>OY821517.1:3942500-4475000 GCA_963682025.1 Cordilura impudica | reverse complement strand
AAGTTAACGAGAACTAAGCGGCAGAACGGGTAGTAGCTGCGAGGAAACGGCGCGAGGCCCACGGACGCGGACGCGACGGATGCGGACGCGACACGCTCGCGGAACAAAGATCAGCTAAAATATCGCAATGATCTGAAAAATATATTTTGGCGATTAAAATAAGTTCACAACAACTGCGCGGCAGCACGAGTGTGGCTGCCAAACGTGCGGAACGGCGCGCGGTGCGCGACCGCGGACGCGACGGATGCGGACGCGACGCGATCGCGGAACACAGCTCAGCAAAAATATGGCAATGATCTGAAAAATATATTTTGGCGATTAAATTAATTTGACAACAACTCCACGGCAGCATGGGTCTGGCTGCCAAACGCGCGGAATCGTGCGCGACTCGCTCGCGGAATACAGCTTAGTGAAATGTCGTATGATAAATTTTATCTACGTATGTGAAATAATTACCTGTTGGTCAAAATAGGCCACACATATACTATAAGCAGTTGCTTAAAGAAACCTTGCGACACAATATTAAACGACACAATATTGACGTCTCTGCTCAATGATGATCACTTATTGAATGAAGTAATTCCATATTTAAAAATTGTGATTCCTTTAATTTGCGAACCATTCCGTTATATTTGATGTTTATAAATAAACTGAAAAAAAAAAACTTAAAGCGGTTTCGCAACTTATTTTTGAAGCATTTTTGCTGCAGCATCTTAAAAAGTTCTAAATTAAAAAATCAAAAAATTTTTAATTGAAATAAAAAATGAATTTACTGCCCATACAAATTTTTGGGGAGAAAGTTCATTTTATTGAGGAATTTGTTAATTGGGGACTAAGTACTCAGCGCCTGGTAAGCATAGTGAACCATTTTTCAAGTCAAAGGCCTTTGTATCCCGGGCAAGACCGGGTAAAAACAGCTAGTATATTCATATTTGTGACCTGTACTTTTAATTACAATGTTTATATGGACACACAGTTTTTGGTAGTTACAAACATCAGCGTAAACTGATTATACCCTGACCACTAAGTGGTATAAGTTATAAATATTTTAACTAGGACATTTTCATATCCTAGGCCACTATGTGGCTGGGGAATAATTACTTTGTGCTTATACCGATCAACTCAGAATCACTTTCTGTCCGTCTGTTTGTCCATGTCCTAGTCCCCATAAAAATAAAGCATCTGATTTGAACTTTTTTGATATGCAACCAAAAACTTAATAACAATACCATTCAAGTTTATATTATATTTATTTTCTTTTCCAGTTAGTTGGACCTAAGACCAGTTCGATAAACTAGTGGTATAGGGTATCGTATAGTCAGTCCAGACCAACTATAATTTTATCACTTGTTTTTTTTTTTTAGTTTGAAATCAATTTTTTTTTTTTTTTTAAATTAACAAAATATTATTGGTAGATTTTTATATCCTGTAACACTATGTGGTGAGCGTATAAATAGTTTGCACTGATGCTTGCAATTTTCGAAGATATTTAGCTATACCGATCGACACATAATCACTTTCTTAGTCAACTTTGCGATGTCTGTCCTTCCATACAAATAATCCCCATTAGGCCAAAAATGGTCCAGATTATCCTATGTATTGGAAGTCTAAAAAAGTCCCTTTATGACCATTTTTAGTCATCGTCTGCATATATTTTTTAAAACTTGGTTTGTGTATGTTTTTGCAGAAAGGAGGTGGCCTTACCAAATATGGTGTGGATCGGTCCAATTTTGCCCTAGTCCCCACGTAAATATAGCATTCAAAATGAACTATTTGATATCTTTACACCACTAATTATTAAAAGTATCACTATCATTTGGCTTATGATTACATCAAGTTATTGCCTTAATAATGTAGCGTCCAAGTCCATCTCTCTAAAAATTTAATATAGGCTATTATATGGTCGGTCTAGAATTATATGTATAAACCTATTTATGTCCAAACATATACAATGTTATTGTAATACCCTAATTTCATTTCTTAGTATCTATTAAGATCATTGTTTTGTTTTTGTAGCAATGTAAATGCCATTGTTTCGTATTGTTACTAAACGTAAGGAATAACTATGATAAACCATGCACAATCATGTCAACTTTCTTACATACACAATGAAAAACCTGTTTAATATATAATTTGCTTACTGTGTGAAAACAATGATCTTTTATTTTCTTTTTGTTTCCAAGGATAAATCATGATTCTGCATGCCCAATTTTATATTGTTGTGTTCCTATAGGAGTAAATAGAAAGGCATTCAGAATTTTGATCAGTAGTTTAACCTTTTTTATATTACAGTTTCATTTTTTTTATATTTAAAAGAAATATATGACAAGTCCAGTCTGATGTGCTTCCCAGAAACAAAATTATCTTTTGAGGATATTTTATTTTGGTAAAAAAATCATATTTTTAAAACTTATACAAAAAATAAAGTAAATAATTATTTTAAATAAAAAAACCTACAACAACTTGAACATATTTTAAATAAAAAACCTAAGACAAAATTCTAGACCCACTATTTATTATTGGTAGTAAGTAAAATAAAACCGTAAGTCCTTGAGCACTTGTATCAATTAAATGGATGTAACTTATGTAACGAAAAAAAATTAAATGCTAACAAATGACGAGGATCATGTCTTCCCAACATCCCGTATATTTATTTATATAAAAACATTATGGTAGTATGTTAGTTCATACATAGGTAAACACGAAAGGCAATTCAACACGCACTCTTGACATGTTCCAATTCGTCAACATTAAATATACGAGTTTAAAATTGGAAATAATTTAATAACATTTCTCATAAACAAGATAATGAGGCTGAGTCTTGTTTTCAAACTTAATGGTTGTAAGTTCAGTGTATTTTTGTAGCCAAAAAATCGTATAAATTGTGTACTGATTAACTGAGAATCAGGATGTTTCTATCTGCCAATTTTGAAGTTGAATATATAAAGATGAGCCTTTAATTCCCATTAAGGCTTAGGACGCCATTAAAATATTGTTTTTATTTTTTTTTTTTTTTTTTTTTTTTTTTTTTTGTTAATACAACTTGAAGTCGCTATATAGAAAAATCGCATAATGTATATTTTGACGAATTTTTCCGGTATATTATAACAATAGTAGTCTTATTCTATAAAACGAAATGTAATGTAAATTTATAAGAAAAAGTTCAAAGTATTGCATTTTTAATAAAAAATTTAATTGTTTCATTACGTTTCGTTAGTGGCTAATGCCTAAGTCATCCTTAGGATGAATGAATTCAAACGCATAAGAGCCAATATGTTCAAAATAATATTGAATGTTTGTGATCAGATAATTATTGTCACTCTTGATTTATACTTTATACTTTTGGTGTACCTACGCTATTAAAATAAATATAGAATATTATTAAATGTTAAGAGTTTCAATATAGTTTTGGAAAAACTGAAGCAAAAGATCAGTTATTTGTGAGCTTGTCAGTTGTTCGTTAAACATGATATCGGACGATATGCCAGCAAATCGTATATCCGTATACGGTCTCTGCTAGCTCCTTTGCCTTTGGCATCATAACATTTTCGCAACCACACCATAATCCATTAGCATAATTTTTTCGTTAAGACGACAAGTAAATGACACTTAATACTTTTGTTATACTTTTGTAGTCATATAACCACAAGAAAAGATAAAAATACATACAAACATATATACATTATTACATTGTGCATCCAAACAAAAACAGACTTAGTAAACAAACTCTTTTTGTTTTTGGTTAAAAACACAAAATAAATTTCTTTCGACATAAAGATGATGTAAATGAAATACGCTACTCCATAATATCGTAAGGACATTATGCTGGAACAAAAAAAAAAATAGAATATAATTGGGAGGCGTTGTAAGTTATCACCAACAAAAGCCACTTATTTATATTTTTTTTTTTGTGTTTTTTTTATTTCTTTTGTGGACATTTCTTCCAAAGTTCTGCTATTTTTGAGGCTATTTTTACTTATTAGTACGTTTGTTAGCTACCTTCTTCCATATCCCTAAAAATCATCAAAAATATCGCAATATATTTCCAAAGCAAACAAAAAATATTTCATTATAAATAAGTAGATATACTAGAGCCGTACTAGGCCAACTATATGTTACATTATACCTAGAGTTTAGGGAATGAGGCTCAGATGAGGTAAGTAATACATATAAATATTTATTCTTATCTAAATCTAAGGGAAACTATCAATTATTTGTTGTCTGTAAGTACACACAGAAAAAATTAGTTGGAAATCGGTACCACTACAAAAAATTTAATAAAGCGATAGAATTCTTAATTAATTCTATAATTAATTCTATATTCATTTTATTTCAATGCTTGCTTATATACAATACTTTTTATTTTATTCATTCGGCGCAACAATTATTATTAGTTTTCGGCGTTCATACGAACGAGCAAGGTACATATAGCTGCCCATGTGAAGAGCATGGATTCTCTAAATTAAATCTGGCAACACTTAACTATTGGGCTTGCATTTGCAATATCATTTTGCAATTTTTGGCGATTTTTGATTTTAGTGATTTTTAATTTAAGAAATTTTTGATTTTGAAGGTTTTTGATTTTGAAGATTTTTATTTTTGGCGATTTTTATTTTTCGCGATTTTCGGCTTAGCGATTTTTGCTTTTGGCGATTTTTGAATTTGGCTATTTTTGATTCTTTTCATATTTTCCACGACTACTCACATTAATAATCACTGTATGCGTCAAAAGTTTCAAGACTCTTTCGTAGTACTTCATATTTTTGTATAGGAGGTGCCACGCCTACTAATCCCATTCCACCCAATTTTTATCGGACTTTTTACATTAATATCTGGTGGACTCATACAAAGCGTCAAGGTTTTCGATTTTATAGTACAACAATTATATTACATTATACATTTACTTTGTATGGGCGGTGCCACACCCACTGCTCCAATCACACCAATTTTTTGTTGGACTAATTCCAACAATAACTTATGGGCTCGTGCAAATTCCATAGACTCTCACTATTACAGTTTTCCAGATACATGACATTTTATATTTACTTTGTATGGGAGGTGCCACGCCCATTGGTCCTATATCACCCATTTTATGCACGGCTATGCACGTGAATAATAGATGACCTCAGAGAAATTTCCAAAGATATGTAACACGCCCACTAATCCGATCCCGCCCATTTACGACATGGCTACTAACTTAAATAATAGGTGACAACACCACACAAATTTGCAAAGCTCTTTATGTCATAGTACTCAAATCGTAATTCCTATAGAACGAAAGTACATGCAACAGCAAAATAAGTTCTGTTTAGCAACTAGAATTTTTTAAATTTTTTCTTTTAGTAATTATTTTTTTGAATATTAATAAAGTTTTGTTCGTAAAAGTATTAAAAATATTTATTATATATTTTAAGCTTAAATTGTTTTTACTGTAAATTTATAACGTTACTTGGCTAACCTAAGAAATTTTGAAGGATTATGTAAATGATCAGGTTACTTAAGTTATTTTCGCTATCATGGCTCATTACGATTTGTGGTATTTTCGCAACGCAACCCTAGAAACTAAACCACAAAAGCAACAGCAACTTGCAAAATATGGAACCCATAACGGGAATTTCTGCTAAGAAATACGATCTCTATTGCCAACTGCAATGAAATTGATATTTGGAAAGACAACAAACGATGTAAGCTATTTACAAATTGACGTTATATGGCATTTATGAAAGCAAGTGTTGTTTGTTTATTTTATTTTTTATTATCATTTTTAATTGTTGTTTTTAATTATGTTGTTTTTGCTAATTGTCATTAAAATGTCTTTAACGTATCCACATTTATAAATACTACACTAAGTACTGCTTGCTATTTGCAAAGTCGTGATATAATAAAAATTATGATGATGATGATGATGAGAATGAGAATGCCAATGTCAATAGCGATTATGTGAATGATAGTGACAGTGTCGGTACAATGGAAATTGAATAAATTCTTAAACGTGTAACATATTTTTGTGTCATTATTCATACAGTATTGAAGTACTTGTAAAATGCAATTATAAACACATCAAAAACATTCTCGCTATATAACGTTGATAGTACGAATGCTACAACATCATCATCATCATCATTGTAAAACATAATCAAGAGCATCAGAAATGTTCGAGTCAGAGTCATAGTTGTCGTCCTTAACATCATACTACAACTCCTTCATTTTCCATTATTTGCTGATGATGTTTATGTTATTACAATCACACAGACGACAGAAACTTACAATCAGCAGTGAGAAGCCAAGAAGAGTTGATGCTTGATATAAAAGAGTTCTACTTGAAATTCCATGCCCGCCATAATAACATAACAACAGCAAGTATTATTTTCACATTTCGAGTGAGAATGTGTGTGTTGTCTTAGTTGTTGTACATGTTTAAATAGCAGTGCTGTTGTCATTTATCTTTTTGTTTCAAGTACTCTCAAAGGAAATGATTTAATTTTGTACACAAACATTCATACACACATACATACATATTTTGTGTTGAAGCAAAGAGAATTAACTTTTTTTTTTAATACTAAAATGCATTAATTAATACTTTAACTACATACTAAAGTTTATCGTTGAGACGGCTTTAAATAGTAAAATCGGTTACGGTCATGAAGGTCGTGCTAGCTACATCCGTTCCCACGCCATTTTATTATTATATAATTCATTTACGATATTTTACATTCCAACCAGCTTTAGTAAATATTGTTTTTCGAAATTTACTCAAATCATCAAATAACGTCGAATACATACTAAACCATTATTTAGATTGTGGCAATAACATGAATAGAACAAACCTAATACCACCACTAATACAACAACAGCAACAGCAATACCGGCATTGACACAGGCACACACACACACACACACACACGTACACACTTATACACACTGTTCTCTCTTCGTTTTGTAAACAAGAAAAAAGAACAAATCAACATCAATATTTCAACTCATGTTTATTTGTTAGGAATTTTAATATGAATCTAGTCACGCCATATTTGATTTGTTATGGCAAGTTCACAAAAAAACAAACAACACCATCAGCATGCTCGCACCAACATGTTTGAAATGATAATGCGTGTCTCTGTATAAATCACAGCATACACGATGTGAGAGACAAACGCACTCACCATTACCATCACCATCTCATCATCATCATCAAAACTTAAACTATGAAAATATATCCCACAGAGAAAATTTGCATTTCTATTTCAGAAGATTATTTTTTTTTTGTCATTCCATAACACATGTCACACAGTCAGTCAGTCAGTCAGTCCGTTATTCTTGCTTGTTATTATTCAATCCTTCCACCCAAACACTTTTACCTATAAAATTCTATATAATTTATTGACAAGCTTAAGAAATGTATGCATTCCACAGCTTTAAGAATCTAATTATACGAGCACAATACTCCAAACCACTTTCACAAAAATTCGCAGACCTAAGGATATAGTTCAATTCAATGGAATCTAAAAAAATATTTAATTTAAATTTATATTGGACCATATTACAAATGATTGAGTTAGAAAATAACACTATGTAACAAAAAAAAGATGATCTGCAGAAAAGCGAAAGTAAAGCAAATAATCTTCGTCTGACATGTGCAAAAATTAAAGCGAAAGGAAAACTCGTAAACGAACTGACAAATTCAACCTCAACCGACTTGCAAAAAGACGCGAAAGAACTTCGCAAATTTGAGGGATTCTTCAAAGGAGGAGAGCAATTATGAATATGGAATCTCACCATTGTACGCAAGGATAAAGTGTAGGGAGTTTTTGCTGTGATAGGGCATATGCCCTTCCACAAAGGGCGGAACAATTTGATGCAAATACATTAGATAAGGACAAACAAAAAATGGACGAATAGTAAACTATCCCACTTGCGGATACGGGAACTTAAATGATGGAAATTCTTTGTGGAGATTTTTATACCCTATACCACTATGTGGTTTGGGTATAATGACTTTGTGCTGCTGTTTGTAACTACTAAAAATATTTGACCTAGACCCATCTTTTATTATACTGATCGGATAAGAATCACTATCTGATTCGATTTAACGATGTCCGTCCATCCGTCCGTCTGTGTGTCCATTAGGGTGGCCCTTAATAAAAAAAAGTGTTCAACAGTTTCAAACTGTCGGTCTCACCCCCTAGAAATATGCGAATAGCAAAACAACTGAAAAATACAAAGTTTTGGGCCAATCAAAAAACGTTTAGTCGTGGCGCAAAGCGATTTAAAATTTCAAGTGTGTTTATATGGGGAAAATATGACTTTTTTTCAGATTTTACGAAAATTTCGTTCTATAGTTTAATTTTACCGACCAGCTGGTGTATAATTCGGGATCAGTATTAAATTATCCTTTTAAAAGGCTATAAAACTTCAAAATCGAATAAAACCTCGCCAAGAAATAGCAAATGCCCCAGACCACTTTTGTGGCAAAAAAACTAGGTCATGAAATTTGATGGCATTTTTTTCAACTTTGAGAAATTGATTAAAGCCATCATTCTTTTTTGGTCTCTATACTTATAAGTACTCAGATATGAAGTACTGTTTTATTACCACGTTGTTAACCTATTGCGCATTGAGACCGAATATTGGAAATTTTTTTGATAAAATTTTGAAAACTCCTTTTTCAAGTTTGAAAAATTTTCTTAAACAAAATTTAAAAAAATTAATATATTAATCTAAGGTTGTATTAAATACGTATTGCAGATTAACTGTGTGAATTTTTAGGTAAATCCCTCTACCAGAATTTTTTTGACAAGGATTTTATTTTTACGGATTTCGAGAAAACTTGGATTTTTGTGAAATATTCTGTAAATGTACTCTTTCTAAATACTTTGTAACAAAAATTCATCACATTTTTACTTTTAAATGTTATATTTTATACTAATAGCCTAGGGTTTCGGAAAAAAAATAATATGACTCCATTAACCTTTTGGAATTGGGGTCACATATGACCCCAAGCTAATAAAAGAAAATTTATTAAAAAAATTCAAATATTTTGTAAGTGCTGTCCAATTATTAGATGCGACGCTTAAAATATAATAACCAAATACGTAGAAGTTTCGTTCCAAAAATTTTGGATAAATCCGAGAACGTTAACCTATTATTTGCCAAGGCCAGATTTGGATTTTAAGATATTTTTAAATAAATATTACCGAAAACGAGTTTTTCTATTACACTCGATGAAACCACTATGTAGAATTTAAGAAAAATAATTCAGTTAATTTTTTTTTATTTAACCCTTCAGTGCTCCTGAGATCAAAATTAACCATTGCGATATATCTCTGGTGCAATTGTCTGCTTATTGCTCGCTAATATATATTAAAACAACTTTTAACCAATTTTGTTATAAAATTACTTTATGCAATACAGTAATAGTTGAATTTCTTGCGGTCTCACTCACCAATTTGGTGGATATTGATAAAAAACGCCAAAAAAAAAATTTCAGATCAATCGGTGAAGATGCCATTACTTATAATGGTTGACATTTTTGATTTTTAATAATCGGTCGCTTTATATTATCTTCAATGTCACCTACATGTTTTCAAACTTCTAACATTTTATTTCAAAGTTTTAAATAGTTTATTAAATAAAAGTAAATTTCAAATATAATAATATATATAAAAGGTAATATTAAATTAATACTACTCTTAATGGAATAAATTACAAAATTAAATCAAAATGAATTTCAAAAAACGTCCTATTTTTGAGACATATGACCTAAGTTGTTTTAATTTATATTCGCGAGCAATAAGCAGATAATTGCACCAAAGATATATCACAATGGATAATTTTGATCTCAGGATTACTGAAGGGTTAAATAAAAAAAAATTAACCGAATTATTTTTCTTAAATTCTACATAGTGGTTTCATCGAGTGTAATAGAAAAACCCGTTTTCGGTAATATTTATTTAAAAATATCTTAAAATCCAAATCTGGCCTTGGCAAATAATGGGTTAGCGTTCTCGGATTTATCCAAAGTTTTTGGAACGAAACTTCTACACATTTGGTTATTATATTTTAAGCGTCGCATCTAATAATTGGACAGCACTTACAAAATATTTGAATTTTTTTAATAAATTGTCTTTTATTAGCTTGGGGTCATATGTGACCCCAATTTCAAAAGGGTTAATGGAGTCATATTATTTTTTTCCGAAACCCTAGGCTATTAAGATAAAATATAACATTTAAAAGTAAAAAAGTGATGAATTTTTGATACAAAGTATTTAGAAAGAGTACATTTACAGAATATTTCACAAAAATCCAAGTTTTCTCTAAATCCGCAAAAATAAAATCCTTGTCAAAAAAATTCTGGTAATGGGATTTACTTAAAAATTCACACAGTTAATCTGCAACATGTATTCAATAAAACCTTAAATTAATATATTAATTTTTTTAAATTTTGTTTAAGAAAATTTTTTCAAACTTGAAAAAGGAGTTTTAAAAATTTTATCAAAAAAATTTCCAATTTTCGGTCTCAATGCGCAATGGGTTAACAACGTGGTAATAAAACAGTACTTCATATCTGAGTACTTATAAATATAGAGACCAAAAAAGAATGATGGCTTTAATAAATTTCTCAAACTTGAAAAAATTCCATCAAATTTCATGACCTAGTTTTTTTTGGCACAAAAGTGGTCTGGGGCATTTGCTATTTCTTGGCGAGGTTTTATTCGATTTTGAAGTTTTATAGCCTTTTGAAAGGATAATTTAATACTAATCCCAAATTATATACCAGCTTGTCGGTAAAATTAAACTATAGAACGAAATTTTCGTAAAATCTGAAAAAAAGTCATATTTTCCCCATATAAACACACTTGAATTTTTCAATCGCTTTGCGCCACGACTAAACGTTTTTTTGATTGGCCCAAAACTTTGTATTTCTCAGTTTTTTTGCTATTCGCATATTTCTAGGGGGTGAGACCAACAGTTTGAGCATTTTTTTTTTCCTCCATATAACGAAGGGCCACCCTAATGTCCATGTAAACGTTGTAATCAAACTGCAGGTCGCAAATATGAATATATGTTGATGAAATTTGGCATATAAGCTTTTCTCGGCCATAGGATGAACGCTATTGAAACTGGTGAAAATCGGTCCATGTTCAGACCTAGCCCCCATACAAATGACCCCTATGAAATCGACATAAATTGCCATAAAATCCAAATTATTATATAGATCTTACTCAAATTGGGTTTGTATACGTTTATTACATCCATTATTGAGTAGTACAAAAATTATCCCTATGGCACAACCCTTATTCATAGGCCCCATGTAGAGCTGCTTCCCGATCTGCACTTAAATCTATCAGAAAACAAAAATATTGCACTGATTCTTTTCAAATTTTGTTTGTATATATTTTTGTAAAAAAAATACAAGAGACTTTACCAAACATGATCAGGATCGGTCCTATTTTAGGCCTAGTGCCCATATAGATATAGCGTCCGATATGAACTTTTTCATATCTGCAGCCAAAAAAATTAATAAAAATCCCACTCAAATTTGGTTTATCTTATTTTCTATGTCCAGTTGGTTTGGCCTAAGAGATAGGGTCTCTAAACGCATGGTATAGGGTATCGTATAGTCGGTCTAGACCGACTATAATTTTCTTACTTGTTTGAAAATGATGAGGCAGTAACTAGAATCACTGGAATTAACAATCAAAGCCTTAAAAGATTGGGAGCAATCTTGAATGTTTTAAACGAGAACATGATCGAAAACTGCATCACTTTTAACGGAAATGTATCCACTGAAGAAATTGATCCCGACAGTCCATAAAAGATATAAATGATATAATTGAATATCCGTCTTTGCCAATTGGAGAGCTTTGCAAAGAAACTCAACAAATCTTGTAAAGAAACTAGCTGTAACCCGATGCGCCTCGCTACGCCCATCGTAATGAAATAAAAAACTGGGAATCGATGGTTTGAAGGTGAAAGTCACTAACTGACAATCATGCAACAAGTAGAAAATGATGAAATTATGACTTTTACCTGTTATTCCATTTAAAAAAGTTTTATTTAGTGAGTTCTACTCCACTGAAATAATCAGTAAAAAAATAAGGAAAAGTATAAGAATTGTTGAACATATTAAAAATTCATTGAATTTTCTAGTCATAATACCCAAAGCATCATTTTCGACTAAATGCAGTTAGTGACTTTTACCTCTAAACCATCGGAATACGAGGGTGGATCAATAAGTCCGCGACTTTCAGAATGAAACGCAGATTTTTTTTGGAAAATAAAAAATTTATTTTTCAACATGATCTCCTTTTAGCTCATTACACTTAGTCCAACGTTTCTCCAATTTTTGTATCCCTTCCAAAAAATAGGATTTTTCGAGGTCCATAAAATAGGCATTTGTTTGATCAACAATTTAATTTGGAGCTAAATCTCTTTCCACCAAGCCCTTTCTTTAGGTTTGGAAATAGGAAATAGTAACTGGAGGCTAAATCCGGAGAATATGGCAGATGAGGTACCGATTGGTAGCACAATTCTTGGAATTTTGCCTTTTCCACACGATTATGCTTATGGTCAATTGAGAGCAAACGCGGCACCCATCTTGCAGACAGCTTTCTTAAACCCAACTGATCATTTAAAATCGAAACCATACTGCCATTGAAATGCCTAATGGCATCAACAATCTCACGCACTTTTACTCTTCGATCGGCCAACACCATATCGTGGATTTTTTTGAAAATTTTCGGGTGTATTGACCTCAATTGGCCGTCCAGAACGTTCAGCGTCACTTGTATCTGTGCGACCACAACGAAAGTCAGTAAACCACTTTTTTACCATTAAAATCAATGATACAGAGTCCCCAAAGTATTTATCACGCTTTTCCTTAGTTTGATTGAAGGTTTTTTTCCGCAAAAAGTAAAGTTTAATGAGCACTCGAAATTAACGTTTTTCCATTTTTAACAAAACAACGAGGCTGTTTTGTTAAATGACAAAACTTGCTCAAAATTTTACAGTAGTCTATTCACAGCTGGTACTTTATGGGGAGCAGTGTTACATTTCATATAACTACGAGGGAAGTTTGAAAGGTAACGGACTTATTAATCCGCCCTCGTACATTTTGTAGAAATCTATTTTATTTATTTTTGACGATTTTTGTTCTTGCGATTTTTGATTTTGGTGATATTTGGTTTTGGCGATTTTTCTGGTTGGCGATTAATGTCTCTTGCGACTTCTTATTTTGACGATTTTTGTTTTTTTGGCGTTTTTCAATTTTGGAGATTTTTGTTATTCGCGATTTTCGGTTTTAGCGATTATTGATATTGGCGATTTTCGGTTTCGGGGATTTTTGACTTTGGCGATTTTTGGTTTTTTGATTTTGGTGATTTTGGTGATTTTTGTTTTTTAAAGATTTTTATTTTAGCGATTTTCGATTTTGGTGATTTTTGACTCTGGCGATTTTTGTTTTTTTCGGTATGTTTGATTTTGGCGATTTGTGGTTTGTTAACGATTCTTGATTTTGTCGATTTTTGATTTTTGGCAATTTTTGGTTTCAACGATTTTTGATTTGTGCTATTTTTGATTTTGGCAATTTCCGTTTTTGGCAATTTGGCGATTTTTTCAATTTGGCGATTTTTTCAATTTGGCGATTTTTTCAATTTGGCGATTTTTGTTTTTAGAGATTTTTGATATTCGCGATTTTCGGTTTTGGCGATTTTTGAATTGGCGATTTACATTTTTTTTAGAGATTTTCTGACTTTGACAATTTTTTTGTGATTTTTGATTTTCGACTTTGACGATTTTTGTGTTTTGTGATTTTTGATGTTGGCGATTTTTCTTATTCGCGATTTCCAATTTTGGCGATAAATTCGAAAGATCTTAACTATTTTTTGTACTAATGGATAATAATTTTAAAACGTAAAAACCTTGAAAAAGAAACATAAAAAAGAATAAAATTCTTCAAATCATGATTTTTAGTTAACATAAGCATGACTTTTTCATGCCATTAACAAATTTCAACTTTGATAACCCATAAATAAGAATATAGATGGCGTAACGCCTTCCTGAAACACTTATTTCATTGGTTGGACTATTAACTTATTTGATTATCTCAACTGGTTCAAAAGCTATGACCTTTGCAACGAAAAACCTCAAATGGCGCCACTGTGTGTCAGCAAAAACTCATTATACCTGAAGAGTGGTATAGGGTATAATAAGAACAGCTTAAGAATAATACTGTATCTATTACGAAAAACTACACAACAACAATAATATTTCTTCTTTCCCATTCAAGGTAACAATTTTTAAGCCCAACATTAAACCCTCAATATGTAAACAGTATTTCGGCCAGCATTCAATAATCTGAGAAGAGTTCATATTACACACAGATGATGATAGACAGGAAAAATCTTTGAAAATAATGTTTTGGAATAGTTAACGACAGTAAAGATTGTAAATGCGATTACAATGTGAGTGTAAACGCTTAAAAGTTAAGTTTTAATTGTATGCAAAATAGTTTAAACTCTTTTCTTATTATTTGTTTTTTCAATATCGCTTAACAATATGTCTAAGTTTAAGTCGTTTGCCAACAAAATACAACATATCAGAAAGGTTGGTACGAGTATAAGACATTTCTTCTATAACACTTGTTGTTTATTTATCTCAGATTTATACATACTCGTATCATAAAAAACTCTTGGTTTTGTTATTGCTCTTCTTCTACTAGTCTTGGCTGGAATATTTGTGATAATTTTACATTTCATTAAATTTTATGAAGTAAATGTAACGTTATTCCATTTAGTATCATAAGTATTATGACTAGAAACTTTTCAATAGAACTTTTTATTGTTGTTCTTGTATGTTCAACGAACAACACATTTAGTTACCAAGCAAAAAAAAATATGTTCCATTAAAAAAAAATAAAAATAGTGATAAACTTTGCAAACGAATTCGGGTTGGGGTTAATTAAAATAAAAAGTTCGGGTTTGGGTTCGGGTTTTTGCAAGAAATAAGAGACCTTACCAAAGATGGTCAGGATCGGTCAATTTTTCGACCTAGTCCCTTATACATATTGCATCCGATATGAACTTTTTCATATTCAAAGGCAAAAAATAGTAATAAGAATGCCGCTCAAATATGGTTCACGCTTATTCTCTATATCCAGTTAGTTGGGCATAAGAGGTAGGGTCTCTAAACGCATGGTATAGGGTATCGTATAGACGGTCTAGACCGACTATAATTTTCTTACTTGTTTTATTTTATATAATTTTTTTTTTTTTTTTGGAATCCAAGAAATGTAATGGTTTTTTATGAGTTTTTTTATCATTATATGACCTTCTCCGAGAAAAGGGACCTAATGTGTCAAGAAACGGGTTGTGTGAAAAACAGTGGATTCTGGTACCTAAAAGAGTGTCGAAACTTTAAATGCGTTTTTTTTCTCAAAACTAAATTTTCACACCTAGGTCCATTTTATCGGAGAAGGTCACATATATGTATTTCTTACGACATAAACAGAAGAAAAATTTTTCTAAATATTTTTGAACCGGAACCTGGTTCAGTTTTTTGGTACAAAAGATTACGGTTCAAAGTATATATAAACAGCGAACCTGAACTCGTTTCGGTTCGGTTTCAGTCCCTCATTAAAATAACAGAATACCGGCAGCAAGCAAATATATGGGTTGTCCATTTCCTTTCCGTATTCAGAAATTGTTAAGCATTTTATAAATTATAACCATGTAGTTTTTTCCATATTGCAAAGAAAACAAAAACGAAAACCTGCGAGTCGCTGCGATTTTATGCTGGGTTCATAAACACAAGTATGTGTTGTTTAGAGGCGTTTTTTAAGCAAACAAACAAAAAACAAAAAACGCCTCTTAGGTGAATGACATGGAAAATTACTTTTGTAAGAAAATTCGGTTTTTGCTTGTATTTTTATTGATCATTAATGCCTTGTTAAGAAGAATAAAATGATTGTTTTGTTTGAATAAACTTTCCTTTTAAGCAATATATCCAAATACAGCTCTATTACTGGCCGTAGTTAAACAATAAATGTTTTGAAAATTTAATGCCTGTTTAAAGATGTTTAATTTAATGCTGGTGTTTAATGTTTTTAACGTTAAAAATGCAATTCACAAGAGCATATTTTCTCTGAACATGTTTTGTTTGTTTTGCTTATAAATATCTGCATAAAAATTAAAATCTTCACAAATAACAATTGAGAATATTAAATATTTCCCCAGCCATAAATGGCCATATGAAAAAAAATTCATATCTGATTTTGTTCTTGTATGGGGACTAGGTGCAAAAATAGACCCATCATGACCAAAGTTTCTCAAAAATATATACAAAATATATGAAAATATTTAGTTTTGTGGCGACCAATTGCCCGAAGTATGTGAAAGTATTTTGTTTTAACGAGTTTAAAATCCTTTATGACCTGTTTGGGCCAACGAATCAAGGATGTAAAATTCATATACTGCATTCAAGAGTGATTTAGTTAGTGAGTACGTATAGAGTGTAAATATATATTAAGATTTTTTGTCTCTAAGGACATCAAGTAGCCATACATCATATGGGGACTGTGACTAAAAAGGGTAAATCAGGGTTTATTTCTGGACTGATAATATTATGTTAAGAATTAATTTTTCGGAAACGAGCAGGGACAAAGCAAGCATACACGGGCAATAGGTAATCGCTAAGCCTGAGCCCTCTGCCTAAAAAAATTTTCAAATGCAGTTATGCTCTTTTTTTTATCAAAGCACTAATTTGGAAATTATCCAACCCATAAAAACAAAGTTTTTATTAAAACTCCTTCCTTCCTTATGCATATGAGCTTTGAATCTCTCTGTGACTGTACGGGACTTTGAGGTCTAAGTCACACCGTGACTGTGCGTGACTATTCGTGACTGTGCTTGGCTATGTCAAAGTTAATCTTTTTTCACAACAACTTTATCGACCAAGTTTCAGATCAATTGGATAACGGGGAATGGGGTTGCCCCACGAAAGGCAGACAGACAGACAGACAGAGAGTATGAGTATGAAGAAAGAGGTTAAAAAGTGAGGAAGGCTCCAGAATTTTGAACGTATTTTAGCTTCAGAAGGAAGTAATTTTTGTATTTTCAGCATTAAAGAATATGAATTAGTTTGGCAAAAAGTGGAACTGCAGTTAATAAGGAAAACTTTTAGCCAATGATTAAATATGGTGGAGGTGGCATTTTGGTTTGGGGTTGTATGACGGGTAACGGGATTGGTGAACTTTGTTTTTATTGAGGCTATTATGGAGCAAAGTGACATAGCACACAATAATACTACATATCCAAATCTTAATCCTGTAAAGTAAAGTGCAGCGAAAGATCTGTCACATCCTCTAAGGAAATAATAAGAAGCTTATTATGAATGAGTGGGGTAAACTAAGTTAAATGTTATCTCAGCTGATAGCGGTTCTAAAGTACAACAGATATCGTACAAGCTACTAAATTAAGAAAAGTTGAATGTATTTTTTATTAATATTTCTTACGACTTTTTCATTTTTAACTCTTTCTTTTAACTCAAACTCTCTGCCAGTCTGTCTGTCTGTCGTAGGTTGTAGTGTGTTTGATATGTCTTAGTTACCATACCTTCAGTACGGTAACTAAATGGTAACATTAAACCATTTTTATTAACGGCAACAATATCCACACACACCGAACTTTAGCGTGAGAAACATTTATTTCTCAAACTGCAATACAATACAGTTATGTTTAGTTTATTTGATTCACCTGTGTGGAAATCTGCTGTGCTTGCAGATTCCCACACACATTTAATTGTATTCTAGCGTAAGTCAGAATTTAAGTATAATTTGTAAAGTCAATTAATAAAGTACTCCATAACAGAACAGTCGCACAAGCGGCTGTTCGCCAAGAAAATACAAAAGGTGTTTTAAATAAAATGAATTGTTTGAAAAGGATAAGTAAAAATTAAATTAATGAAGTGACATAATAAGGTCAACCCCATTCCCCCTTATCCAAAACCTCCAAAGATTATAACTAAAGAATCATTGATGATTTCTCATCTCATTCTTCAGTAAAGTTGTAGCTAAGGCTTATATAAATCATGTTTAAAAAGTATTTTAAAAATGGGGAAAAATGGCCATTTTTTAAAACTTGACTTCATAAAATTAGTTCAACTTGATTTGCTGAAGAATGCAGTGAGACGCCATCAATTATCAAACGTATAAGTAATACTGAGAGCATATAAATATTAGCCATACGCCATATATAATAAGTGTTCTGAGAAATTATGCTAAATTTCTTTGTTTTCAAACATGTATAGGCGATTTCTTGTGACCGATGCTTTGTTCTACCGTTTTATAGCGATTTTGACCAAACGTATATTATTTGAAATGTATTTCTTTTTAGCCGATTTGCAGATTTACAGATTTTTAAATTTTTTCCTTTATTTTGAGTAAATTGCATTTAAAGTTCTACTAACACATACATAAAATTATACAATGCTGTGTGTGTGTTTATTAAATTTGTTAATGCGTTTGTAGTAAAAATAATTTTTTTTTATGTTGATTTTTGAATTGGCTATAATTGATTAGCATACCTTTCGGGTCTTTATTTAACGAAAAAATAAAATTTCCTAGAATTTGCACTCGAATTTCGAGGGCTGGAATATGCTAGTTGTCTTTATAATGCATGAACGAAAAGTGTATTTTTTATAATTCACTATGAAAGAAATCCACAAAATCGTCTGGCTAACATTAATCTTGCAAAAGAACGCATGAACTGGAATTAGAATAGTGTTTACGAATAGTGTTGACGAAAAAATTAAATATCTAAATGGCCATAAAACGGCCAAAAGCTTCGGGAATTTTACTAAAATATATTACTACAATCGTTTGGTATAGGAATCACTTACTCTTAAAAGCATGACGATCATTTTATTCTGCGGAGTAATTGTAGGGTAAAAGTTTCCATTGTTTTGTCAACAGCATAAAAATGAATACTTTTAAATTTTGTTAATTTTTCCTGAAGTTATGTTAATATTTCTTCTTTGTTAAATAAGTAAAACATACAAATGGTTAAATTAACAAAAGAGTTTATTTTTTATTTTTATGATTACATTTTTTGGTATTAACCGTCCAAGTCTTCAAAAATATATTTTGTTAAAAGTTTCCATTGTATTGTCACTCACACTATATTTCTTATTGTTTTTAAATATAATTATGGCTTAAATAATCTATAATATTAATAACCTAGGCGATTTCTTGTGACCGATGTTTTGTTTTACCGTTTTATCCCGATTTTGACCAAACGTATATTATTTGAAAGGCATTTCTTTTTAGCCGTTTTGCAGACTTACAGATTTTTAAATTTTTTCCATTATTTTGAGTAAATGCCATTTAAAATTGCTACTAACACATACATAAAATTATACATTTGCTATGTGTGTTTATTAAATTTGATAATTTGTTTGTTATCTTCATTCACAATAATAATAAATTGCTCTCGAATCTGCTAGTTAATATAATTACGCTAACAATGTAGCGGTTATACTTCCAGTCGTACATAAATCAGTTTTTAAAAAACTTTAAATCAATTTTCTCGCAAATAACATGTTTGAAGACCATGAACATCATAAGTCAAATTCAACTTGACTGATTCTTTTGAAATTTTACACACTATTTCTGCATATAAATCACCAGGTAACCACGAAGAGTTTTTTTGTTTTCCATTTTCTTCCCCTTTTTTAACAACATATTCACCGAAACTTTATAGCAAAAATCTTGTTTTTCACTTCAAGATGCTGCAAAAAATATAAAAAGAAAAATTAAAAAAAAGATTTCCTCGGGAAACATGTCACCTTTTAAACGCATTTATGATGTTATGATGTTCACCGCAAAACAACTTTTTGTCGAGGCACCTCCGAAGATTCGCTGTCACGGACTTATTTATTAAAATTTTTAATTGCAATTTTTTCCAAAGAGTCTTCCAATGTTATACTATAACTTGTATATAAAATAAATAATCCAACATCATTCATATGACAATACACCTTTTTGCGCTTTTAAAATATATCAGTAGTTAAGTTCTTCAGCCTAATGTGAGACATTATGGTGCTCATTGTTGACAGCAAGAAAGTCATCATTGTTCAACGTGTTAAGTAACCGATAGGTATGATCAGCGCATATCTTAAGAAACCATTGTTACAGTGTTTTCGGGTTACAGAATCATCATAATATGTCGGGTCGACGGCTTCCGGCTTTTAATTTTTTTCACTTGCTTTTAGCCTCCCACGTCATTCAGACTGAGACCGGAAACAGCTGCGATACGCTACATCGTATTTGTCCATCATCAAATATCCAAATATTATTTACAATTATTAATTAAGACCCAGAAATTATATTTAAATATCAACTCCAAACATCGTTGAATGAATAAAACCCAATGTTATATTTAAATATCAATGTAAGTTGTAGAATTAATTCCCCCTTAAATCTTCTAAAACCTGACCATTCTACATAGGCAATTAATGCACGCCTATAAAGTCCCCAACGAATATTCGTTGAACCAGTGTAATTTTCAGGTCGAAAACCGATTTGTTTAGAGGCAAAGTTTTCATTCGTAAAATCGCGTGTTAAATATCATCTTTTTTCACTAAAAAACTAGAAAAACTGTTAGCACAGCTGGCTTAAGCATATTCAGTCTAAATTTTCCCATTCTTTCAATTCAGCACAGTGTTATTAGGTTAGGTAGTAGAGCCATATATAGGCGGTATTAGAATATTGGATGTAGCAGCTCCTGTACCTTGTAAATGCCTGTTCAGAAAAATTTTTATTTATGTCCACAATAAAATAAACATTTTTTGGCGAACACAGGCTATGTCGAAAGATGAATTGACGCGATCCTTTAGATGGTATATATGTATTAGGGCGGGTCGATTTGTAGGGAGGCAAAAAATCGCTCAAGTGACAAGGAAAATCATATTCTAGGGATCTAAATAAGAAACTTTGCCAAAGGAACCATACCTCTAAAACGAATTCTGATGTACCGACTTTTGAGCTGTCTGTCTGGCTGTCTGCCTGTGTGCCATGGGGTAACCCCAAGCCCCTACAAATGCAGCGCATTGTGTTGATTTCAGGAAAACAGGTTGTGGAGAGGAGGAAAGAGGAAAGAGGGAGTAGTGTTTATGGATATTTGACTTAAATTTTATTAGATTATAACAGCCAGGAAAGGCCTCTGCGGGGAGTTTATTCCACACACGGCTAGTTCGAACGAATTCGCTCTGTAATGCGTTGTGCGGTCAACTGGACAATAGACTACAAACGGATGTGATCGACTAGAGAAGCGGGTAGAGCGAACCGAAACCCGACCACTTGGAATAAGTTCGCTAATCTCAGAAGAACATTTCCCTTTGTTAATATCTATGGAACACTGATACACAACCCACATTCCGACGATGTTCCAATGAATCAATAGAGTTGGATACCCTACTGTCATTAATGAGTGCCAACGCCCTCCTTTGTACATGGTCCAGTAGCTCCAAAATAGACTTTGAAGCTCCTGCCCATATATGGGAGTTGTATTCCATTTTCGGTCGGATGTAAGTGGTATAGACTTGAAAGAGATCAGAAGAAGTTAAGTAATTTTTACACCGTTTTAGAAAACCAAGACACATGAATGCTGCTTTCGACACTTGAAAAACATGCTCGTTCAAACGAACATCACATTGAATTCTCATCAGGAGTATCCGATTCCTCAATACCTATAGCACTCATATATACATGACATTGTCGAATCCATGGCCCTATGGGTCAACGTAAAGCATTGAGTCTTCAGCGCATTAAAATCAACCCTACTCGGTTTACCCCACTCGGAGATTTTTAACAGGTCTTGATTGAGTGTGTCATTCGCTGTCTGCCTCCTGCCCCCAACCTCCAAGAGGCTTGGCCTACAATTAAAGGAAAATGAATGACAAATACTGCTGTCATCTGCGAAAGAGTAAATAGAATTAAAAGTTTGACCAAGAAGGTCGTTCAGAAAGATAAGGAAAAGAGAAGGAGAAAGAACGGAACCTTGGGGTACCCCTGAATTAAGCTGAAACTCATTAGATGAGACCCCATCAATAACAACACGTATTGCTCGTTCTCTGAGAAAACTCGATATAAATCAAGAGAAGTCATTACCGACCCCAAATGCAACAAGCTTTGATATCAGTGCACCGCACAGTGGGATTTCTTCATACAAGCTGCTGCAAAAAATCGAAGGAATCGAGGTACCGCTTTGAAATTTGGCGCACATCTCTCATACTGCCAAATTAGATGAAAAATAAATTTTTGTAAAAATCCGCCCACAACCACGCCTACCTCCCATATAACGTCAAACTAAAAATCGTTGTATTTTCCTTATTTTCATATCTATGTTAATAAAAATTACTACCAGTGGTTGCATTTGAGTCCTCAATTATATTACAATTTTAATTGCCACGCCCAACGCCCATATAACAATTTTAATTTTTCAAGATTTTCGAAAACACAGATATAATCCTTTGTAGTTCGTGATCGATGTGAAGCAGCACTTACATCTATATAAATAACTAAAGACCAATATGTTAGTATAACATTTGCAAAAAATTAGGAGGCCATAGCTTACCGTTTCACTTTAATTAACCAATCATTCAAAATAAAAGCCAAATTTTTACTATAAAATTATCCATTGTTTGGGACACATAGAGCATTTCTCAGTGCATACTTTTAGGGTTGTGGAAAAACACAACCAAACCATAATGTAAATAAACAAACAAGATTCAGTCGGCTTAACACTTGAAAATTCATATTGTGGTGTATTTTTATTTATTGTTTTATTTTTTCTTATGTTTTTTTTTAAATTGCTAAAAAATAATCTTTAACCCAAAATAACCCAAAAAATGTTTTTTATTAAAAAATTATATTTTTTAAACAAATTGAAATATTTTTGTAGTTCGGCTTAAAAGGTATAAGTAACAGTGTAAACGAACGTATGCAAATATAGGCGTAAATAAACGTGTATGCAAATATAGACTTTCATTCATCTTCAATCATTTCTTTTACGACATCATCAAGTTCCAAAACATGTTTATGAGGTTGACGTCTTATGTTAGTAATGTAAGGATCGGACGATACAAGAAGGCGATGGAAAACATCAGTATTTGTTGCGTGTCTATTGCACTTTCTGGAGAACATTAGTCTATAATTTCTATAGTCCATATTTCGAGCTTCTTCAGCTTCTTCGGACAATAGACCTATGGGAAGTAAAGCCGCATCCATGGTGTCTTTGCCATGAATAAGTATTTTGTGAACTGTAATCGGCATGTAATACCAGCTATATTGTTCTGCAAACAGCTTCGCCGTATCCCAAGCGAAACTCTTGAATTTGGATGTATTTATTCGCTGGCCGCACGTTATTATTTGCAGTATAATTCGAAACCGATCAATAAGTTCTTCTTTGACTCCAGTTATGTCAGCAACAACATGAGGATTCGAAAAGAAACGCCTGGACGTGTTGCCAACGTTTGAAGACCCAGTTCCCTGTTGAACAGCGTCTACTCTTATGCCCATCTGCTCTTTTAAGGTCATTTGAATGCGATGCTTATTTTCTTGTTTAAGAGCCTTATGCTCGTCCTTGAGCGCTGACCACTTTTAAAATGGTGAATTATAAGCAACGTGAAGAATGCACTCCATAAACTTAATTCGAGCGTGTAAGGAGGACATGCCCAATTTACAAGCTTCACTATCGATAACTTTTCTTGAAACTAATTCTAAATTATTCATTTGGACAGGTTTCGCTTACAAATACAGCAAACGGCTGCTGAAGATGTGCCTGTAACTGTTTGAGCCGTATTACCATCCAACATTGTGAAGACTAAATTGTGCTTTACCGTAAATTGTTTACCACACGCTACAACTTCAGTATGTGTGAAAGCGGCAATATCTGAATTAATTTTGCCAACAACGCTTAGCACCTTTTCTTTCGTTTCCTTAGCGAACTCAAATTGAATAGGACGACAGTATCTAGTTGATAACGGGGGTTTTTTTTTATATGATCCAATAAACTTTGCAAGCTAACAGACGCATCTTTGTCACTTATTTGAATGTCATTCGGGTAGCAGTTTTCTTTTTCGTCTTTACCTTTCACATACGATGGTAAAATATCATATCCTTCTTCTTTCAGAAAATGTTTAATACTTTCGTATTGATATTTTGTTAGGTCTGCATCCATCATCATGGCAAGTGCAGCAGAAGAACGGATGTAAGATTGACTTCCTACGTTACTCTCTCCTACTTTACTAGCCTTCTCCAAATGCTGTTGAGAATATTGTGATGCTAAACCAGCAGCTTTATACCTCTTTGCGAGATTTTGGCAATCATGAAAATCTTTAGCCGGCCTTCCCGCTGATTTTGAACAACTCGGCTGATCATCGAGTAGGACTACTTCAAATGTTTCTAATTAAAAATTAATATGTAAAATTATAACATTAAAACTAAGCAAATAAAAATTTCTGAAGTCAGAGAGCAACAAATAACGTTTAAGCATGATGCGTGCATTCATTGCATTTATTTGGATCTTAACTTTCATTCTCAATACGTACTTTTTAGCCAAGATTCATTTTTCTTAAAAAAATAATCACGACTACGCGCACATTCCTGTAGTCTCTTAGAAAAGTGTCCCAAAAACCGCTTTTGAATTGCGGCTGTAATATCTTTAATTTCTTTTTTTGTTAAAAGCGAATTTTTCGATTTAATGTAATCGCTTAGCAAATCAACATTGGTACCACAACGAAGAAGCTCCGTAGCTAGATCAAACTAAGTAACTGCAAAACTATACATTTTATTAATTAAGTTTATAATACAAGAGCTCGATTGAAATTTTTCCGACACTTTGACACTTTTTTGTTTTGTACTTTTTTTTTTTGTTTTGTTTTGTTTATGTTTATTTTTTGTTTTGTTTTTTCCTTATGCACTTCTTTTAAACAGCTAAAATAATCATTAACAAATTTTTGCTATTATTGATAGCATTCAAACATATGCGGCTTAAAGTCTACACCATTTTACATCGTGTTTCTTTGAATTACTGGAATGAAATTTGGTGTGACTTATTTTATACAATTTATAACTTTGTTCAACATTTGCAGATATTAGCAGAATATTAGTTGTTAAATCAAAAGAATACACTCCAACCTTTAATTTTTTTTGCAACCAGAACACCGAGGTAGACCGAGGCAACTTTTTTTTGTCCAAGAAAAACAAGAAACACTAACTTTTTGAGTGCCTTCATAAAAACCTGAATATCTTTTTAACTGTTATTGTTATCCAAGAATTTTTTTTGCAAAATGATGTTGAAATACTATATTTTGCAAATATATTTCCATCAAATAGATGCGACAAAAAGAAATTGTGTTTCCAGGCCATTGAAATGCATGAAAATCTGTGGCAGTTACTGCACTGCAGAGTTTCCTTTATATGACTTTACCGCGTTATTTTGTACAAAAAACAATATTTTAGAAAAAAATAATTTTCCATTTCTCTTAAGTACACAATTCTTTACAAAACTGCATCATTACATTTTTGATATTCTACACCCGAAAAACGGTATTTTTGCCGGCAAAATCCCAGTGTGCACCGTGCCACACACGATCGAATGCCTTGGAAATATCTAGAGCAACCACTTTACTTTCGCCAAAACTGCGAACGGTCTTGCTGTTGTGACTACATATTAATTTTGCGGTAGTCACGCAGAGTCGCGCATGGTCAGCCACAGTCAAGGAGTGATCTAAAAGTTATTTACCCTCATGATTATTTACCCTCACGGCGCATGATTATTATTTAATAGCAGAGTAGAAGATACGTATACGTATGAGTGTTAATTTTAATATTAAATCACACATAGTCAGCACAATTCTACACAAAAATGGTGATTTTTTGAAATGTTTATACGGGGAACCCCCAGGGGGTTCCAGGGGGTATGCCACTGGCATGGGTGGGTCGGCCCTCCAAAGTTAGTGGGGTCGATCATACATTTGGACTCGATTGGGGCACTCTAAATGGGTCAAATTGAGACAGACAGACAGACAGGTCAAAAGTCGGGACATCACAATTCGTTTTAGAGGTATGGTTACTCGGCCAAAGTTTCGTATTTTGATCCCTAGAATACGATTTTTCTTGTCATTTGGGTGATTTTTAAATCGACCCACCCTAATATGTATATGTAAATGCACACCTCTAAAATGTTGTGCTGGAGAAAGAACCTGCTGAAACAATAATTTTTCTGAAGAATAAAGCAAGTTGATAATGTGTTTTGTTCTTACCGGTTTATAAAACATGATCAACAATACTTTTCACCCTCACTAGACTTAGCCAACAATTTTGGTAAATACTGGTAAGATCTGTCAAATGACAGGCATTTTCATTCATCGTTTACAACAAAGAAAAACGAAATTTATAACATCCACTTAAGTAACAATTTTATTTCCAATGATGCAAGAAAAATTTAATCTAATTTTGTCTTAGTCGAATTCGAAAAAGTATTGTTAAATGCTATAGGCAAAATACCTGGTTACGATAAAATATCGTACCCAATGTTAAAAAAAACTTACCATCATGCCTTAAATATAGAATTATATCAAAATGCAACAATATTTTTATTTCTGGAATCTATCCTTAAAATTGTTGGAATACAATTGTACTACTTTTTTAAAAGCCCAATAAATCTTTGGAAGAAATAAGTAGTTGTAGACCGATATCGCTACTTCCAACCATTGGAAGAAGTTTCAAAAAAATCATAAAAGAGAGACTTATGTGGTATGCATTGAAAAATAAATTAATCCACCACAACCAAGTTGCCTTCAAAAATAAACAGTGCACTTTAGATGATCTACTTCACATCAATCACTTCATTGCTCAAGCCCTCTCCCATAAAAAGCACGTCTATATTCTCTCAACTGATTTCGAAAGGGCATTCGACCGTGTTGGTATTTACGTTGTATTACAGGAACTAATGAGATGGAACATTGGGGACAAAATATATAATATTGTTAGACCTTTTTTTGTCAAATCGTAAATTCAGGATACGTATTAACTCCACCTTATCGGAAGTATTTCCACTTAATAATAGTTTACCCAAGGATCTCCACACTCAGTTGTATTATATCTTATCGGCTTCAATGAGATAAGCAATATTGTATCTAAGTACAAAATTATTGACCACCGATGATGCTGCATTCTTCTCAAAGAATAATTTCCAATCCATAGCGAAAACAGCCTTTTCTAATCTTCTTAGAGACATAAAATTTTGGCCTAAAGGAAATAACAATCAAAGTTGTGAGAAAAATTACATAGGTACAACAAACAGATAACTAGCAACGAGAATGGGCGAACATAAGACAGACATAACAAAAATGAAAGAAACAACTGCATTGTCACAGCATATAATAAACACAGGTCACATAGCTGACTTTGATAAAGTTAAGATATTAGACAGAGAGAATATAGAAAAGAAGAGACACCTTAGAAAGCCTACGTATACAACAAAGAATAAAAAAAACTATGAATGTGAAAGAGGACACAAATAATATAAGCATTAGCTACAAACTTGCGATTAAATGAAACAGTGCACAGTGGTCGGTCTTGTATGGAGTCGGTAGCCAAAAATATTTCCAGTAGCGACGGCATTATAAAAATGCGAGAAGTCTTTAATCATAAAGTGGGCGAGGTTGATATCTTTACACCCACCCACTAAAACCTACTTTCACTTCCACTAAGCAATAAGTTGATAAAAAAAAATTCTACGCAATTTGTTTTTAATTCATAAGAAGTTTTTCATAAGATTTAGTTTTACAAAAGAAGAAAATTAACCATTTACAAAATAATAATAAAAAAACATATTAATAACCAAAAAACTCAAAATAAAATATAATAAATTTTAAAAATATTAAAAAACAATCGATTTCAAAATTAATCTAGCAAATCGAGAATAGATTTTAATAAAATTGTCCCGTTACAAAAGGATCCGAACTTAGGAGTAAACGATTAAACAAATCTATATTTGTTGAAACGCGTGAAGTTTTTCGCATGTGCTGGAGTCGAAATTTTTTGATGTCTTTGTTCCTATACTCTGCAGCTTCTTCAGAGAGCTCTCCAATCGATACCAGTGTATGTTCAATAACATCAGGAGCGTGAATTAAAATTCTGCGACTGAGGGTAGAAGGTCGTACCATGAATATTTCTTTGTCAGCTCCTTAGCAGTATCCAGCGCATATTTCCTAAATTTTTCAACAAAGCTTGAAACAATGTCACACACCTCTTAATAACATCTTTATCAAGGCCTGATATTTCAGCAGATAAGCCAGCGTTGTTGAAATAGGTTCTTGAAGTGTTTCCATCATTAGAAGACCCACTTCCTCCAGTTTTTGGTTTGTCGATTATTGGTCCTGTTTTTTCTCGAAAATGTAATTGAATGTTCTGTTTTCTTTTAAAAAATTGTGCCTTTCCTTCTAAGGACCGAATTTGCCATTGTTTTAGTTCAAGTCTATACGATACATGAAGAAAATATGCAACATTAAACATTTTTCAATATTGTTCATTTCAGTTGGTTTCGCATTACATATGTAGCATTTTGCAGATGAAGTTTAAGTTAAGGCATTACATACTTTACCATCCACCATTGTAAGTTCCAGAATATGTTCTATATGTATCATTCTCTGAGCTGCTTTATATTTGGTGGGAATTAACTTGGTTATTTTCTCATTGAAATACAGCTCTTCATCGATGGACAGTTGAACGAACTCTTTTTTAAATTGAAACCTGATAGGACGGCAGTAGCGGGTGGACGATGGGCGAGGATTTTTCCAAATTATTTTGGTACTATGAGCCTCATCTGGTTTTGTTACAAGTTGGAGCGGGACATGTGGCGTGACAAATAAATTACTATCTTCCAAATTATTATTATCAAATATTTGTTTGTATTCGCTGTCGCGCGAACTGCCATCAAAATCCCATTTTCCTATTAATGTGAGGTCGTTTACAGACCCATCCAAAACTTCATTAAACTTCTGTAGCTCCACTATCCTCGTAGCGGTATGGTCCAAAAGACTTTGCAGCTCAACTTCAGCTTGAGAATCTCTAACATTTATTTGCTCTGGGTAACTTTTTTTTTCTTTCAAGATACTATCGTGGCAGGGAAAAAATTAACATCAATTTTACTATTTACGAAGCTTCTTATTAACATATACTGTTATTTTGTTAAATTTGCATCCATTATAAGCGATATTATTTCATAACCATTTACTTGCGTAATCGATGGTTTCGCTTATACGGTAGCAAAACGCAAATCATCAGCAGCGGACACATCAATTTCTGCTAGTTCTGCTATTCGTCGTCGCTTTGTTCTCCCTGGACACCCTGCAAAACTTATTCCTCGAGCTTGATTTGAGCCAGATGCTTGTGGTTCTAGTAAAATTGACTCTTTTTGAGCAAACCAATCAGAATATGTTTTCAAAACATTTTATTTTGTACGACTGCATTTTTCCAAAACTCGGCAATTTTTTTGCAATTGTAATTTAGGTATTTTTTAGTTGACTTACCTCGAATGTGAAGCCTTCATTTTCAATATCATTTTTCAATACATCGTATACTTTTCTATCCTTGTCAGCATTTGAACCGATTTCTAAGCACCAAATATCAAACATATATATGCGCTAAAGTTCGCATTGATAAGATGATAATTTTGCAAAAAACAATGTATAATATAATGAAATTAAAAACATTATAAGCCAATCGAAAAGAAAATAGCAAACACATTTCGTAACATGCAAAACAATAACACAAAATATAATAAAGCAGAACAACAACACCGCACAAAGTTGCACATCAGACAGATGTCGCAAAAACAATGAGACCGTTTTGCTCTGTGGGAGATAACACAAAGACGGGCACCTGATGGCAGCTGATATTACAAGTTTAGAATCTTAAAATGTTGACTAATATTAAGAAACAAATCCCAATGGAGGAATCAGGAGGGAACACAACTAAAACTTTAACTGAAATTGAAATATATGGACGAGTGAACACTAACAATAGCACTAGGCAAATATTGATTGTAAATATAAAAAATTCACAACAATCTAAAGACAACCAAATTATTTTAAAACAACGTTAATACCTTTCACTTCAATATTCATTTTTAATTTTTTCAATAGAGAACAGTTTTATATCGTTTTAATTGATTTAAAGTTTCACTTTTTTTCAACCTGCTCACACGGCAAGAACCAACTAATAACATGCTCTCTCATTTGATGCTGTTCGTTAAGAGTACGGTTGGAATGAAACAAAAACAACTATGTATTTAAAAAGTTTGTTCTTAAAGGAGATAGTGAGGACACATTTGGTGACAAACTTTTGACATTATTTTTTTTATTTTTGGCCTATGGCACCGACCACTGTGCAGTGATGTGAAGTAATAATATGTGTTTAAATGTTTCTGCGTCTTTTTGTGTTTTTATGTTTTATATTACTTTTAAATGTAAATAATATAGATTACTGCAAATATACATTGTAAGTTAAAACTAATTACTTGGAATATCAAAACATTGTAATTATATTAAATTTTTGTTTTTATCTATAATATTAATAGGCTAAGCGATTTTTTGTTACCGATGTAAGTTTCACGGTTTTACCCCGATTTGGACAAAAATTTTATCATTTGAAAGGTATTTCTTTTTAGCTGTTACCCAGATTTACAGATTTTCATCGTCTGGAATATTTCTTTGAAGTTATGATCGTTTAAAGTTATACAATGTTATGTGTGTGTTTATTAAATTTGTTAATGTGTTTGTGTTCATGTGTTGAGTTTGTTTTCTTCATTTAAAATGAGTTGGATTGTGAAGCATACCTTTAGGGTGCTTATTAAATGAAAAATTTAAATTTCCTAGAATTTGCACTTGAATTTCGAGTGCTGGAATCTGCTAGTATTAATAAATATACAACCCCTGAAGAAGTAGACAAAAATCTACGAAACGTCGCGAAGACTTGTAGTAAAAGAATGCCTTTTTAATTACACAACAATATCAGGTCTAATTAGCTTAATAAAAATTAAACTTAAAGAAGCTACAATTGACCAAATAATTATAACAATTAGGTATTATAATTGATAATAATTTCAATTTTAAACAGCATTGTACCAAAGTGAGGAAAGAACTCTCACTACACCTGAATATTATCAAGTTTCTTTCATCGAAAAAAGATCATGTTCACACAAATACACTCCTAAATGCAACAAAAGCTCTCGTTCTCTCAAAAATTGACTATGGTCTCCAAATCTATGGTCACTGCCCTAAATCATATTTGGAATACCTTCTTTCATCATACCACTCTGCTATCAGATATGCACTTGGTGCTTTTCCTGCAAAGAACATTAAAAATATTCTAATTGAAGCTGGTTTTCCATCAATTCTAGAAAGAGTATACTCAGATGATCTAAAACTTATACCGGAACTATTCAACTCAAATAACGTAAACCTACACAAAACACGTTAAAAACACCATTAGTCTTAAAACACCCTATAAAAAAAAAACAATCACCTATTCACAGAAGTGTTAAATAAGCTAGTAATCTCTTTCCTATACTGCGATCAAAATTAATATTTTTGAAACAAGAACCTCTGTGGCTATTAAGAAACACTTAATTTATTCTCGATCTACAAAACCACCAAAAAAAACTACTTTACCTGTTATATACTAACAACTTTTTAAATCCATTAAATTTTCTTCAACATATAACGACTGTAATTTTATATTTACAGATGGTTCGAAAACCGCTTCACATACGTCATTTGCAGTTGTTAGTCAAAATTACTCTGTTATATGTAACGGCTTTTTAGAGGAACACTGTAACATCTTCACAGCAGAAGCTTTAGCACTTAAGCTGGCAGCAGATTATGCATCTAAACAAAAAGGATGCTTTGTAATTTGCTCAAACAGTAAATCTACAATTTCCGCTTTTTTAAATAATAAAAACACATCTCATATAGTGATCGGCATTCGTAATTTCCTAATAAAATTCCCAAATAAACTTCGTATTATGTGGATACCTGGTCACGAAGGAATCTTTGGAGACGAATCAGCTAATGAAGTTGCAGGACAAGCCCTTCATTTCCCACTATTATCTTCCCATTTGCGAGAAAACATAAATTTAAATTCCCTTATCTCCCAGCAGCTCTCTACTAATAAACATAGTGACTGAATATTATACAGTCATCACTACAAAACAAACAACTCTATAGGTGCAACAGCAGATGATGCTATATGGACACACCTTTGCCACCCATCAATACTTGTTAACCAGAGGAGATAAACCTAATTGTATTTTTTTTTTTTTTTTAAGAGTTTATTTAGACAAAATTCATATTCTTAAACTATAAATAAACAAATAGTAAGAGTATCTATTATATTAATAGGCTAGGCGATTTCTTGTGACTGATGTTTTGTTCTACTGTTTTAACCTGATTATTACCAATCGTATATTATTTGAAAGGTATTTCTTTTTAGCCGATTTGCAGATTTACAGATTTCACAATTTTTAAATTGCATTTAAAGTTGCTACTAACACGTACATAAAATTATACAATGCTATGTGTGTGTTTATTAAATTTGTTAATGTGTTTGTAATAAAAATGAGTTTGTTTTTTGTGCTGATTTGTGAATTGGCTATAATTGATTAGCATACTTTTAGGGTCTTTATTTAATGAAAAAATAAAATTTCCTAGAATATGCGCTCGAATTTCGAGGGCTGGAATCTCCTAGTCTTAATATAATACACTGCCCCATATTCGGACTCTCAAGTATATTTAATAAATAGATTTTCATTAATTTTTTTAGAAACATGTATAAAATTATAAATGACACATAAATATGTACAGACAATATAATTTTAGTAATGAAAAAAAAAAAAAAATGGGAAAAAATATTTCTTCGATATTTGTATAATAAAAAATTTAGTCAAGAGTAAGAGTTAAAAGCGGAGTTTTTAATGTATATTAGGATATATGTATATTAGGATATATGTTATTATCTCCTGAGTAAATGTTTTTATCAAATCGTTGGCTTTTCTTATCGTTGGCTTTTCTATATATATGATAGAAGACAGGAATGCCTATTTTGTTTTGAATAAATCTTTATGATCAAGGTATAAAAAGGCTTCGGGGGGAACAAAGCCACTTTGCAACGATTTAGATATATATTCCTCGTTGACATAAAAAGGGGCCATAATTAAATTGTTCTCATAGCAATTAGAGCTTTTTGCAATATCGTTTCGAAGGAGATGTGTATTAAAATGATCAATTCTCCCTATTTCTGCTGCATTGTATAATTTTTTGTTTGATACAAATTTTATATAGTTGCTATCTGGATATCTATAAAGAGAAGTATATACTCTCAGACATTTTCTTTCAAAAACTCTTATTTTTTTTATATATGATGAAGAAATATTGAACCAAATTTGGCAACCATACGTTAAAATAGGACGAAACAATAATTGGGACAATAGAACTTTTATGTACATGAAAAATGCATTTCTTGCTTTCGGTATCTGCAGATATTTAATGACTGGTTTATTGGGAATTTGTATATTGGTATTTGATTTTATGCCAAAATCTCTCCATTTTGTTTTAATGTTATTGTTACACCGTCCAACTGCTGGGCGAAATAGAATGTTTTCGCATTTGTTGAAGTTACTATTCATTTTCCAACAATATTAAAGTATGTTTGCAATTTGTCATTAATTTTCTCTATTTTGTTATCTGCGCGATAAATAATTATATCATCCGCAAATGCAATTATGTTATCGATTTTTGACAAAAGGTCATATACATAAATAAATTAAATAAAATAGGAGAATTAACTGTCCCTTGCTGGAGACCATTGATAATTTTAAATTTATTCGTACTTGTATTATTTCTATTGCATACCAAAAACGATTTGTTGTTTAACATGTTCTGTATGAGTATTGTGAAATATATTGGAATTTTATATAAAAATAGTTTATATATTAACCCAGGTATCTGTATGCTATCGAAACCTTTTTCGAAATCTATTAAACAGGCACCTGTACATAAGGAATTATTCAGATTTCAATGAATATTTGGAACAAGTAAATGCGTTGCATGAATTGTAGAATGTTTGTATTTAAATTCGCATTGCTTATCATTAAATAGTCGATTTTTTTCACAAAAATTTACTAAGTTATTGTTTATGCAAACTTCAAACACTTTACTAATGTTTGGAAGTAAACTAATAGCACGAAGGTTTTTTGGGTTACTTGTATCTTTATCTTTTTTGAGTAGGATAACAACTTTTGCTATTTTCCATGCATTAGGAAAGTATGAGTTGTTAAGCATGTTATTGAAAATAGTCAAGAATCAATTCATCCGGAATATTTATACCCTATACCACTACATGGTTTGGGTATAATGACTTTGTGCTGCTGTTTGTAACTACCAAAAATATTTGACCTAGACCCATCTTTTATTATACCGATCGAATCAGAATCACTATCTGATTCGATTTAACGATGTCCGTCCGTCCGTCCGTCCGTCTGTGTATCCATGTAAACCTTTTAATCAAACTACAGGTCGCAATTATGAATATATTTTGACGAAATTTGGCATGTGAGCTTTTATCGGCCATAGGATGATTGAAATTGGCGAGAATCGGTCCATATGAAGACCTAGCCCCCATACAAATGACCCCTATGAAATCGACAAAAATTGCCATAAGATCCAAATTGTCGTATAGATCTTAGTGAAATTGGGTTTGCATGCGTTTATTACATCCATTAGAAAGTAGTCCAAAAACGCTCCCTATCGGACAACTCTTAGTCATAGGCCCCATATAGAGCTGCTTCCCGATCTTCACTTAAATCTATAAAAAAAACAAAAATATTGCACTGATTCATCTCAAATTTTGTTTGTATATATTTTTGGAAAATACAAGAGTTATTACCAACCATGGTCAGGATCGGTCCATTTTCGGACCTAGTCCCCTTATATGAAATTTTTCATATCTGCAGCCAAAAAAATTTATAAAAATGCCACTCAAATTTGGTTTATGCTTATTTTCTATATCCAATTAGTTGGGCCTAAGAGATAGGGTCTCTAAACGCATGGTATAAGGTATCGTATAGTCGGTCCAGACTGACTAGAACTTTCTCACTTGTTTTTAATGTAATATTGGGTATATTATCTATGCCTGAAGAAAGTTTTTTTCTTAAGCTTTTGAATATGTATAACAATGAATCTTTTATTATTAAATAATTTTCAGACATGGAATTATTTATCTCACTTGCCTTTTTATTTTCTGAAAATATCGAAAAAAAGGAGTAATTATTTTCATATTCAGTTTTGGTTTGCAAAATTCGACAACATTAATTTCTTTACCAGAATGAATTGATTCGAGATAACTAGCAATGGTATTCAATATTTGATTTTGGTCATTAATTATGAAATTATTATTTTCATCATTCCTTTCGATATCTTCCGGTGTTACTCCCGAATTTCTTATCAAAAATTCTTCATTTTGAGGTATTTGTATACTATTAATATTTAATGGTTGGGATCATCTTAGATGTTTTTTAAATTCGCAAAACATATCGCACCTGTTCCTCTGAAGTGAGTCAACTCAAAATTTTTAAATTTTCACTTTTTGCAAGAAAACGATACACAGTGGTAATATCTATCCACTGTAAAAATCTAACATCGATTTTTCTAGTCTTTCGCCGAAAAAATAAAGTTGTATCCCTCTTTGTGTTAGAAGAGTAGCTTCTTTAGAATCCACTAAAAACACATATTTTGAGTTCCACCAAAAAAAACTTGTTATTTTTGATGATCACTGAAAAAAATAGCAAAAAACAACTACTGTTGTATACTTATTATTTCCAATTCTTTACAATGAAACAACTGTTTTTAAATTTTACAGTAAATATTGAAAAAACTTTTTTTTGCCTCTACTGAAAATTTGTAAATTTTGATCTGACTCACTTTAGAGCTACAGGTGCGATATCATCGAGATCTCTAGTTATAACAGTACTTAGCCATTGTTCGAACTGTAATGAATAATAATTGTGGAAACATTATTATTATTATTATTTGTGCTGTTGTGCTTTTACAAAATCATCAAAATGCTTTCGAGCAGTTGATTGTCCTACTGTCAGACATAATTCAATTGTCAATTGTATACAAAGCTCTTCATATAACAAACAATATATATAAAAAAATGAACAAAATCTAAATAATAAACGGGTTAAATAAAGTAATAACTGACTCTTCTGTCATATGTTCATAAATTCAGCTGATTCTCCTGTCATCTGATTTTTCTCGCACAGAAAATAGAATCAATTCTATTTCCCTTGCGAGTGTTTTTACAGCCTAATTTGGCAACGACACACAAAAAGCTTTACCATCGATCTCGCTTCCACATATAGAAAAAATCATACTGCCTCATTCTCGTTTTTTCTTGCGCTCGCAACTCGCCGTTATGTGTTTAGGGCTTAACTACATTTAAAGTAACGGTTTCTTGCTTGTTCTTTCAAACTTGTTACATACATATGTATGTACGTACTAAATTAATTATATATGCAGTAATATGCCAAACGGCATTCCGGTATTTTTCGGTATTTCTTTAATTTTGTTTTATAATTTGTAATTTTAATATACAGTAATACTCGGTCGTCAAATTTTACAAAATTTTGGGTTATTATGTGGGGAAATCATTTAAACGAGCACGTTTAATCACCTCATAAGAGCCAATTAGGCGAATACTTTTAAGTACATTAGAAGGCAATTATCCGAACATATGTAAAACATGGTTATTAAAATAATTTAAACATTTTATTATATAAACGTAATTCATATGTATCACATAAAGAAGTAAATTGCACACACTTTTTGGTATGTTCCCACAGAGTTACACAAAAATAATAAATTTAGATGTTGTTTTTGAGATTTATATCCTCTGACTGAGTCCCCATTTCGAGCTAACGTCCACTTGGCAAAACTTTATAAAAAAAGGCCACTCTGTGAAGAATTGAGGGAAAATTACTACTTTCCAGAAAATTTTGGGCACATTCACGATCATTTTCATTGCTTTATCCATATATCTTTGTGAATTTTATGTTTTTTCTCCTCTGCCACCTCCACAACCGGTTCAATATCTGAATTAATATCTATAGCAAACTCCTTTGTTTTATTCATTACCAATTTTCTAGAAATGACAGCATTACTCAGGCGCATCTGGTTAAACCATATCGTGAGGCAATAATTAGTTTGGGTAATAGAACCAATGTAATTTAATGGAAATTTTATTTTCTGGATATATAAGCGAGGGGTAATTAAACGGGTTATACTGTAATATCGAAAGTCATAAACTTTTAATTTATTTAATAGTTATTATTTTATTATACATATTTTATGTATGAAACAAAGAAATTATATATTAAAAACGAAAAATTTCAATTTTTATTCATATTATTTTTAATCGGATTTTATTATGAGTTTAACTCATTGGCTTTTGAAGTTGATTTTACTGGAGTTTTAAATCAGTCGCTAATACCGTTTAATATTGTAGATGGCGTTTGTGTAATGGATATTTTCCTAAACACTTTAAAGAGGCCAAAATAATACCTATATTGAAGCCAGGTAAAGATAAAAAATTGCCTTAAAGCTATAGACCTATAAGTATGCTGGAGGTTCTTGACAAAGTTTTTGAAAAAATTATTTTATACAGACTAAAAAATTTTACTGATAGTCGTAGAATTTTAAACAACGATCAGTTTGGATTTAGGAGAGACCATTTCACTGTACATCAGTTAAAAAGGGTGGTGAATATAATTACTAAAAATAAAAATGAAAAGCAAAGTACCGGAATTATTTTCCTAGCCATTGAAAAGGTGTTTGACACTGTTTGGCACGATGGCCTTATTTTTAACCTAAAAAACTTGGCTATCCAATCTATTTGCAAAAATTAATATGAAGTTTCCAGACAGAAAAATCATTTAAAGTTAACGTAGATGGAGAAACCTCAACACAAAGAGTTATCCCAGCTGGAGTGCCACAAGGATCAGTATTTTCACCAACCCTATACTCCATTTTTACATCAGATTTTAAAATACCACGGGGTCAATCCGTAGCTTTCTATGCCGATGATTCTGCTATTATTGCCAACGGAAAAGTTTCCAATTCAATTGTTAAAAAAATGGAAAATGGCTTAATGGTAGCTCAAAAGTACTTTGACAAATGGAAAATTAAAATTAACCAGGAGAAAACACAAGTAATTATATTCCCTTTCAGTAAATCGCCAAAGAGAATACCCAGTAATATTCTTTCTATTAATGGAACAATAATACTAATACAAAACTCTATAAACTACCTAGGAGTTATTCTAGACAAAAAGCTAACATTCAAAAATCACATCACTCACTCTTGTGACAAAGCTATGAACAATGGTAGAGCGCTATTTCCCCTTCTTAAAATCGCAAATTAACACTGAAAACAAACTGCTGCTATTTAAAATGTGCATACATCCTATAATGACATATGGCTGTCCGGTGTGGTTTCCAAGGAGTGCCAAAACATATCTTAAAAAATTTCAAGTTATACAAAATAAAAACTTAAAAATTATTTTTTGCTTACCACGTAGATACGCCACCAATTTCTTACATAGCAATTTTAATCAACCTATGTTAAATGAGATATTTAACCAACTAACTACTAGATTTGAAGACAGATGTAGATCTTCAAGATTTGACACCATAAGAAGTTTATTAAATTAATTAATAATTTTTAAAAAATCCTTAGAATTCAAAGGTTTTTCCTATCTTTTTACCTTAAATTGTGTTCTTAAAAATATTTTGATATTTTTTGTTAATAAAATTTTAGTTTTAATTTGTTGCAATACTTTTATGAAAATTCTCAAAATATTGTATGTATTAAATAAGTTAAGTTTTTTAATTAATTTGATGATAGTAAATAAAATAAAAAAAAAAATTTTTTTTTGAGTTGACTCACTTTAGAGGTACAGGTGCGATATTTGAGGGATTCTTATGGTCAGTATTAGAGAGAATTTTTTGAAAATGTGTATTGACAACTATTATAAAGTTGTCGTTTATAACTTTCCTGACTAATTTAAGTTTGCCTTTTAGAAAGCTCAGTTCCGTTGGTGTTAATAAGCATTTAAATCTGTTAAAATCTGTTAAAACAGAGTTAAAATTTTCTGATTGTAGTTTTTTGATTGTAAATTTTTCTGTTGAATCATAGCTTTTTTTAATTTTGGAACTGAATTTTAAATTGATTTTGTTATTATGTCATTTAATTGAAGATCTATTTCTGAATTAGTGAAATTTTCATTTTTTGGTATAGTTTCTTTAGTGTTATACTCGCTTTTTAAACTTTTTCCAGTTAGTTCTTTTGTAATTAAATTGAGCATCTGGAATTTCTTTAAAAAGAGTGATTGGATTATCATTTGCATCGCTTAGTACTATAATTTGTAATGCGTTATGATCGCTATCATAATCAAGAGTTCTAAGGCAGTTTAATGTTTTATTTTCTTTTCATATGCATAAGCGAGAGTCAGCTATACACAGGTCTAAAAAAGAACCAAAACGAGGATATGAAAGAAAAATCGAAACGTATAAATTACATCTAAATTGGATTTCATTACAAAATGGCCATTCCTTTAGCATATTGCCCTTTGCATTATTTGAGTCGTTTCCACAATCTGTATATTTGCAATTTAGGTCTCCCGCGAGTATGTAGAAGTTATTAGGGTTTTGTAAATTTAAGGATAGAAAGGGTTGTTGCTATTCAAGTTTTAGGTTATTATTATTATTACCTCAACGATAATATGCCGATACTACAAACAAAACTTTATTTGCAGGCAATGGTATTTTTAATATAAATGTTAGAGTAAAAACTTTATTAAATGTTTATTTTGTAGTGCTTTTCTATTTCTGTCAGATCTGTACACCTAGAAAATATAAAAGGAACGATCATATTGATAAAGTTGTCATTGTGAAAATAATTCTGATTTTGTATAGAACTGTAAAATATTGAATTAGAAAAACTATTTAAAGGATTTTCTGTCATCAGAAGTGGGATACACTAAATCGCTGTTTATACCCTATACCACTATGTGGTTTGGGTATAATGACTTTGTGCTGCTGTTTGTAACAACCAATAATATTTGACCTACACCCATCTTTAATTATACCGATCGAATCAGAATCACTATCTGATTCGATTAAACGATGTCCGTCCGTCCGTCCATCCGTCCGTCCGTCCGTCCGTCCGTCTGTGTGTCCATGTAAAGCTTGTAATCAAACTGCAGGTCGCAAATATGAATATATTTTGATGAAATTTGGTATTTGATCTTCGATCGGCCATGGGATGAATGCTGTTGAAATTGGTGAGAATCGGTCCATGTTCAGACCTAGCCCCCATACAAATGACCCCTATGAAATCGACATAAATTGCCATAAGATCCAAATTGTCATATAGATCTTACTCAAATTGGGTTTGTATGCGTTTATTACATCCATTAATGAGTAGTCTAAAAACGATACCTGGGACAACTCTTAGTCATAGGCCCCATATAGAGCTGCTTCCCGATCTTCACTTTAATCTATCAAAAAACAAAAATATTGGACTGATTCTTCTCAAATTTTGTTTGTATATATTTTTGCAAAATACAAGAGACTTTACCAAACATGGTCAGGATCGGTCCATTTTCGGGCCTAGTCCCCATATAGATATAGCATCCGATATGAACTTTTTCATATCTGCAGCCAAAAAAATTAATAAAAATCCCACTCAAATTTGGTTTATGCTTATTTTCTATATCCAGTTAGTTGGGCCTAAGGGATAGGGTCTCTAAACGCATGGTATAGGGTATCATATTGTCGGTCTCGACCGACTATAATTTTCTTACTTGTTTGTACTTGAAATTTATTTGTCTCAAGAAAAATCAGAAATCAGAACACCATTTCACCTAGAAATTATCCCTGAATCTGTTTGGGTTGGAATCTAATTTGTTATGGCTGAACAAGGAAATTCTGGAGATTTTTCTGAAGGTTTGCTTTCCAATGCGGTATATGATTCTCCTGGGGAAAACTATGTTATTACGGCGGATGCTATTGATAAAATAACAGAACCTGCACAACAGAAGCAAAAGACCAAAGAGGTAACAGGCTTTCCAAGTTTTGATCCTGACCATTCTCGTGTCGGTATACAAAGGTGGTGTATGGATATTGAGGTAAGAATAAAGCGTGATGATTTGGAGAATTTTGATATTATACCGGGAGTTCAAAGCGCGTTGCTTGGAAGAGCAAAACAATGGTACGATAAATATTGCTACCAATATTACAATTGGGTTGATTTACGTGCTTCGCTGATACATACTTTTACAAATGGCTTGGACGTTGTTACTCAACTGCGATTGGCTGCAAATTCCTAAAGTGATGAGTTCACAACTCATTCGGACTTTGTCATGTAAAAGATTTCGCAAATAATAGATTGCCTGTCGATATACCTGAAGATAAAATTGTGAAAATCGTTATTGGGTGCATAACCGAGACAAATTTGAGAAATTCATTGCCGTTTGTTATGCCGCCTTCCGTCCAGGGCTTGATTTATAATTTTTCTTCAATACGAGAGAAGCCCCTTCGTAAACTAGACTGTTTATCGAGTCGTATACGCAAAGACTATCCGCTATTTAGGCCAGTTTCTACAGCTGGATTTGAAATGAATCCTAATACTCCTCTGAAACGAAAACGTTTGGATGACGAGAGAAGATGTTGCGACTGTGGAAAAAGAGGACATATTAGATCAAAATGTCCTGAAAAGATTAAATCAAATGAAGTGACGGAGCAAAGCACATCAAAGAAAGCACAAAGCTAATCTGAACATTATACGGGTAAAAATATTAAGCGTTCATTTTGTAAAAAGCTGGACACGATGAGATAACTTGCTGGGCTAAACAAAGAATGGAAAGTAAAAATGTGAATCTTTGTAGAGAAGCATCATTTACAAATAATCTTACGATAGTGATTGTTAATGGAAAGTTGTATTTTTGCCTTCTCGATCCTGGTTCCGATTGTTCATTAATTAGATCTGACATTGCTGACAAGATATCTTGCAAACGTACACCTAAATTTCTGGCAACATTCTGGCAAGTATTGGCAATGGACCTATTTTACTTACTGAGCAGCTTGATATTTTTGTAGAATTTGAAGACCTTATCCCTGAGATAAACTTTCATGTAATTGATAAGAAACATCTACAAAATGAGATGATAATTGCAAGAGATGTTCTAAAGGATCCTACTTTGCTTTTACAGTAAATTTTAATGGATCATCTCTACATCGTAATCAATTGGTAAGTCAGTTGTCTAGTAGCAAGGGAAGTCTGGGACCGAAGGAAAAATGGTCATTGAATATATCACAAAAAGTGGAGATTGTTTTGGCAAAGTATTCGCAGCACATTGTTAAGGGTTTACCCCTACTTCGAGAGTGAATACTGGTTCCCTTAGAATCTGTTTGAAAAAAGATAATACAATATATTACCGACCTTATAGAATGGCATTTAGTGAACGGCAACTGGTCAAGGAAATCATTACAAATTTGCTGAAGAATCATATAATAAGAGAAAGTCATTCACCGTATGCAAGTCCAATGATCCTTGTAAGAAAATAAAATGGAAAGAATCGTCTTTGTGTTGATAATAGGGCACTTAATAAAGTTACAATAAGAGACCGATATCCACTACCGAAAATTGAGGATCAGTTAGATGAATTGGCTGGAAATACAGACTTTACATCATTGGACATGGCATCAGGCTTTCACCAAATTCCGATCGACGAGGATTCCATGGAAAAAACAGCTTTTGTGACCCCCAATGGTCATTACAAGTACGTGTGTATACCGTTTGGATTGGCCAACGCTCCTGCTGTTTTTCAACGAGCTATTGATAAGGCTTTGGGAGATCTGAAAACTAAAGTGGCTTTAGTTTATACGGATGATGTAATAATACCGAAAACAATTGACGAGGGTTTAGAAAAACTCGATACTGTATTATGAGCATTAACAAGCAGTGGTTTTTCTCTTAATATGGATAAATGTAAATTTCTTCAAAAATTGATCGATTATTTAGGCCGAGAATTTTCTGCAGAGGGAGTAAGACCAAGCAAATCTAAAATAGACGCACTGGTAAACTCACCATCACCTGGCAATGTTAAACAGGTACGTCAATTTATGGGAATAGCAAATTATTTTCGAAAGTATGTGCCGGAATTTGCGGTTAAGACTTCCTGCATAACTGCTTTAACAAAAAACAATAAACAATTTATATGGAGTGACGAACGTCAAGCAGCAAAACAATATGTTATCGAGCAACTTACTATCAGACCTTTACTTATATTATTTAACAGAATTGTATACTGATGCAAGTGCACTTGGATATGGAGCCATACTGTTTCAACGTTTGAATGTAAAATTGCATGTCGTTGCGTATTATAGTCAGGCCACCAAAACCTATCAAATTAATATCATAGTTATGAACTGGAAACGATTGCTGTCGTAAATGCGGTGAAACATTTTCGACATTATCTCCTGGGTGTTAAGTTTTTGTTGGTCACTGGTTGCAACGCTTTAAAGGCAACAAAGGAAAAGAAAGACTTGTATAACTCTTTGGTGGATTTTTTTTACAGAATTTTGAGTTTGAAATTGTATATAACAAAGGAAGTAGTCTATCTCATGTAGGTTACTCAAGTCGGAATATACCGGTTAAAAATTGTTGCCAAATAAATAAATTATCCCAGACGTGGTTCCATATTGAACAACAAAATGATCCAGATACAATTGAAATCATTGAGAAAATTAAAAATGAGGATTCAAGCATTATAGCACAGTATTCGATAGATAAAGGGTTATTATACAAGAATGTAGAAAATTTTAAAGAAGTTTACATACCCAAACAATGTCGATTGACTATGAAACGACGTTTCCATGAAGAAAATATTCAATTAGAAAAACTATTTCAAGAGTTTTCTATCATACATGTTTCCAATACTTTAAAAGAGTTTATAGTATTATTGGTATATTTCATATATTTAATGTCTTGTTTTATTAAAATGGCCGTTCCACCTCCCCTTGTAGAATTTACTCTGTCTTTGCGAATAAGATGATAATCTTTAGAATTAATTTCAAGTCTTTTATTAAGTTTTGTTTCATTCAGGCATACTAAGTCCGGATTATATTTATTGACGAAATTAGATAAAATAAATCTATTTAATTATATCGAAGAATTAACATTAATTTTAATTATATTTAGACTTTTTGTAATTAAATTCAACCATGATGATAATTTAATTTTCTAACATTGTGAAAATAGAATCTATTCTGGACGCTTGTAGTTGTAATTGCTTATGTAAGTTTATAATTTGGTTTGAAAGATTTTGCGTAGAATTTTTAAACTCTTCTAGTACAAGTTGTATTGGATTAGTGTGGTTTTTATTTTGTAAATTGTTCTTTTTTAAAGCGTCTCCAAAGCTTATGTTGGGATTTATATTATTTGTTAAAATAGAAGTTCCACTATGCTTTATGATTTGTTTTTTGGCACGAATCTTCTGCTGAAGGTCCTTATATTTTTTACATCAGTTATATGATGCAGGATGGCCGTACTTACCGCACAGCAGCAAAACAATTTTTCCTTATCGTTGTTAGTGACGTTATTCAGAACCTAATTGTAATATCAGTCAATAAGTCGCATTCTGGACCAATGTCAACAGTTTTATCAATTTTCGATTAAACTAAACTTAGCTCGCTACTAGCCAATTGTCATCAACAAGATTAAGATAAACTGTTCATTTATTTAAAATTTTATAAATTGTTAACGAAAATTTAATTAATATATTTAATTTTATTTAAATAATTAAAAATCAATTTATTCAATAACAGAATCGAAGCCCTATGTTGCTCGTACTCTTCCTAATATCATAATGTCTATACATTTATTGTAGCTAGCAGATTCCAGCCCTCGAAATTCGAGCCCAAATTCTAGGAATTTTTATTTTTTTCATTAAAGAAAGACCCCAAAAGTATGCTAATCAATTGTAGCCAATTCACTAATCAACACAAATAAAAACTAATTTTTATTACAAACACAAGAACAAATTTAATAAACACACACATAGCATTGTATAAATTTATTTATTTATTTTTTTTTTTTTTATTCATTTATTTAGCTTTAAGCTATTAATATACAAAAAATCTTATATCTATGGATTTTACAACATTAATATAATCTTTTTACATAAATAACAATTTCTTTTTTAAAAATATAAAAATTGTTTTCATTTTTTAATTCCAGAGGGATTTCGTTATACATTTTGAGACCATTATAAAATAACAAGTTTTGGCAAAAATTTGTTCTACTAAAGCCTAGCCTAAAATCCCTTGTATTACGCAAATTGTACAGTTGAACATCCGCCACGTATTTTAACTGTTTCCGCATGTAGTTCGGCAACAATCCATTCTTCATTTTAAATATGCAAATTAAGACATTCATTACCAGTCTTTGATTGACCGATAGCCACTGTAATTTTTGTAACATATCATTTTGATGAGATAGTCGATGTTCCCGTAAAATGCACCGCATGCCTTTATTTTGAAACTTTTGATGCCTTATCTTCATCTCTTGTCTACCAAGGAATAACAGTGTTGAACAATATTCAAAATGAGGTTTAACGGTTGTATTATATATGTCAATAGCTGTAGATGTTGAAATTTTGTTTCGGATTCGTCTTAGAAAACCAATTTTTTTCGATATCTTTTTACAAATATAATTATAGAATAGATCAAACTTCAGATTTTTGTCTTCTATAACACCCAGATATTCACCGCTTATATAAATTAGTGCATCATCCGCAAACATACATACTTTGGCTTTCTTTAATATTTTTTCCAAGTCGTTTGTGTATATAAGAAACAGCAAGGTTCCTAAAACTGCACCCTGAGGTACACCTATGTTAGTATCTTCAATTTTTGATATATACTGACCACATTTTGTTCTTTGGATTCTATTCTCTAAGTAACTATTAAACCACTTTAGTTCCAGCCCTTTAATACCATACTTTTGAAGTTTTTCCAATAATATTCCTCTATTAACCGTTTCAAATGCTCGTTTCAAATCTAAGAAAACTGCTACCACCCACTTTTTATTTGAAATTTCTGTTTTCCATTGAGCGACTACCAGATTTAGTAGACTCACAACTATGTCGCTGTCTGAATCCCGATTGTGTTTCATTCAATAAATTGTTGTTTTCGAAGTATTTGTTTAATTGATAGTGAACTACTTTTTCCAAAACTTTGCTTATTGTCATCAACATGTTAACTGGACGAATTTCATTGGGATCCACTGTATTTTTAATTTTTTGAATCGGTACTATACATGAATCCTTAAGACAATAGGGGAATGTTCCTGATTGTAATGACGACACAACAAGACTATGCAAATAGGTTCCAACAATATCATAGTTATCTAATAACATCTTAACTGTAAGAAAGTTTTGATCTTTTTTATTATTCATTTTTTTCAAGGTATTTTTTAACGTTGTGCTGATAATTCTCTCAAATTTAAAATTTAATTGTGGATTTACTTGAATAAAATTTTCATATCCTACAAATGGTATGCTATTAACTATTTGATGTACACTGCGTACGAAAAACGAATTCAATTCATTAGCTATTTCTTGCTCATTAGTAACAGATCTGCCATCAATATGTATTTCCTGTATGTTAGAATTATCTTTTTTTAGAACAAGTGCTTTTATTGTTTTCCACACACTTTTTTGGTCAAAACAACTGCTAATTTTGTTGCTTATAAAATTATTTTTTGCTTTTGAAAGTTCTGACTTGTATTTATTTCTTATTTGCTTGTAATTGTTCCAATGAAAATCATTGTTACGCCACACTGCTATTTGTACTTTTGTTTCTTTCAGATATTTTAAATGATTATTATACCATTGATTTGGCGTACGACTTGTTGTATATCTGATGTTTATCAATGGGCTTAATGCAAGATTAATGCTATTTACTACTACATTAGACAACTCATTACACGGATGATTTGATGTAACGTCAAAGATGTCTCCACACATTAGGTAATTCCGAAAATCAACATTGTTAAAATGCATTGTTTTTACCAATTTTCTTTTAGGTAAATCAATTTCTTGTTTATTGGGTATTGTAATATCTAAAGACTCGTGATCACTTATATTCATGTTCAAATTGGGTTCTGCATTAACATTTGCAATATTCGTTACAACATAATCAATTAAGGTAGATATGCTACTGGTTATTCTTGTGGGTTGATTTACAATTTGCTTTAAAAAATTATCATTTATTATTTCTTGCAGTCTTACTTTATGGCTGTCATTCTTCAACCAGTCAATATTAAAATCGCCCATTATAAGATACATATCATTCCTACTGTATTTCTCAATTTGGTCTTCAAAAAACTTGATAAAACTACCTTCCGGGGATTGCTGTTGATCAGGAGATCTGTATATACTAATTAAAATATATTTCATATTTTTGTTCTGTATTTCAATTGTTAACCACCAAATCTGCTTGTCTATACCAGTGCATTCAATTACTTTTACATTCCAGTTTTTCTTTATGTAGAAGCAAACACCCCCAGTATGCCCTGACGTACTATTGCATCTGAACATATCATAGTTTTTTAGCATGAATTCAGCATCCCCTAAATCATCTGTTAAATGAGTCTCAGTTAAACTCATAAAATCGTATTCCTCTTCCATGCACAAAACTTATAATTGGTTAAAGTTAGCAGTCATTCCTCCAATTTTTAAATATTAACTTTTAATTGAGTTTGATTGCTAATATGCAATTCTTTCTGCCTCCAATTTATTTTTCCTTTGCAAAACACGACAATTCTCGCTTCTGCAATCATGATTACAATCAACGTCATCTAAATGAAGCCTTTCCTTTGCTTTCATACAGTTAATACATTTAACTACATCACTTTTACAATCCTTGTAGGAGTAGTTACTTTCGCTACATTTAGCACATATTTGAACCTCGCTATTACAAAATTTTGATGTATGACGGAACCCCCAACATTTATAACAACGCATCACTTTAAAGCTCTCATAAACTGGGCACCTGTCCCATTCAATATTAATTTTGATTTTACCATTAATTTTTTCAAATCCTTCTCCGTCAGTTTCAATAATTGCATTGTACACATTAGGATTTTTATAGGACTTATAAACTTTCAAACATATTAAATGTTTACAATCAATGTTATTTTGTTTTTTAATGGCTTCAACAATCTAACTTTTTTCCAACTCCTCGTTCATTCCAGCAATTAAAATTTTTGGATTCTTCATTTTTGGCATTTGTACTTCATAATTACTTCCCACCTTTCCTTTATCTCATCCGACAAAATATTTCTATCATTTTCATTTTCACATCTGATGGCAACCACACCATCATGTCTCTATGTAATTCCCTTTACTTCTACATTCAGAGCTGAAGGTTTAATTTTTTCCTTTACATCTTTTTCCGTTTGTTGACTATCTTGTTTACTTTTTGGTTTTAAAATAACGGGAACACTGTTCACTGGTTTCTTTAATTTACTTGCATACGTTTCTTTTTGTTTCTACACCCTTTTTAATCTCGTTGACGATTTCTATTCTTACTTTGTTTACTCGTCCCTTTATTCCTTTAGTAATTTTTGTTTGATTTTCCTTAATAAGATCAATTAAGTTTTTATAATTTTCATTTGTTACCTCAATAAAATTTACACATTCATCGCAAATAAATTTCATATTGGTGCATTTTATCATAGTTCCAGCCTCATATTCAGACAAATTGTAACATTTCAAATGAAAATTTTTTCCACAAAATCTTCCACATCGTATCCCACCATTTCTGCAGCTTATATTACACTTCCCACAGCTTAAATCCATAGCTCTTCTCGACTATCATCAGAAGTGACGCAAAAAAAAATTAATACAATTATATATATTTTATAAATTTTTATATTAATTTTTGTGTAAAAAATTCAATATTCAAATAGAGTTTAAAAAAAAACACGTCCGTATGCTTTCGCTACTCGATATAGTTTTTATGTATGTGTTAGTAGCAACTTTAAATGCAATTTACTCAAAATATAGGAAAAAATTTTAAAATCTGTAAATCTTCAAGTCGGCTAAAAAGAAACACCTTTCAAATAGTATCCGTTTGGTCAAAATCGGGATAAAACGGTAGAACAAAATATCGGTCACAAGAAATCGCCTAGTCTATTAATATTATAGATACATTATTTCTAATAAATAAATAAATAAATAAGTTTATACAAATATTTTAATCTGTTTAAAATGTGGCTGTTATAATTGTTCACCATGACCAAAATAGCTCCAAATAAAAACATGCCAAAATAATAAATAAATATAAGTTTTAGCTAATGAATTATTTAAATAGGCATCGTTCAAAGGCTTTTACAAGCTTTAAAAACCTATTTCCATAACCCACTAATGTGACAATGTGTGATGGCTTTTATTAACCTTAATCAGCACTTTTTGCCGCGCTAAAAATTAAGCCAGACATGTATGTAAGTACGTTACAATTTTACGAACGTTTAGTCATGTTTTTGAGTATTTTATGAAATGTACCCACCTTCACAACGGCATACGTACATACATATTTATCTAAATCAATCCCAGCCAACATTTTTTTCAAGGTTCAATTCATTTTTCTAAAATAAATAATAATTTAGCTTCAGCTATTTTTCGGTTTTAAGTATAATCATATTTAACAGAGCGACATTGCTTATAATGTATGAAACACATAAACGGCAATGGCTACATGACTACAGCCTATCAAAAATAAAATACTCACCTTTATATGAAAACGATTATTTCGACAACAACACAGCTACACGGCAACAACTTTTGTCGCTGTAGTTAGCTTAGGATTATTTCAATTTTTGTTGGCTGCAGAACAAAAATAGTATTGACAGTATAACAAAATATGTAAAAGAAATTACTGCTATGAAATATTTTATTTTGTTTAAAAAAACATCGCAAAATGAAATGCTCCATTAATAATCAAAAGCGGTTAAATAAATTTATTTATTTATTTTTACTTTAAAATAATGCATTATAAATAAGTAATTGTATATTAAAGTCAAGTTTATTTAGAATCATGTATGTTCTTCTATTTTGATAAAGTAAAAATGAAATATAATTGGCACTACTGAAATAAAACTGAATTTGTATAAAAACAGCTGTTTATATTATTGTAATATGTTGCTGTCGTTTTTAAAAAAAATTAAGTAGCTGACTACATGACTACAATTTATAGTCATGTAGTCCTGTAGCCGCAGTCGTCTAAGTGTTTCATGCATGAAGTGAATCAATTGATGAAGGCAGCAAATTGTTGCTGGGTTATTTGGGATATGTGTATTTGTGGGTAATGTTTAATATGACATAATATTAAAAGAAACGAAAGGTTAACATACAAAGCACCTTCAGCGTTTCAAATCCTGCTAAGGATCATTTTGTTGTTGTTATTCTAGATAATGATGATGCTGATGACTAAAACGATTGCATTGTAAATATGACTGGCTGACAAAAATGTGCTCATACAATAACGAACGAGCAAAAACAACAACTCAGCATAGCTTAGCTTGGCATATACAAGTAAATGGTGGCGTTCCAAATAGCTAACGTTCAAAATAGTTGCTTGATATACTCGTACACACACACACACACACACACACACACACACACACACACAAACACACACATACACATATATTTGCTAAAGTATGCCAATTTGAGTTGTAAATTACCTTTAATCATGAAATGTTTTATGCATGCGATATGATATTACAAAAGTAATATTTTATGCATGTTTATTTATGAAATGTTCTTTGTGAAGGAAGTTTTCATTTCACTGGAACAAAAAAAAAAAGAAAAAAAAATGTGATTAATTGTTTTAGCTTTTATGAGGAATTACTTTAGGCTGTTGGGCTAAAAATTTTACAAATTATACGCTATTTTAGCAAATATGTTGACAACATTAAGACAAATGTTTATTTTTGCACCTTAACAATAAATGACAGAACGCACACATACTTTTACTTAGATAAGAAATTTAAATTCATATCACTCATAAGTCATGGTTAAACAAGTAGAATTCTTGGGAAGATATAAAGCTTCAAAAGGTTAATAATCGTGTATAGGGTAGGAAAAATTTATTATAATATAATGTTATTTTTGTATAATGGTCTTTTTGGTTTGATCATAATGGTCACATTTTTTTCATATCCGTTTTCTAGACACACCTGATCGGAATTGACGAAGTGCTGAAAAAATACTCCACAAAAAGTGAAGATAGAGTTTTATATTTAAAAAAAATTTAATTTTCGGGATATGGAGATTTGAGCAATTTTTTTTTTTTTTTTTTTTTTGATAGCAACAAAAAGTAAGTTGGGCTGAAAAGAACTCAATAAGCTCTCTATTGAAAGAAGAAGAAAATCATTGGAGCGGTTCTCGAGTAACGGCCTTTTTATTTGTTGTTATTTTTTTGTTGTTTTTTGCCCGAAACCGTTTTATATGGGCTAAGTCTTACAACGTTGGAAAGGAAATAGTGCACGGAGGAACTTTTAATGGATATTCCTCTCGGAAACTTTAGAAAAGTGCTGGTTTTCTTGAGGAAATTACTCCCCTCAAATACGAGTATTTACGTCTCTCTGAAGTTTTGAAAAATTTCAACCTGGTGAGCTGCTCATTCATTTTATTTAATATAATTAAATTTATAATATATTTATTTTTATTTATTATTAACTACAACCCGAAAACGAGGTGAAAGTGAAACTACTACATATCATTTCTAGTGAAGAAATGATAATCGATTTCGCCTCACCCAAAGTAAATTGAAATCGACAACAGTTGGCTGTGTGAGAAACCATTTTATGGTTAAAAATTTAATAAATACGAGTATCTTAAATATAAGTAAATATTTCATATTTTCCCTACAATCAGTTTATCCTTCGTCTGGTGAATACCCACCCGGGTCACCATTTTGGTATTATTTCTTTAAGAACTTGGTTAAATTTGCTCCGAACTAGGATAAATTTTGACTCACTGAATAAATTGTTGAGTTCTTTAGAATCTTGCAAAAACATTATAACATTCTTAAATTTTTTTTTAAGATTTTTTAAATTTAATTTCGTGGTTTCCCAATACCCACCCGCGTTAACCTTTAAGTAAATCCAAGGAAGAAGAAGAATTTTAGACCCATTTTTTCAGTTTTTCATTTTAAATACCCTCCGCTCCAGTGTGCAGAGGGTATATATAAGTTTGTCATTCCGTTTGTAATAATTAGAAAAAAAAAAATCATGTGAGTCCGATCACAGGGAAGATGTGTAAACATCTTCACCTATGTATCACTTATAGCAAAAGCTGTTTCAGCTAATTCAACAACCCTTTGCTGTAAAACGTTAAAAATATCCCAATATAAACGTATATAAGTGATACATAGATGACGCTTTTAAAAAAGTGGCATAAAAAGACAATGTTATATCATAATTTTTTCACCAATACAATCATAAGTCACACAGCGTTATCTGCTTCAGCTCACACCGATATGAGTTACGCTGTTTTTGTGATTGTATTGTGAAATAGAAATTTACCCCCCTGCGCGAATAGATGTTTACACATCAAAAATTTTGGACCCCATAAAATATATATATTTGTGATCCTTATAACAACCGGAGTTGATATAGCGATGTCCGTCTGTCCGTCTGTGGAAATCACGATGACGGCAGCTAGGGTGGTCATTTTTAGTGGGAATGATTCGCCAAATTCATGGGAAGATTTCTATTTCAAAAATCAATTCAATCGGTGGAACAGGTCCTGGCAAATCTCTGAAAAAATAAAAAAAAAATTAAAAACATGATGTTTCTATATTGTTCTCTATTGTTACAATGTAAATTTAGCAAAAAAAAAATTTATGTACTAATTTATTTAAAGAGAAAAACACAAAAATAACGTTTGATGTTGTATTTTTTGTGTGTAATATTTACATATACATACATACATACACATATTAAATATTACATATTATATACATATATTCCATATATGGTGGATTTCATGTCAAGTGCACCAACTTTTGAAACCGATGTCTTCCGATCGGGATGAAATTTGTACCAAGGATAGTAGCTTAGACACAATTTTTCAACAAGATCGGTCCAGATCTCTCTGAGTTAGAGGAGATCAAAATTTGACATTTTGGCCAAACAGGTGTTTTTTCTCATCCATGTAACTTATTACCTATTGTTCTCAGAAAATTTTCTCCCAAAGAGTTTAGATAGCTATTTCTTCAATATTTCGGAAAAAAATACTTAAAAAAAAAAAAAATTTGTAGACTTTTTTTTTGCTAAATTAAAGCATTTTTTGCCTTTTTTTTCAAAAAGGGCATTTTTTTTTTTTTTTTATTTTTTCATAAGAAAGCTTATCATTTTTCCTTAAAGAGCTTTTTGGTCGCTTAGTGTGATGGTAGTGGGATATCTATCAAAATAAATGTTTTGTAACTCAAGACAACGGTTTTTCAATTTTTCACAAATGCACTATTTTAAATTTTTTTCCTATTTGTGTCTAAAACCTTACAAATAAAACTTATACTGAGAAACTAGACAAACTAAACTTTCCGAAGGTATATAACATACCTAACTAAAATTTTATACCCTCGATACTGTAATACTCAGAATATGTTAACCTCAGGAGAAAAAATCGCTTTTTTTCTATAGAAATCTTCAAAAATTATTATTTTTTATTTATTTTTAATAATAATTAAATTAATGTATAATAATAATAATATTAAAAATAAAAAGATAAATAATTTATTAAAATTTAATCTTAATTGCATTAGATCCATTTATATCATAACTATTTTTATACTTAATTTATTGTAGCTGATGAAGTATTTAAGTCTTGTAAATTTTTAAATACCCAGTCCTTCATCCAGCTTTTTTGTCGCCTTTATTTACTGCGCTTTTTTGTCAATCCTTTCTTGGCGTTACTAGGTTCAGCTGTTGATTTCGCTGCTGGTTTATTTGTTGTCTTTGGAAAGAAATCGCATTGAATAGAGGCAGAAAACTTTTTCAACTTGGGTCTTCCATCGACAAGCGGTATAAAAGCAGCATCGAATCTGCTCTTCAGTGTTTTCAATGTTTCCTGATGATCCTCTTTGCTACTAAAAACTATTTTAGTTTCTTTACAATAACTCTTTGTCCAATGGAATAAAGCAGTCGCATCTAAGATGTGATCTTGATGATAGCACTGGAGGCTATACCTCGCTGCATTTCTTTTAAGGTTTGCTCCAATACCATCACATGCTCCTTTACCATGAGCAGCAGGATGAAAATGCCACTCAGCTGGCATTCCAAAATCTTTTTCATGGGCCATAGGATTTGCCAAGCTACTTTTGTTTTTAAAATGTTGACAGCTCCGTCCGAAACGTAGTATACCTTCTTTACTGTAAATTTAGATTTTAGAAATTTTAGCATTCTCTTCTGGTACTCCTAAACTGCAACGGTATCATGTTTTAAATCATCGGATATGATTGCCATACTTTTGTGTTCCAGTTTTTTATCTTTCATGTAGTAAATAACTACTGTGAATATAGTTGATTTGTCGTTATTAAAATGGAATGCTTGTATGGCATCCTGAAGAACATATTTATAGTTTGCTGTGAAATCATATGAAATAACGAATTCACCAGACTTCAAATGTATATTCTAATCCTTGAAGAATGACCACTGCTCTTTGACTAAAAAGTCATGGTTTCCCAAGTTTAGCAATCCTGTACACATTTCTTCCACACAATCATCCACATTTAAAATGATTGTTTTCAATGTGTATCTGTCAGTCTGAATCCAAGAATCAAATTTGACCTCCTCTATATATTCTCGATCTAAAGAGTTGTTTAAATTTTCTTTGATGAATGTGGTTTTCGGGCAATTGGTACATTCACCTAAGTGGAAAGAAGTTGTTGCATTAGGACACATAGTCAATTTAAGGCAATCGCGTAAATCTTCTGCCGAATCATCTGTTAAATACTTTAAGTTGATTTCCTTCAACATCAGTTTAACATTTTCATTGTAAATGCAAACGCATACTGTGTGAGTTCCGCTGCTTTCTGCCAAAATGCAATGTTTTGGCCTCATTTGGGTTAATTACGTGAAGCCAATTCTAACATCCTCGTGTTCAGATTGAAATGTTGCAAATAACTCTTTCAGGTTACAGATAACCATTCTCTTCTGTTATGTTATGAAAGTATGTTACATACCTTCGGAAAGGTTAATTGGTCTGGTTTCTCAGTATAAGTTTTATTTGTAAGGTTTTAGACACAAATAGGAAAAAATTCAAAATAGAGCATTTGTGAAAAATTGAAAAACCGCTGTCTTCAGTTACAAAACATTTATTTTGATAGATATCCCACTCCCATCCCACTAAGCGACTAAAAAGCTCTTAAAGGAAAAATCGTAAGCTTTCTTATGAAAAAATAAAAAAACAAAAAAAAAAATGCCCTTTTTGAAAAAAAAAAGGCAAAAATGCTTTAATTTAGCAAAAAAAAAAAGTCTACAAATTTTTTTTTTTTTTTAAAGTATTTTTTTCCGAAATATTGAAGAAATAGCTATCTAAACTCTTTGGGAGAAAATTTTCTAGGAACAATAGGTAATAAGTTACATCGATGAGAAAAAACACATGTTTGGCCAAAATGTCAAATTTTGATCCCCTCTAACGCAGAGAGATCTGGACCGATCATGTTGAAAAATTGTATCTAAACTACTATCCAATAGGACTAACCTTGGTGCAAATTTCATCCCGATCGGAAGACATCGGTTTCAAATTTGGTGCACTTGACATGAAATCCCCCATATGTATATCCATAATAACTGCATGTTAGAAATAAATCGGTATATTATTTTATTTACATAAAATTCTGCAATATTTTGTTGTGGGGAAAATACATTTCTTTTGCATTAACAGTGTGTCACTTCATTTTGCTCAGCGTGACTATGCCACAGTAGATGGCGCCACTATTTTTGTTTGTTCTAATTAGCTTTGCAATAGTTATTTCTATTTTAACATGAATGTCAATATTTTCAGCTAGATATCATACAGAACAATGTTAAGAGTATACACGGGCTGGTCTTTTATTTCATACGTTTTTTACCATTATTCTGCTTTACCTACAAAATATCTGACTGCGATTACATCTAAATTTTAAAAATTGTTTATAATTACTAAAGCATTATTATTCACATAAATACAAAATTTCACTTTTTAAATTTTCCATTTAAGAAAATATCAATTCTAAAAACTGGAATTAAAATTTCCAAATATAAATTAGGAAATATTAATTGAATTTCAGAAAATCATATCAAAACGTCGGAAATAATAATTTTAAATTTAGAAGACATCAATTGCATTTTTAATATATAAATTTTATTCGTTAAACACATTTAAAAATGTTTACATTTAAAAAAAAAAATATTGCCATTCAGGAGAAATTAATAACTTTTCAGTACCGCTATTCAGTAACTTCTTTAAACGATAGTCGAATCGTTAAAAAAAGAAAATAGCAAAATTATCAGTAAAATTTTTAAACGATATTCGCTATTGTTAAAGTCAGCTGTTGTTGTTATCTAAACGACAACCATTTTTGTGTTATTTATTCAATCGATAAAAACTTAAATTTTTAGGTTGAAATGTCGTCATACATAAATAAAAATCATAAAATAGTGAAAATATATTGCTTTTATAAAAAAACTTTTTTATATAAATAAAAAAATTAAAGAGCATATTCAATTCATTATTTCGTTTTCAAATAAATAAACAGAAATTATAAAATCATCCTGTCAAACACGAAGTAATTTGTTTTTTTTTTTTCTATTCTTTGTGTTTTTCGCTTATTTTGACAGCGATGCCACTCGTTTACAATTTAATTAAATAGAAAAATAGATTTGTCAACTGTCGTTAAGATGTATGTACTTAGTGAATTACTTAATCCTTAGTGCAAACAACAATAGCTGTCGATATATTTTGCGATTGTCGGATCGTTGAAATTTACAGAATCGCACTACAGAAAACATTAATTTAAATTCAATGAATTTTAGAAAACGTCAAATGATATTTAAGAATCGCGAACATAAAAATTGTTACATAAAGAAACGCAATTTGATGAGAATGTTATTTAAATATAAATTTTCACAATTTTTATTTAAAATGTTTGGGACTTTTGGTTTTTTCCGTTTGGTATCCCTAATTTGATTATTTATTATTATAAATTTATTCTGTATGTTTTCAAAATTTGGCAATATTTTAATAAAAAAGTTGAGAGAGCTTTTTTTTTTAGTTATTATTTTGTTACTCCATCCGACATATATGGGCACAATGAAGAAATATTTAGCCAGTTAAAAGAAACTATACAGCCATCTCCAATTTGCTATTTAATTAGCAAAAACTAAATTAAACGAGAAGTTATGTCGTATAAACGGAAACGCATGCATATAGAAAACGCATGCATATTTTTCCAATATTTTGTTTACATTTATTATCAATACTCAAACCGAGGTGGAGGTTATCAAAGATTCGGCACAGCCGAATTTAACACTCTTACTTGTTGTAATTATAATATTTCCTTCAATTACGCTGATGAGCATTGGTTAAATTTTTCACATTTAATTTGTCTGACGCTGTCGTCTGCAAAAATGGGCTTTTTACACCTAACGCAAATTTACGTTGCATTCCTCTCCGGAGTTTCATCGGCTTTAAAATCATCAGCCTGGTCTGTAGCGGTAATTTGTTCACCTGAAAAGCAAAGCTTTGTTATCACTTCTTTTACTTTTTAACTTTTTTTTACCTTAAATGTAAATCTTCCAACGATTTATGGTATTTCGATCTTGTCAATATTAAAGGACGACATAGGTCTTCACCAATGCTCTCAAGGAACTGCTTTTACTGCGATCCTTTACAGACTTTTATCCAATAATTTCGTTATAAAGTATGAATGAAGCAATGGCCGCAACATGGAATACTGTAGCAATATGTGGTCCATGGTGTCCATACCATCTTTATTCTTGTTGTAATGTAGAGATTTTTCTGCATTATTTTGTGGACCAGAAACAGTTTTGTCACTGTGTATCGTGGACAACGAAACAACTGATTGATTCTTATCTGGGACATTAGAGACCAAAGTAACATGTTCGGTGTAACCGAATAAGCTTGATTTGACTTCGCAGTTTCGGAATGGCTTGAGTTCTTCGGGAACATATCTATTGTTTTTTTTACTATGCCTGTTTACTATGCAATGTTGTAAAAAAAAAGTATCCATAGTGACATTTCTTCCACTGTTTTTGTACATGCCAACTAAATCCTCACCTTAGTGTCCCTTACAGTGTTTGCTTTTCCGGTGTATATTGGCTCCCTGAAGAGGGTAATACGTGTTTGAATCACCAGAGTTTGATAAGATATTTAGCTGCCTGGTCCACGGTAATTGATTCGTGTGATCGATAATGCGATCTCAAGCTGAAATTTACCATCTCGAATACATCTCTGATAGCCGCAGTGTTCTCTTTCTATTGCCGAATCACTCTTGTAGCATGCCAGTCAAAGAGACGGAATCGTTAAATTTCCGCGAATCTGTTATGCGTCAAGGGTGCACGATACAGTGGATATGAATTTTTCTTACAAAGATCTGCGAAGGGCTCCTGACAAGAATTTTGGCTGCCCATTACCAGCAAAATGCCTAAAACTGCCGATAATTTCTCATTTGTAATTGGTATCCAAGTACGTTGTAGTTTATCGGTGTTTTCATAATTCCTTTTCCTGTACACAGCCTCGCCGTTTTTGTTTTAAAATATTCGAATTAAATCCCTAATAGCAACACTGAAAATGCAATTGAGTGTATGAACCCTGGACATGTCTTTAGTGATTGGATTGGAGTCCATATAAAGTTTTTCGTGAATAATATTGATCGATCCTCGGCGATTTATATCTGTCACCTTATTGTACAATTTCGCAGTGCATTTAGTCGTGTAATACGAATTATTTGCACACTACGACGTTGGGATTTCATTATTGACCATCATTATCATCACACTCATTTTCATCGTTTGCCTCAATTTCGTAAGGCTCTTGTTACGCAACAGAATCTTCAGCTTCTCCACTAGGCATATAATCATCGTCTTCATCATTATCCCCAAACAAATTCTCAGTTTCATCCAAATCATCCAATCAATCGAGGAAAATGTGCTTCTCTCCTTTGATGAGATAATCCTTGCCAATATAAATTACAAAAGATGTTTTTGTTTGAAAATAAAAAAAAATATTGGTTAGAAAATACACACCTTCAAATAGCGACAGCGGAAAGATATTGCAAATAATTTGCAAACTAGTAAAACGAAAATTTGCATCGCCATGCATGCATATCACATATACCTGGATTACCGTTAGGAACGGTATAGCAAAAAAGAGTAAGAGATGAAGTTATTGTTTTTGTGATCTACTTTGCAAAATCTAAAAGCTGTAACCGCTTATAAGTTAAACAACAATAACATTCTTCGCCCATATGCATATGCATAGAAAGACAGGGTTACCCCGGTGGGTATTGGTAAACGATGTACATAAAAACCTATGGTAACCTATGTATTTTTAAGGGACAGAGGAAAGAAAATTTTAATAGCAAGAAATTGAATTTTTACATTTTACGAAAACAAATTTTGAATTAGCTAAAGGGGACAGAATTGTTCTGCCGACTAGCTGTGGAACGACTTAGCAAATAAATTAAACTTCTTCGGACCTCGAGAAAAAAACAAAACTGGGTGGAGAAAAACTTGGACTGATTGGAAGAGTACAATTCGTAAAAAATTTGCCGAAGATATAGCAGATGTAACGGCAACTGGTCGAGGAGCTAACAATATCGGATACATAACAAACAAAGAAGAATCAGCAGCTAATATTTGTGGCTTATATATTGGAAGGTCCCTCAGCTATTAAATCGTTTGGTATGTAAAAAGTAATTTAGTTGTTTTTTTTAATTTGTTTAACGTTTTTATGAGATATGATATTTTTTAATGAACTAAATATTTAGTAGTTTTAATTAAATAATCGAAAGTCATTTTCTGGACCGAAATCTGCTTCATTTTCTTCAAAGACATCTCCAATTGGAACTTCACTGTAGCCTCGACTATTTACTTTATAGTACCCAGAAATCTGTGGTCACAATCAATAACCAATTAAGTCGACAAGTTGAATTATGTATGTTTTCATATTCTACTAACAAAACTCTATGTTTACATGAACACTCCATTTCTCTAACAAGCTTTTTAAAAAGATATTAATAAAACATACTGGTCTAAAACTTATATTTCACAAAGGCATGATTTTCGGCTTAGACGATTAATGCTTGGAGAAATATTGTGCAACGCACAATAAATACTTACGATTTCTATACTTCGTATGGATTCATATTACATTGTGTCAAACAAACGACTATATCTGCCTTTTAAAACACCAACGACTTACTTCATAATACCTCTGGATGATACGTTGAGGCTTTTGCAATCATTTGTGTGGCACTTCCTTGTCCGAAGTAGTGACGTGCTGTAGCCAACTGCAGAATTACTAGACTGCTAGCTTTTTTATTTATGGAAGATGCTTTTTCTAAAACCATCACAAATGCATCCCTATTTAATCTAAAATAAGCTACAAAGCTTTTCTTTTTATATCTAATTATAAATATTGCGGATTGAAGCAAAAGGATTTGGACAGTCACGAAATCTTTTAGTATTTATTTTTTCCATTTTTTCTTTTCAATTAAATAATATGAAATTACAACTGCGCCATTCATTTTGTTTATATTTAAAAATAATCTTATTTCTTGATAAAACGTTGACTCTTATTTAATAAAATTTTATAAACTTTGAAATGATATCCGTGCACTTTGAAAATTAACAGAAAACTAACAAAAAACAAAATATATAAAAAATTACCGTTACTTGGAAAATGTTCCACCTATTTTTTTTTTTTGTCAATAGGACTTATTTCTTTATTGCTATCGAAAAAAAATTGCCAAAAAATATATTGCAAAAGGAAAAAAAATAATAGCACAAAAAAATCGCCGAAAATTATAGTAAGTCTTCTTCGCGAAATCGCATATCTTGTATACATATTTTTTTCACTAGTTCGTCAATTCCGCCCAGGTGTTTATCCATCTCAGATAAAAATCACTGTGTTCCCTTATGCCTCATAAGCTTAAAGACAGGTAGATGTTGTCGAATTTAGTAGAAACGATATTTCATATCATTTGATCTTTATGTTTTTCTCAGAATAAAATACATACTTTTTTTAAATTATAATTTTTTCTGAAAACAAAAAATCTATTTGAAATATTTATCATCAATCTTATTGGCAATTCTTACTGTCTCTTTCACATCTGTTACTTAATGATTTGACTTTCATGTATTCCCCATTCTGTGAGATGACATTAATAGTTTTTATTTTTTATTTTTTTTGTTTTGTATAGTTTTGCCTGAGGATAATATATGTAAAAAATATTGTACTGTAACTTTGTTGCTTTTATATGTCATTTATTTGGTTTTAATATATATATATTTTTGTATGGTTGTTGCTGTTGTTTGGTTTCTGGTAATGCAACATATGGTCCACCAGACAGTAACCTTATGCTGTTTTTATTTTTTGAAATAGTTTTATTTACAATATTGGGGTAGGAACATCAATTTCGGTTTAAAAGTTTTTATATAAACGCTTTTTTTTTTAGTAAAACTAAAGTAAAAAAAAAAACTAAAAACAAAAAGTTTTATACAACTTAAGGAATCTGTATTTATTTCTTACTTATGTGACTGTCTTCCAGAATGAGTAGCATTTGTTCATTAATCAAACGAAGAGATTATACATCAGTAGTGGAATATGTACAGCTGCCGATAGTAACGTCGTTAGTATTTGACCAAATGGACAGTTCATGGGACAGCTATTGTCGAATTTTATTAAAGTTTTGTTTAGAAGGATAAAGTAGCTTTTTTATTTTCAGATGCTTTAGTTTTATTGAAGCTGGACCTTATTCACTAACAGTTCAACAAAGGCTTATTAAAACAATTCATTTCGTAATGTCTAAAGTAGTTTAACTAGAGCTGCATAGAAATAACTACAGCTTCAGTTGCCAATCTTTTACATATTGTCATATTTTTTTTTACAACAAAAGCTACAAAAATAACACTGTAAAACAAAAAATTGTTTTATACAGTAATGCATTTCACATATCGAAATTAATTACTTATAAAAAGAAAACAATTACAAAAAAAAAAAAAAAATATTAAGATATTTTAATGAATGCTGTTCAAGAACGAAAGCCAATTAACTTTAAATGGTATCTATAATATTAATAGGCAAGGCGATTTCTTGTGACCGATATAACTTTAGCAGTTATAACACTATTTTGACCAAACATCCCTCATTTGAAAGGTATTTATTTATAGCTGCCCACCAGATTTACAGATATGCACAGATATACTAACACATACAAAAAAATACACAATGCAGTGTATGTTAAATAAATTTTTTGATGAGTTTGCAAAAATTGTATATGAAAAGCCTTGTGTTGAATTGAAAAATAATAATAATGGACATAAATTAATAACGACAACAACGCAATCGAATTTCATTATAATATTTGCATATCACACGTCCTGTGTTGAATTGTGAATTGCCTAAAATTGTCGTTCCTTTAGGTGGCATACAAGGTGCTTCAAATACCTTTAGACTCTCATTTCTGTGTGTACAACAAATATTTATAATGAAATAACGTTAATGAATTGAATAGATTAAAAATTTTTAAATAAATAAATTGAATGAAAAAATTAATTTCCTAGAACTTGCACTCGAATTTGGAGGACTGGGCTATGCTAGTTAGAATTTAAATGTTAATGACATTGTGCAGCAGTCCAGAAATTGTTGTACAGTGTAATTAATGACAAAGTGAGTAGTTTTGGAAGATTGGAACTTACAAATTTTTCATATGCGCTTACGATACCTTGAATAAACTCATCTTATAGGAAATTGTTTGAAGATTGCAAGCTTGCTATTTTCAATAATATCATATTTTTAATTTAGAAGATACAAAAAACACAATTTTTATGCAATTTTGTCCAGTTTCAACCAGAGTATAAAAAAACTAGTTAGGTCACCGTAATTTCTTTATTTTTATTGATTTATGTATCTATTCAGTATATTAAAGAAAAAAAAATACTGTTTGCTTTGTGTTTCTCCAGGTAAATCTCCATTTACCAACTGTTTATTTTTCACTTTTTACTTTATTTTAAAATCGGAAGTAAAATTTCAACTAATTTGGTTTATGACCCATAGTTTATGAATTTTTTAAAATTTTAAAATTATTAGCATATGCGGATAGGAGAAATTATTTTATTCTTTTTAGTTTATAATAGAATCGGCGAACAATTAAATCGTTTTTAATAAAATATATTTTTTTCATTAATTTTTTATAAATTGCTAATTTTTATATTGTATTTTTTTTTTTTGCCATTTGTAATCATTTTAATTCATAAAACTAAGAAATTATCTTTAATTTTTAGCCCTTCTCTACAACCCCTAAAACTTTTTTTAAATGCAAATTCATCAATAAATTTTGAACTAACTTCCCGATAAATCACGCAATTGATATCTAGTTCAGAGCAGTGCGACAATATAAAATACTGTATTTTTTGTTGATATACTAACTAGGTGTGGCACCTCCCATGAAAAGCAAATTTTATCACTAGATGGTTGTAATGTGCCACTGAAACATTATGAAAATTATTTTTTTTTAAAGAGCCACTTTCTTCAACCTTTTTCCTCTATGACGCTTAGTTTTCGAGATATCAGCTATTTAAGTTTACCCCCAACTTTAACGTTCCCTGATTTGGCAACCCTAAAAATATATACTACCTAATTCATATAAGATATTACAGCTGTAGGGCAATATGTAAATCATTTTATGCTCTCCGCCAGATTTTTTGTTTTTCAATCTGGTAACCCTAAAAATAGTTAGTCCACAATTCCACTTATTTGCTTTACAATGCTTAGTTTTCGAATTCTGTAATATCCAGAATTTAATAGGTTATGGATTTAGGAGCTTATTATTATTATTACACTGTGGAACAAATTCAGGTTAGCAAAAGTTAGGTCGATCCTGAGAGTGAGGGGTGAAAACAGAGGCTAAATTAGAAGACCCATATCGCGGCGTTTGTTTATGTTAGTTCGAATTTTTTTTTAATCGACCTTCGAACTTTGCAGTCAAATGCCGTTTTTCAGCATATTGTTTATATGGTTTTTTGGCTATAACTCGTCGAATGATTGATATTTTTTCAACCTGTAAAAGACAAATTTTTGCTAGAGATCTGTGCAACAATTAAATTTAAAAAAAAAAAAGACTTAGTTTTGTGGAAAATATTTTCAAAAAGCATGAAAAAAAAAATTTTTCCAACATTTTACTTCAAAAGCACCACAAAAATTTTCTAAATCAATTTTTTAAAAAATTTTAACTGTTGCATAGGTCGCTAGCAATAATTTCGCTTTTACAGATTGAAAAAATATTAATTAGTCCACGAGTTATAGCCAAAAAAAAAACTGCAAAGTTCGAAGGTCGATTTAAAAAAAAATTCGAACTAACATAAACAAACGCCGCGATGCGGGTCTTCTAATTTAGCCTCTATTTTCACCCCTCACTCTCAGAATCGACCTAACTTTTGCTAATCTGAATTTGTTCCACAGTGTTATTGTAGAAACGTTGAATATTAATTCTTTTTTAATATTTTTTAATTTTTATTTATTTTTTTTTTTTTTTTAATAAAACATTATTTCAGTTTAATTTTATTCTCATTATTAATTAGTTAAATAATTGAAAATCAATAACAGTTGCCATATTTAAAATTTAATTTCATAAAAATAATATAAGCTAGGAGATCCCACCTCTCGAATTTCGAGTGCAAATTCTATGATTTTTTTTTTTTCATTTAATAAATTATTTTATAAAACCGTAAATATATGCTAACCAATTTTAGCCAATTCACAATTTAACACTTTTTAGATGTCTATTGCGTTATTGGTTTAAACTCAGCATAATTATTATTGTGAATGGCTTATATCCAAAATTATTTTTCAAACACATTAACCAATTTAATAAATACACACATAGCATAGTGTAATTTTATGTATGTGTTAGTAGCAATTTCAAATGCGTTTTGCTCCAAAAAAAATTTAAAAATTAAAAATCTGCTTATATGGCTGACAGTTAAAAGGAAATACCTTTCAAATAATATACGTTTGGTAAAAATCGGATGAAAACTGTTTAGCAAATCATCGGTCACAAGAAATCGCCTTACCTATTAATATTGCGGATTATGTTTTTTATTTATAGCAAAATCAAAATGCAAATCTTATATGGTCCACCCTGCTTTTATCGAAAATCTGTGCATGTTCTGGTGAAAATCTGTGCATGTTTGATACAATTTGATAGTCCCGTAATAGTACAAAAGGAAACCAGTGGCACAAAAGGAAACCATTTGGATATAGTACCCATATAAAGCCGTTTCCCAATCCGCACTTAAATCTATCAAAAACAAAAATATTATATAGATTTTTTCAAACTTTTTGAGAAATGTAAGTAACCTTATTATGAAACTAATAAATGGGGATGTATGCTCTGATTTCCTGCTCTATAATGCTACTTTTAATGTTCGTCAACGTCCGACCCGTTACTTCAATCATCTGTCCATCCAGTATTTCCGCTCAAACTATCCAAATGCTGATCTGTTTAGAAGATTATCCGAGAATTTTAATTATCTTTATAATTTCATAGATTATTCTTTAAATATTGATGTTATTAAACGTAATATAATTCTGTTTTTAAATACCTAGTTTTATATACTATTTTAATTTTTATATATGTATGTCATAAAGTTTGAAAGTATTTAATCCATGGACTAAATACATTAAATAAATAAGAAATAAAACGCTAAATTTTTTTTGCCTATTTCCCATATAATAATATGTTCAGAAATAAACTTTTTAATATCTGCATGACAAGAATTATTTAAAAAAAAGAATCCATATAAACGAAGTTTTTCTTTACTCCCATTCCTTGTAAATTAAGTTTATCATATCGTTTCAGTCTTACTCAACAATTGCAAATTCTGCTGTAAAAAATTTTGTTTGCAATTTTTTTTGTTAGATTTGTAGTAATTTTTCATGTTTTAATGGTGCGTGGTAGAGAAGATGAAAGCATATATATAAAAAACTCTTAACTACACTGTAGTCTTAATCGGACCTGTTTCTGGCATTTCAGTCTCCATCAGCGATTTATTGAACATTGTGATAATTGTTATGTTATAATTGAATAAATTGTTACTATATGAAATTTTTCTACTAAGGGTGGCCGTGAGGTTTGAACCCTGAGCCTTCGCATACACTCATACTTGCCCTTTTTGGTCAGCGCTTTAACACACTCACCTAAAGTCAGGCCTACGAGCAGTGTGGTTAGGAATCAGTTTTCATCCCATACAGCTTTTACTACGATGTAATTTCAGAAGATACAACTCTGTCCAATCTTTATTTTTGAATTTTTTAATATTTTTGCATTTATACTTCTAATTTCCACTATTCTCAGTTTCATAATAATTGCCATACATAAGTGATGTACGGTTTGTACATACTACACATTGCACTTTTTACATATACATACATATGTAGTTGAGATGACGCTTTGAAGCGAAAATTTTTGTTTGTTAGATTTTTATTCTTTTTTCAGACATATTGTAATTAAAACTGTAACTAAAAAAAAATTTTTTTTTTAATACTTTTTCCATCGTCACAACGAGTCAGCTCGACTGGATCACTGGTAAAGAATTAAAAAATTATCAAAAAAATTTTCGGCAGACAAGCTGATACTACAAGTTAAAATAAAGGAAGTCAAAATAGCACCAACTTTTGGTTCATGCTTATTTTCTTTATGTAGTTAATGCCTGAGCAACTTTGGATCCAAGACCTGCTTTCGAAACGCATGGTATAGGGTATTGTATATTCCGTCTAGATAGACTATAATTTTCATACTTGTTCGCTTAAATCTGTATGGGGTTAGGATAAACTATTCTAATATTTATGGTCTATTTTAAAGACGTGGAACATTAATTATTTTCTACATAATTTTTTAATTTATTTCTATTTCTGTTTTAGTTTAGTTATAAATTATATTTAAAAAAAAAGGTATTGGTACAATTGCAGTCAAGCAGCATATTTTTATAAGCTCATTAGTACAACGTTAATATTCTCTTTTCCAGCCCTAATTGATACAAATTTGACTTTTTAATCACAAACTAAATACATGTATGTCTTCGTTTACATATCCCTGTCGTATAGAAGTATGGGGGAGCAAGTAGTTACTTGGGACGTTTTACAGCCACTTGATCGACTCTTCTCCCAAGATGATACTTAAATTTAAAAGCGTAATAATATAAATTCTTTATATTATTTATATGTTCATGACACTTCTTTGTACATTAAGTAGTACAAATGGTGTGTATAAAGAAGTGTATTCTTTAGTGTATTCTTTCAGAAAAATGCATAGTTAAAGACCGTACGAGTGATGCCAGTATTAATAATATATTTATAATTTGCTAGATGACAAATCAAGTTAAAATTTCCTTCTTCTTTTACTTTCCTTTGATTTCGAAAGATGTAAATGAATATATTGACATTAAAATCAAATTTAATGGAAAGCTTTCCAATATCATATGGATATATTGACATTCAAATAATTTGACGATGGCCTATATTGAATTATTAATAAGAGAAAGGAGACCGAATATTGATAAAATTCACTGAACTAATTTTGATAGATGTACACTTAAGTAAGTAAGAGTTATTTTTTGATAAAAAGACAGAATTTTTTTTTTAATAGAAAAAATTATATCTGTACTTCTTGAATTGAATAAAGATTCAAATATGATAATTTGATCTAAAAATCTAAAGCCAAACAAATTATAATATACTAGCAGAGCCCAGCCCTCGGGAATTTTATTTTTTCATTCAATTTATTTCTTTCAATGTTTTATGCGTTATTCGATTGCGTTATTGTCGTTATTGGTTTATGTCCAAAATTAGTTTTTAATACAACACAGGGCTTTTCATATACAATTTTTGCAAACACATTACCAAATTTAATAAACAGACACACAGCATTGTGTAATTTTCTGTATGTGTTAGTAGCAACATTAAATGCAATTTACTCCAAAAAAAAAAATGTAACACTGCAAAAATATGTAAATCTGGTGGACAACTAAAAATAAATACCTTTCAAATGAGGCATGTTTGGTCAAAGTCGGGGTAAAACTGATATCGGTACAGTTACACCTGTTACAAGAAATCGCCTTACCTTTTAATATTACAGAATTGTGGATATCACTAGAACTTTAATACACCTGGATATTAGATGTGCCTTTAACCCTACGGTCCATAACCAGCTGGATGAACGGGAGTCCATAACCAGGGTACCCGGGTACCTAGTGCAGATTATTCGTTTATATTCAAATAAAATAATATATATCTGCACAGATTATTAGAAACGCTTAGTTTTTACATCTCAACTATACAGATTTCATGTTTGTAAGATAATACTGGTTTCTATAGGCATTTTGTACCTAACAGACACATAAAAGTAAACAGAAACTGGTTTTATAAGGCTTGGTTTTTGCTTGTTTTTGGTACCTGCTTGTGAATTGTTTGTGTTTTTAGGTAGCAAGTGTTCAGCTACGCTAGAAAAAGAATAGATTTCAATTATTTCGTCATTATAAGTTGAACAGTTGAACAGTGAAGTTGAAGAAATATGAACAGCAAAATAGAATATTTATCTGAAAGACAATATCTGTGTTTGAGTGAAGAAGCCAGAAACAGATATATTGAGTCTTTGCTGGATGATGTGACTGTGGATGACGACGCTTAAGTGCCAATTGAGGAAGAAGAAGAGGTATTTACTGGAGAAGTGCAAGACTCAAAGAGTGAAGACTGGGACATTGAAAACGAAATTCCAGCCGCTATTGACACGCCAACACAAATTGAGCAAGACATATTTGAAGATGAAAGTGACAATGAAATTGATATGGTTGAAGAAAATGCACCAAGCAGCAAACCCAACAAAGCGCCAATTGAAGTGGACGGATACGACAGTGACAGAAATATATGCATTCATTAGAATGCTGATAATGGCAGGCGCAAATCATTCCAATGATGAAATGCAAGGGACTAATGGACGCACTTGTCTCATCTTCTATTCCGCGCAACAATGGGATTAAACCGCTTCTGGGATCTTATTCGTTTTATACGTTTTGATGACGCGGGAACAAGAAACGAGAGGCAGCGCACAGACAAAGCTGCTCCAATACGAGATATTTGGATTGTGTTGAACGCCAATCTCGCAAAATATTATGTGCCTACAGAAAATTTAACAATCTACGAACAATTGTATCCGTACCGCGGCAGAACGAAATTTACCCAGTATACTCCATCGAAGCCTGCGAAATACGGTATCAAGGTATGGTGGATATGCGATGCTAAAAATTCATATCCCCTTCATGGCCAAACATATACTGGCAAACAACACAGTGGTCGCGAAATTGGTGTAGGCAAAAGAGTAGTCAGAGATTTGGTTGGGCCATACCACGGTAGCGGACGTAATATCACCATGGACAATTTTTTTACGACGCTTCAAAGCTTATATACCAACAGAAATGAAAAACGATAAGAGGTGGACCATTGGGACAAGCAAATTTGGTTTCCACGAGAAGGTGACTATGGTTACATACAAATAGAGGAAAAAAATTCCGTAAAAATGTTGTCGAATATGCATGATGATGCAACAATAGAAGAAAACCAGAAATCGTCAATTTTTATAACAAAACGAAAGGTGGCGTAGATGTTATGGACCAGACGCTTCAAGAGTATACCACACAGAGACACACAAAAAGGTGGCCTTTGTCGTTTTTCTACAATATGCCCGATGTTAGTGCTTTCGCGGCATACACTATATTTTATGAGAATAACACAACTGTTCCATATCAAACAACACGAAGAAAACGCTTTTTGCGTAAACTTGCTGAAGATTTATGTGTGGCAATAGAAGAAGAAAGAGTAACCAATCGCCAAGTAACGCGCCACTTTTCCACCAAAACAGCAATTAAAGACCAGTGGAGACGGTAACCAATACCGAGCAACCATCTACTTCTACGGCCGCTTCTACTGATGGCAGGAAGCCAATAACAGGCAGCTGTTATTTGTGCGCTTCTTTGCCAGAAAAAACGAGAAGAAAGACGAGAAAAGTCTGCAGCGTTTGCAAGAAACCAATTTGCGATCAACAATATCAAAATGTTTTCCATGTTTCAACAATGACAACATAAGACATCAAATATTAGAAATAAGTTAAAATGAATAAAATATAAATAATTCAACTAAGAAACAATTACATTTCATATATTACACATCAATAAACGTTACGAAACAAAATAAAAACAAGTAAGACAATTATAGTCAGTCTAGACCGACTATATGATACCCTATACCATTGGCCAACTAACTGGACAGAATCACTTTCTGAGTTGATTTAACAATGTCCGTCCGTCCGTCCGTCCGTCCGTCCGTCTGTGTGTCCATGTAAACTTTGTAATCAAGCTGCAGGTCGCAAATATGAATATATTTTGATGAAATTTCATATATAAGCTTTTATCGGTCATGGGATGAACGCTATTGAAATTGGTGAGAATCGGTCCTTGTTCAGACCTAGCCCCCATACAAATTACCCATATGAAATCGACATAAATTGCCATAAGATCTAAATTGTCATACAGATCTTTCTCAAATTGGGTTTGTATGCGTTCATTACATCCACTAATGAGTAGTCAAAAATGATCCCTTTGACCCCATATAGAGCTGCTTTCCGATCTTCACATAAATCTATTAAAAAACAAAAATATTGCACTGATTCTTCTCAAATTTTGTTTGTATATGTTTTTGCAAAATGCAAGGGACGTTACCAACCATGGTCAGGATCGGTCCATTTTTGGACCTAGTCCCCATATTGATATAGCATCCGATATGAACTTTTTCATATCTGAAGCCAAAAAAATTAATAAAAATCCCACTCAAATTTGGTTTTTGCTTATTTTCTATGTCCAGTTAGTTGGGCCTAAGAGATAGGGTTTCCAAACGCATGGTATAGGATATCGTATAGTCGGTCTAGACTGACTATAATTTTCTTACTTGTTTATTATTATTATTAATTTAAACTGTCGTTATAGTCAATTAAAATTCATTAGTGCAATGTTCTTTGTACTAATCCTGTATATATCTGTGGTCGCAAGCATTAGCCGCCTAAGTCGAAAATCATGCTTTCGAGAAAAATAACTTTTTATATAAATTCAATGAGGCTTCAATACGACTCAGGTCAGTATATTTTTATTAATATCTTTTTAATAAATAGTGTTAGGGAAATGGGGATTTCACGTTAATATAAAGCGTTTTTAGTAGAACATGATAGCATACATAACCCAAATCGCCGAATATCATGATTTTGAGAAAAATAACGTTTTATATAAATGAAATGGACTTCACTCCGACTTAGGCCAGCATGTTTTCATTAATAACTTTTTAACAAACAGTGACAGAGAAATGGGGATTTCATGTAAATATAAAGCGTTTTCGGTAGAATATGATAGCGTACATAACTCAAATTATTCTTAAGTCGACGCAGGCGGTTATGACCACAGATATAATGCAATGCATTTAGAGCCTTCCAGCCTACTAACGGCCATAACCTTGAAAATAGCCACACCTCGGCCGAATTAAAGTAATGCAAAAAAAGATCTCCACAAAAGGTGAGTACAGGGTCTGGTAGCATTGTATCACCACTTTCAAAGAAAAAGAAAAATCTAATGGAATATACGAGAAATGGCCATGTGAGTGATTCTTTCCGAAGACTGCAGAATTTTTTTTTGGCGATCTTTTTTATTTTTATACTCTTTGTGCTGGTGTTTACAACTACCAAAAATATTTGACTTAGACCTATCTCTAATTATACCGATCGACTCAGAATCACTTTCTGAGTCGATTTAGCGATGTTCGTCGTCCATCTGTCCGTCCGTCTGTGTGTCCATGTAAACTTTGTAATCAATATACAGGTCAGAAAAATTAATATATTTTAAAGAAGTTTAGTACATAAGCTTCTATTGGGCATAACGATCTATTGGTTATTAAAATTGGTGAAAATCGGTTCAAGTTCAGACCTAGACCCCATAGAAATGACCCTTATAAGATTGACTTAAATTGCCATAATATCCAAATTATTATACAGATACCGGACAAATTGAATTTGTTTATGTTTATTACATCCATTTATCAGTAGTCCAAAAAAGGAAGCCCATAGGATAGTTCTTAGTCATAGCCCTCTATGAGTTGATTCCCGATCTTCACTTATATCTATCAAAAATTCAAAATAAAGCACAGATTTTTCTCAAATTTGATTTGTGTATGCTTCGCAAAAAAATAAGTGATCTTACTAAATATGGTCATTTTTCGACCTAGTCTCCATATAACTAAAGCATCCGATATGAACTTTTTTAGATCCGCAAACAAAAAATTAATAAAAATTGCACTCAGATTTGGTTTATGCTTATTCTAAATTAATAATATTTTTGTTTATTATTACTTTAAATATAACAAGAAAAAAGCATACAAAAAAATTTATTGAAAGAAGCAATTAAAAATGACCGTAAAACGAACAAAGAAACAAAATACATAAGAGAAAAGAAAATGGTCGTTACTCGAAAACACCTTCAAAGATGTTTTCTTCTTGTTCTTTCATTAGGGTTTATCGAAAAAAAAAAATTCTTAAAAAATTAAAAAATAGTACCAAAATAAAAATATTGCCGAAAAGTTCTGCTAAGTTTTCGTGAAAAATTGCAAAATCTCGAAAATTCCCCCGCCGTGTTTTTCTTTTCTTTTTTTTTTAAAGCGATGATATGGTGTCATATTCCTTTTTCCAGCAATTCGTCATTTCCTGCCAGGTGTATAGCTCAAGTGCCAACATCAAAATTTTTCAATGGAACATTTTGCTGAAGTATGTTTAGTAAAGCACTTAGGAGATTCACTTAAGATGAAATTATTTATGCTGTAAATTCGTAACGGCACTTTGTATAACTACGAAACTTTCATAGATGATTATAATTTAACAATTTTTGTCAAAAAACAAACGCCAAATATTAATTAATTTTTATTTATTTATTAGATACAAGATTAGACTAAATTTCCAAAAAAAAAAAAAAAAAAAAAAAACTGACCCCATAGCGGTTTGCCTCCCAAAGTCTTTCGGTATTTCAGCCACGGCTTTCTGAATTCTGCTTGTATCTTGGTTTTTAGCTCTATTTTAATTTTCTGATTGGGGCAATTTCCATTTTTTGCGTGGCGTCCTAGTTGGGAAACGTTTGGTGGGTTGTTATCATTCCGCACAGATTGGATTTTTCTACGATTTACATTTTCCCAGGTAGCTTTGCGTAGTAAGTTAACACTAATTCTGTGCAGAAAACTTTTTTCCACTCTCCTTTAAAATCAACTAATACGCCCTTGAAACACATTGGTTTACTAACACCACGCTCATCAATACCCAACTGCAAATTTGATCTTTCATTTTGGATATTTTTGGTGCTTCATATACAGAAGATTCAAAGTATGATTAATCATCCAACACACATTTGTGCTCAGTTATATTTTCTAAACAAATTTTTGTGTAAACATAGTTTTTTTTAATAATCCCCTCTACACTATCGGAATATTTTTGGCTGAACGTAAATTACATATATTTAATCGTTCTTGTGTAAAATAATTATAACAGTTAGAGTTATTTCTAACTGCAGTGATCTGTTAATATGCTGATTCTGTAAATTTTTAATTTAAGCATATAAAAAGCGTTAAGTGAGGAAATTTGGTTTTTAAAAATATCTCGAATAAATATTCATATCTTAATAGTTACGCTTCGTAGAGAAAAATGATTTTAATTTTACACCTTTCTTTATATTCATCCGAATATAGCACTAACTATTTTTAGGGGTGCCTGATCGAAATATTCATAACTAACAGTACTCTTCACAATATGAAAAGAATATATTATCTATAATATTAGTAGGCAAGGCGATTTCTTGTGACCAATATAAAAATTGTAGTTAGTACCCGATTTTCACCAAACAAATCTAATTTGAAAGGTACTTTCTTTTAGCTGTCCACCAGATTTACAAAGTTGTACCGTCTAGAACAATTTTTTTTTTTGTAATGCTCATTAATATAATCAATTGGACCAGTATCTACAGTAATCCTGATTTAAACCAACAGATATCCTTTTTTATGAAGCTACCACATACCTATACGACAAATACGTACCGGTTAGAAAGAAAACTGTTAAATCTTCTACTAAGCCTTGGTTTAATCAAAATATTTGTGATTTAATAGTTAAAAGAAATTCTGCTTACGATAAGTGGAAAATATATAAAACTACACAGTCAAATGAAATTTTTAAATCACTACGTAGATCTGTTACTAGGGAAGTAAAGTTAGCTAAGCAACGCTATTATAGTCGTGTATTTTTAGAGGCTACGGATACTAAAAATATGTGGAAAGAGATAAAGAAAATTGGTTATAAAGATCAAAATGAATCGGTAAATCTTTCCACTTTTGAACTAAATGAATTGAATAGACAATTTACTTCAAATGACTCAACTTCTCTTCGTTCTGACTCTTATGCAAATCTACCTGATTGCAATCTGGATTCTTTATTTAGTTTTTCCTGCGTTAACCAGGAGGATGTTCTGGAAGCTTTTATTTCCATAAAGTCAAAATCTATTGGTCTAGACGGTATGAATCCAATATTTATTAAAGCTATTTTACCACAGGTTTTACCCTATATCACTCATATTTTTAACACTATTTTTACTAAATCTATTTTCCCTGATTTGTGGAAATGGGGAAAAGTAATTCCATTGCCGAAATCTAATAAAGAATACAGGCCAATTTCCGTACTTCCTTTTCTTTCGAAAGTTTTCGAAAAAATTATGAGCAAACAACTGAATGAACATATATCCAATAATAATCTTTTATCATCTAAGCAATCTGGTTTTCGCAGGAAAAGAGGGTGTATCAGTACTTTAATTGATGTATCGGAAGATCTTCGTTATATCGTTGACAGTGGTAATATTGCTTTTTTGACTTTATTGGACCACTCTAAAGCTTTTGACTCAGTGGACCATGATATTCTTGTTAAAAAGCTTAAACATAATTTTGGTTATTCTGAAACCTCCTCTAAATTGATTAGCTCTTACCTTCGGAATAGAGAGCAAGTAGTTGTCTCTAAAGACAAGTCGTCTACCTCTGCGTCTTTAAGTAGGGGTGTTCCGCAGGGGTCTATACTTGGACCTCTTTTGTTTTCTATTTACATAAACGATCTACCACGCGTAATTAATTCATGCCAAATGCACATGTACGCTGACGACGTTCAGTTATACACATCATGTAAAGTACTGAACCACGTATTTGAATGGGCTAGGTTGAATTGTCTTACCTTAAATCCGAAAAAATCTCAGTGCCTTGTTATTTTTAAAAAGATATATGATACCACTTGTCTTCCGAAAGTTAGTATTAATGGAGTGGATATCGCCTACGTTGCGAATGCTAAAAACCTTGGATTGATTTTTAATAATACCCTAACGTGGAATGATCAAATTAACAAAGCTTCTCGAAAAGTTTATAGTATTCTCCGTAGAGTTTGGTCTTCTCAGTACTTCACACCGCAGAAAATTAGATTTGTTCTTGCAAAATCGTGTATCTTACCTACGCTTTTATATGGTTGTGAATTGTTGTCAGGTTGTGATAGTGCAGACATGGGTAAACTTACACGCGTCTTTAAAAGTGTAGTTATATATGTTTATGGTTTACGCAAATATGATAGTATCTCCGCTTTTCTAAATAAAATGTATGGCATTTCATTTGAAGACTATCTTAAATTTAGAACTTTACTTATGGTTCATAAAATTATTTTCACTAAAGAACCCGTTTACCTTTTCGAGCGATTACTATTTACAAGATCTAACCGTAATAACTGTCTTGTACCAATATTGTACAATAGACTAATATCCGAAAGACAATTTTTTGTAAATGACATACGTCTTTGGAACTCGTTACATACTTTAAATAATCAACTTCACAAAATATCAAATACAACATCATTTAAGAAAGAACTTTTTAAACTTTTTCTCAATTGATTTTTAATACTTCATTTTAATTTCTTTAGTTAATTTAATTTTAATTTCTATACAATTTTTATCTGCTGTGCAGGATATTTTTACACTTTATTTTTACATATTTATTTTATTTTTTATATATTTTATATTATATTTTATTTTATGTTATTCTTCTAATTTTAATTATAAATTAAACTTACATACATAATTTGTTATTTGTTACATAATTTGTTATGACTAATGTTGTTTTATAAGATTTTAAATCTTGTTACATTAGGATTTTCATTAATAAAAAATTAATAATAATAATAATAAAAGCTGCTACTAATACATACATAAAACACATACTGTGTGTGTGTTGATTATCAATATCAAAAACCCTGTGTTGAATTGTGAATTGGCTAAAATGGATTATCATACCTTTAAGCTCCTTTAAAATTATTTATAAACAAACCCATTTATATATTTTCTGTGTGTTCAACAAATATTATTTATGAAATTTAATTAATTTTATTTAAAAAGTTTTGAATTGTAAATTGTAAGTTGATTAGCATACTTTACTTTAAAACTATCTATTAATTGAAGAAATAAAATTTCATAGAATTTGCACTCGCATTTCGAGGGCTTGGCTCTGCTAGTAAAATATAAAATTATATTCCCATTTAAACTGAAGTTTCTTAATTTTTCAACGGACGCCTTAGTTGTGTTTCAAGTATATAGTATAAGTATATTTATAACTGCTAGCAGATTCCAGCACTCGAAATTCGAGTGCAATTTCTAGGCAGCTTTAGTTTTCAACTTAGCCAATTCACAAACCAACACTTTTATGGTTCATTATTATTTATTTTTTTTTTTTATCATTAGATTACATATGTATATAGAATAAATGAAATTTTATTTTGTCTGGCACTGGCTGGAGATAATATTTATATTTTAGTTTTAAGATTTGAATAACTTAGGCCCAGTTAACTGACATCTCGGTTAAACCTACTTTAGGTAAACCGAGAATTAATTATTTCAGACATGTCCAAATTCATAAAGGAATTGATGAATAAATTCTGGGTTTAACAAAACTAGGTTTAACTGATATCTCAAAAACTGGGTCTTATTGTGAGTTCACAAACCTATGTGAAGATTCAATAAATAAAGATGATTTACAAAAAAAAAAATATTATTGTGAATGAAGATAACAAACTCATTAACAAACACATTAACAATTTAATAAAACACGCATAGCATATGTATAATTTTATGTATGTGTTAGCAACTTTGAATGCAATTTACACAAAATAAAAAAAAAAAATTAAAAATCTTTAATTCTGCAAAGCGGCTAAAAAGAAATACCTTTCAAATAATATACGATTGTTCGAAATCGGGATAAAACGGTAGAACAAAACATCGGCGACAAGAAATAGCCTAGCCTATTAATATTATAGATAATTATTATAAGCAAGTGTTAACAAACCATTTATATAATGTACTGCGAGACAAATTTATTACCAATGATCGCGGTGCAAAATGTTCTCCTGAAAGAAAAAACTTCTGTAATGCCAATTTGCTTGTTGTGATAAGTCAAATTTTCCAATGGTTTAATAAATAACATAGAATATTCTGCAATATTTTCCCAAACAAACTTCAGCAAAATGTATTCAAAAACACCGCACCCTCCATGTAACGTTCATTGACCTATTTCTTTTTTTTTATATCAACACAATGCCAAATATTATAGTATAATGGATATTTTTTGTTTCAGTGTATGCTCAAAAGCCAGTGCGATTAATGTCAATTTGTTGCATTTTCATATTATTAATGTAACAATTTCATATGGTTAACCGCAATATTGAACAGAAGTTAATTTATTATGCATTTTTTTTTATTGAATTAAAAACCAAAACGAATATATAATAAGCAATGGAATAAATGTCTGGCCAGACATTTATTTTACAGAAAAAAAGGATTTGAATGCATAATAAATGTTATGAACAACTTTATAAATTGAATTAATTAAATTACGAATTTTCTATATATAATTATATTATCAGAATTCACAGATGCGTAGTGAGTGCATAAGTAGTTAATCATATTTGCCTGTGCAGGTTTAAAAGAAATAAATAAATATATAATTTAAAATAAATAGATTTACTACAAAAAGTATTCGTACACCTAAAAATTAAAAATGACATTGTACAAATTATAGAATAAAAAAATAATTAACTAAGTTAATTTATTTTTCTCAAAAAATTTTTTAACTGTTTATTGTTTTTTTTAATTTATTTATTGCGTTCAACAAATGTTCTTGAGATAAAAAAAAATCGTAAAAGTAGAAGAAAATTCGTAAGAAATAGTATTCGTACACTTAAAATCTTAAGACAAAGAATATAATATTTGCAATGTAGAACCTCTGTGAGTCGATTTGGAATTTAATTAACTTATTTTACCCCCTCATCCAGAATGATAATTTTTACAATTTTTAACATTTCCTTTGAGGTTACTTTTAGGCTGGTGGATCCTGTGCTCCAGTAAATCTATATACATATCGCACTTGTACCTCTAAAGTGAGTCAACTCAAAATTAACAAATTTTCAGTAGACACAAAAAACGGTTTTTTTAATATTTACTATAAAATTTAAAAACAGTTGTTTCACTATAAAAATTTGCGAATAAGTATACAACATTAGTTTTATTTATTTTATTTTTTTATTATTAATTACATTAATATAATTATTGTAACTAACTTAAGCTAAGAGTTCTAGCTGCTGTGGCTTTCGACTCTGAATTTGTGATTTTATAAATCATATAAGGTTTTGTAGCTTATTTTCTAAAATGTATTTACAAATTTGTTTAATGTTTTTTTCATTAACTGTTTTTAGGAGATCAGATGGAAGACTAGATCCAAAAATTTTAATTCTAGACGAATGATAGACTTGGCATTCATCTAGAATGTGGGAGACATTATGTTCTGAATTACAGGATGGACATTTTGGAGGTGTTGTTTTTTCGAGTAGATATTTATGTGAAAATTTGCAGTGACCGATTCGGAGGCGTACTATTTTGTTGGTTACACTTCGGGAGCAGGTAGTAGGATATGTTGGTTTTGTTCCTTTGGGATTATTAATTTTGTAGTTATGTTGAAATATACTCCATTTTTGTGTGTTGTTTGACTTAAAATGAGATTGGATGGTGTTTAAGAAATCTCGGGTTTCATAGGTTGGAAATTTTATAAGAGGTTTATATTTTGCTTCTGCTGCTTCTAAATCTGCAAGTTCATTTTCAGGAATGCCAACATGGGAAGGAACCTACATCAATTTATTTTATGTAAATGTTTTATAAAAATGTTTCTGATATGAGTTATTAACGGAGATTCATACAACGAGTTTTTTATTGCACGAATAGACGATAGGCTGTCAGTACAGATGATGAAATTGTGCTCGTTGGTAGAGGCGAATTCAATAGCAGCATACAAGGCAGATGCTTCAGCTGTGAATATGGAACAAAAGTTGTCGATGTAGCCCGTGTTAATGAGTTTGCCATTATGTGTTACTGTTGCGAAAGTGGTGTGTTCTGTACATTTAGATCCGTCAGTATATAAAATGTTCCAATTGTGCCCAACATAGAAATCGGTTATGTTGTTAAAAATCTGTCTGTAGACATTAGGAGAAGTTGTAGTTTTTGGTAAATCCATCAAAGATAGAATAAAAGAAGAGTCTTTTAACAGTTCTGATTGTTGATTTAGAAGTTTTGGATGAAGATTAAGACCAAGCTTACGTGAAAAAATTATACATCGAGTAATAGTAGATGTGAGTTTAGGTGTCCTTATACAATTTATCTCTTTTTTTACTTCATTAAATAATATTTTATTACGACATATAAATATCTTAGGTATTAATTTATATGTTAGATATGCTGTTCGATTTTCGATTGAAGGCATACCAGCCTAGTTGAAATAGGACTTGTGCGGAAAGCTCCAATGCTGCGACGGACTGCCGCATGATATAGGGTTTGTATTAATTTAATGTTGGAGGTAGCGCACCAGCCATATATTGGGAGAGGGTAATTGTTTTGCGAGAGCGTAGTTGTTTTTGCGATTTCTTCAGTGATCATCAAAAATAAAAAGTTTTTTGGGTGCAACTCAAAATATGTCTTTTTAGTGGATTCTAAGGAAGCTAATCTTATAACACAAAGAGGTTTACAACTGTATTTTTTTTTACGAAAGACCTGAAAAACCGATGTAAGATTTTTACAGTGGATAGATATGACCACTGTGTATCGTTTTCTTGCAAAAAGTGAATATTAAAAAATTTTGAGTTGACTCACTTTAGAGGTACAGGTGCGATATATAATAAAAATGAAAATTGTTTGTGGGTGTGATATTAATAGGACCAATCTTCTTGAAATTTTCACAATATGTAAGTTTGTATCGTGAAAGTAAAACAGGCTATATTTTTTTTTATATGAAGTAGGCGTGGCTCCTCCCATATATACAAATTTTTTAATACCATATATCTGGATCTCTATGATAACAAGAGTAATGCAATGTGGGAATTTGGGCTAAAAATTGGCGGGATCAAACAAGTTGGCATGGCACCTCCCATACATGGTAAATACACATCATCGTATATCTAGAGCACTATGATGGCCAGAGTCTTTCTGCACGTCAATTGGTTGGTAATGTAAGTAGTCTTACCAAAAATGGGCTGCATTGGGTTAGTGGGCGTAGCACTTACCATACAGAAAAGTTATCTGGAGCAGGGCTCCCCATTACTCGAGCTTCGAGCTACTCGAGCTACTCGAGCTGCTCGAGTAGTTGATGAGCTACTCGAGCTCAACGAGTAGCTCGAGTAGTAAAAATTAGCATTTTTCATGTTTGAAAGCATGTAAAAGGTTAAATATAGGTATTTAGTATAACAAATGTATACTTTTTAGAATCGTATAGATACCAGGAATATCGCCGTTAATTTCACTTGAATCGGAGTGTCCCACTGGCGTGGGCAAACTACTACTCGAAAAAGGTCGACGACTTTCCATAAAAATGTATGAAAATATTAACTTCATAGATGTTTGACGTCATTTAAGAAAAAAATTCCAAAAAGACATAGTATGATTTTACATATTTTGAAGTCAGTTATATTGGTAGATTAGTCTCTTGAAATATTGAAGCACTCTGATAAAAACTATGGAGTGGGCTAAGTACTACTCGAAAAAGATCATCCACGTTCCACCCAAATGTATGGAAATAATGTTCTTCGTATATGTTTGATGCATATTTACAAAAAAATTTTTCAATAACAGTTGGAAAAAACTTTCAATATTTTAATCGAATATATGAAGAGGATATGTTTTCAAAATTTCAAAGCATTTGGACAAAAATGTTGGCGTGTGGGAACAACTACTCGAAAAAGATCGGAAATTTTGCAAAAAGTGTAAAAAAATATGCTCTTATTTGAAGTTTGATGATATTTTCCAGAAAATTTTCCACAACGACGTAATAAAAAATTACATTCGTTAGAGCTGTATATACAAAGAGAACACTTCCTTCATGTTTCAAAGCATTCCGCCAAAAATTGAAGCTTGGAGGACAACTACTCGGCGAAAAACAAAAAATAAAAAATAAATTTTTCCAAAAAAAAAAAAAATTTTTTTTTCTTTTTACTGCCCGTAATTGACCTTATTCACAGATGACTCATTTAAAAAATTAAGTCATTCCGATTAAAATTTAGCTCTGGGCGAACAACTACTCGAAAAAGATCAACCACTTTCCATACAAATGTGTGCAAATTTGATCTTATTTTAAGTTTGATGTAACTTTAAAAAAAAATTTCCATCAGGACTTGATAAAATTTTTTACAGTTTGTAGTTGCAAATATATCAAGATAATCCTCCTAAAATTTCAAAGTTTCCCGACAATAATTGTGCTGTTGGCGAACTACTACTCGATAAAGCTCGACCACTTTCCATACGTATATATGAAAACATTCACTTCATGCAAGTTTGAGATCGATTTACATAAAATATTTAAGACAAACATGGTACAAATTTATGCTTTTTAAAGTTGAAAATATGATTACATTACGTACACGAAATTTCAAAGTAATCTGTCCAAAATTGTGGCTCGGACGAACTACTACTCGAAAAAGATCAGACTCTTCCCATACAAAAGTTTGAAAATTTGCTCTTATTTCATGTTTGAGATAATTTTACAGAAAATTTTTTATAATGACATAGCCAAAAGTTATATTTTTTAGATTTAGAAATGTAAGGAGAGTATTTCGTTTAAATTTCAAACCTTTCCGACAATAATTGTGGGGTGGACAAACTACTACTCGAAAAAGCTCGAACACTTTCCTTACAAATGTATGAAAACATTCACTTCATGGAAGTTTGAAATCGATTTACAAAAAATTTTTCAAAAGTATATGGTAAAAATGAATACAAATTGTAGTCCATTATATAAACACATTATTTTACTAAAATATTGGAACACTCGGGTGAAAGGTGAAAGATCAGTAATTAAAAAAAAAATCATTTTTCAAAAAATATTTAAGGAACACTTGCTACAAGTTTATAAATTCTAAAATATCATATAAGAAGACATAACGTCCTCAAAATTTCAAAGAATTATGGCAATAATTGTGCTGTTGCCGAAATACTACTCGAAAAAAATCAGCCAAATCCTTCAGCGAAATCCCTATATGTTTTGAAGTTTGAGGACATTGCATCCTTCAAATTTCAAACTATTCCAAGGAGAATTATGGAGGCGGCGAACTACTACTCGAAAAAATTCAGCTACTTACATACAGTGTGCGCAAATATACTCTTCTTTCAAGTTTGAAATAAGTTGTTATATTTATTTTAGTGAATATTTCATTTTATTTAAGTACATAAAAACTAATAATTTTTTAACAATGAATTTTGAAAAATAATGATAAATAATTTTTAAAGAACAGTATCTAATTAATAACATTGAATTAAGGACTTCTATATAATTTACATTAAAAAATCTTTGTTACGACTGAGATGATGGTTTCAGCGAACTTCTTTTAGCAGTGACTATATTACCAGCTGTAGAAAAGCACCGCTCTGATTCTGTATTCGTATACGTAATGTAATTGTATTTTCAACTTTAAAAAGCATAAATTTGTACCATGTGTGTCTTAAATATTTTATGTAAATCGATCTCAAACTTGCATGAAGTGAATGTTTTCATATATACGTATGGAAAGTGGTCGAGCTTTATCGAGTAGTAGTTCGCCAGCAGCACAATTATTGTCGGGAAACTTTGAAATTTTAGGAGGATTATCTTGATATATTTGCAACTACAAACTGTAAAAAATTTTGTCAAGTCCTGATGGAAATTTTTTTTTAAAGTTACATCAAACTTAAAATAAGATCAAATTTGCACACATTTGTATGGAAAGTGGTTGATCTTTTTCGAGTAGTTGTTCGCCCAGAGCTAAATTTTAATCGGAATGACTTAATTTTTTAAATGAGTCATCTGTGAATAAGGTCAATTACGGGCAGTAAAAAGAAAAAAAAATTTTTTTTTTTTTGGAAAAATTTATTTTTTATTTTTTGTTTTTCGCCGAGTAGTTGTCCTCCAAGCTTCAATTTTTGGCGGAATACTTTGACACATGAAGGAAGTGTTCTCTTTGTATATACAGCTCTAACGAATGTAATTTTTTATTACGTCGTTGTGGAAAATTTTCTGGAAAATATCATCAAACTTCAAATAAGAGCATATTTTCACACATTTGTATAGAAAGTGGCCAATATCAGTTGAGTAGTGCTATACCGACGCCACAATTTTGGTCGGAATGGCTATGAGTAATCTCTGAATATAGTCAATTACAGACAGTGAAAAAATTAAGAAATTTTTTTTTTTTATTTTTTTACACTTTTTGCAAAATTTCCGATCTTTTTCGGAAATGCTTTGAAATTTTGAAAACATATCCTCTTCATATATTCGATTAAAATATTGAAAGTTTTTTCCAACTGTTATTGAAAAATTTTTTTGTAAATATGCATCAAACATATACGAAGAACATTATTTCCATACATTTGGGTGGAACGTGGATGATCTTTTTCGAGTAGTACTTAGCCCACTCCATAGTTTTTATCAGAGTGCTTCAATATTTCAGGAGACTAATCTACCAATATAACTGACTTCAAAATACGTAAAATCATACTATGTCTTTTTGGAATTTTTTTCTTAAATGACGTCAAACATCTATGAAGTTAATATTTTCATACATTTGTATGGAAAGTCGTCGAGCTTTTTCGAGTAGTAGTTTGGCCACGCCAGTGGGACACTCCGATTCAAGTGAAATTTAACGATGATATTCCTGGTATATATACGATTATAAAAAGTACACATTTGTTACCCTAAATACCTATATTTAACTTTTTACATGCTTTCAAACATGAAAAATGCTAATTTTTACTACTCGAGCTACTCGTTGAGCTCGAGTAGCTCATCAACTACTCGAGTAGCTCGAGCTTCGAGTAGCTCGGGTAGCTCGAGTACTCGAGCTTGACCGTATGCTCTGATCTGGAGTACTATGAACCCTACAGCCTTGAAACTAGGTATGAGTTTACGAATGATGGGTGTAAGAAGTTATGTGAAAAGCGGGCGGGATCAAGCCTCCCATACACGGTAAATACATATCATCATAACTAACAACAAACATATTCACTAGAAATAAGTTATATGGCAAAACAACGCTTGCCGCGTCAGCTAGTGATCTATAAAATTGAGATCAAGTGATTGGAGTCATGATTTCTATTAGTTTTCAGTTTTGAATCAAAAATACAAAAATCTTCTCCAAGCCCCAGTTGTTGTGCGTTTTGATCGAGATTTCGTTTTAAAATGTTTGTGTATCCCATTTAATTTATTATAAACTCAATAAATACGAGTGTACCAACCTTAATGCCACCTGCATCGAATATAACTGTTGGCAAGAAATATTCATGGAGGATTTTACCGAAGAATACTTTGATTTTAAGACTAATTTTGGAAACAGTAATTATGGGATTCTGTTTTGGCAGAAAATATTTAATTTGTTGCACTATTAAGTTGGAACAAGCTTTTGACAGAAATGAATGGCTCCTGCCGATATCTTTGATTTTGGGACTCATCTCAAGATAAAGTTTCCAAAAGAAATGTAATTAATTCAAATCAAATTTATACAAACAAGTTTCTCTTCTACTAAAATAGTATCGATGTAACAGACCTGTACGTTATGGCATGATTCATGGGCTTCCCCTAATTTTTATGTACGAATACTTTTTTGTGCACCTACAGTTTTTCGTTGTAAACAAAACAAGTAAAAGTTTAAATCGAATCTTTGCTACCATCAACCCGTGTTCTCAACACATCATTATAGCAAAGGTTGTCAGCACTAAGAGACAAAAGATGCCAGATTTCCCATTATAATGATAAGATTATTTACAATGATGTTTATAATTAATAAGATAATTAACAAAAAAAATTTTGGGTATTTTCGTGTTTTATTTAATTGAAAGCAATTATTTAATGCAATCAGCATAAATGTAAATTATATGTTTGTTTGTTTAAAGGAAATAACCATTCGTTCAGATCCACAAGAAAAAAAAACACAAAGCAAAACAAGCAAGCAAATAAAAATGCATCGGTGATGAATATCTATATGGAAATGTGTTGTTGCATATAAACATTTTTTTTTTTTACTATTTCCATTTTTTTATATCAAATTTAACAGCACTTTAGGATGCATCTCCACATTCCAGGCCATACCTAGGCACAATGGTACTCTATTCACCCCATTTTCAGTGTCAACCTGCTCGAAATAATGACGAACAATATAACTCTAACTCTACTCAGGAAAATGCTTTATTTTGTGAATGAGCGTGATTTCAACAGACAGACAGGCTGACTGTCGGAAAGACGGACATAACTATAAGGGTCAAAAACATAAATATTTTATGGAGTCGCAAATTCACATTTCTGTATGTTATAAATGGAATGACAAACTGATATATAGTATATCCCCTGCATAGTAGTATGGATGGTATAAAAATTTAAATATCCGTAAGTTGTTTTAAGTAAAATCTACGATGGTAATAATTTCTAAAGGGTCCGCCAAATAACTTTTTTTTTTTGAAAATGCTATTAAAAAAAACTACTGAATATTATCTCAAATTTCTTTTTTTATTTGAAAGTACAATCCTTCCGGTTAATAATGGAAAATAATTTCATTCAAATGGCTGCCTCGGCTGGCTATGCAGTAGCCTACACGATCGGCCCAATCTTTAAGCACATTATAGATTGTGTTCAGCTGTATTTCACCAATGGCTTCACGATTATTGTCCTTTAAAGCGTCAATTGTCTCTGGCTTGTTGGCGTAATACTTATCTTTGAGGGCACCCCACAAATAATAGTCCAACGGTGTCAAATCGCAGTTCCGAGGTGGCCAAACGACATCAGCTCTGCGGCTGATAATGCGATCTTCAAAAACTGGGCGCAAAACATCGAGTGAGCTTCGGCTGTGTGGCACGTAGCGCCGTACTGTTGAAACCAAATGTTTCCAATATCCTCCTCTTCAATTTTTGTGGACAAAAATTCCTTCAACATGGCCCGATAATGATCGCCATTGACTGTAACGGCCACTCCTTGCTAATTGTCGAAGAAAAATGGCCCAATTATGCCTCTGGACCAAAATCTGCACTAAACAGTGACTCATTTTGGGTGTATCGGCTTTTCAATGTATGCGTGCGGGTTTTCTGTGCCCCAAATGCAACAATTTTGCTTGTTTACATACCCGCCAAGATCAAAATGAGCTTCATCTGAAAAGATGATTTTTTTTTTTGGCAAAATCGACTTCTTCTGTAAGTCGATCGCAGGCCCAATTAGCGAAGCGAAAACGCATTGGATGGTCAGTTGGCTTCAACTCCTGAACCAATTGGACTTTGTATGGCGTCATATGCAAAATTCGTCTCAATGATGCCTCCGAAATGTTCAATTCTTGAGAACGACGGTGAATTGATGTTGATGGCGCTTCACGCACACTTTCTGCCACAGCAGCAATATTCTCGGGTATACGCACTGTTTTTGGCTTTTCACGCTTTGGTTTATCGATGAGGATGCCAGTTTCTTTCTTTTTTTTCACAAGATAACGAACATACGGAGCTGACGTTGCTTCGCTTCTTCCAAAATCCGTACGCAACATTACCATGATTTTCAAAGTAATGTCGCAATATTTCCCAGCGTTGTTCAAGCGTATACACAACCATATTCGTTCAGCGAAATGATAAAACTAATTATCTGTCAAATCAGACATGACCTAAGTGTTACCATTCACGAAATAAGCACTAGTTGAAAAAAAAACGTTAGATGGCGGACCCTTTATTAATAATTATAATATTCATCTTCAGGTATACGGATTTTTTAAGCAAATGTGTAGATATTCAGAAAATGCTTAGCAGACATGTTAGGAACCCTTATTGGATTAAATTCTTTACAGACTTTTTATAGTGATCACCTAAAGAAGGGGGATAAAATTCCCCCTTGAGGTGTTCCACAAGCAACGTTGTCTCTTATTCTAATTCCACAAATCTCACACCTTATCCAACTATTCCCTAGGATGTGACTGCTTCAGGCTTTAATCGCCCGCTCTATGTTGAATTGGTCTAGAGATTGGAATAGCATATTGTGTGATACATTATTAAAAGCTCCTTCTATATCAGTAAATATAGCTAGGGTGAGGATTTTTTAATCAAAAGATCTTCCGATGTGTTGAGCATCCCAGTTTCCACTGAGCGTGTCACTTTAAAGAGTTTTCAAGAGTTGCGTTTGGCTACTCGAAGTATACTACATGTTTTTACAATGGCCCCTACTGAATAGTCTTCGGACGCCTTCCGCAAGATCTATCAATTCTATTCAATTCAATTAGCCAGGGTTTTTCTCGTTAATCTGTGCATTTCCCTGTCAATCTCTTCGACATTCCTTAGGTCTGTGGGAAGAGTAGTTAGATGGGCTTGTAGATTTCTTATAAATTTAGGCCAATGAGTTTTATGCGTATTTCTGGCTGTATCAATTTATATAAAATGTATCGATGATCCGAGAAGAAATGCTCACTAGAAACATGCCAATCTTGGATATCGTCCACTAAATTTTTTGAACAAATTGAACTATCTAAAACCTCGTACATTAATTTGTTAACAAAGGTCGCCGGTAAAAGGTAAGGTAATTTTAAATCAGGAATTCAAGTAATGGATGGGGGATCTATTTTGGTTAGTGTTTGAACTGCCCCGAGTTACATGGTGGGACTTCGCATCGCACCCTCTGATAATTTCCTCATCTGTTATCCTAACCGTTTTTACCATCTCTTCTAGCTCCGACGTCGCACAGTGGGACGAATAGCAACTGTGCCTTTCAAATTACTCTACACTTCACACACTTCGTCTGTTTGAGCTGGGGTGTTTTTAATGTTCGTCTTAAATTTGGTCATCGATCCCTCTTTTGGTATTTTTGATTTCGGCTCAAATTTTTCTGAAATTTGTCTCCAAAAATTGATTTTTGCGAATGGGTTTTCTCAAAAATTTTCAGCTACGAATGTTCATTACGATAAATAGCAAAAAACTGTGTACGTGAAACTTGGGGGAAGAATTTTACTTTTTTAATTTTTCCAAAAAACGGTCATAATGTTCCAAAACTTTTCATGGAGAAGCGTGTTTTTACTAGAAAACTATGGACTTTTGGAAGAATATGCATCGAATAACAAGTGTTCAAAATCAGTTACGCAATCTTACAAATATTTTCAGAATCTTTGGACACATTCTTTTGACTTAAAAAAAAATCACTAATATAAAAAATCACTTTTTTTAATGTATTCAAAAAGTCTGAACAAATGGAAAATGAAAAATTTTTCTTCGCTGTTTCAGGAACATTTAAAATAAGCCCCAGCTCAAACAGTGGAACTATGTGAGGTGTAGAGTAATTTGAACGAGAAAGTTGCTATTCGTCCCACAGTGCGTCGGTGGAGGTGTTGGCGAATGCAGTGGCAGATTAACTGATTCTAAAAGCATCGCTTGGCTTCCTTGTAGCAGGATGATGGCATCTGCGGTGGAAGTTATCAGTTTAAATAACAAAAATATTAATTATATTAAGATAAACGATTTTTGAAGCCATTTCAATTAAAAAATTAATGGTATTGACGAAAACGATATTTAATAATGTCACTTGATTTGACGTATTTTTTTTTCCAGTGTAAGTGACTTTATTAAATATAATCATGATCATTCTATTCTTTGCCGTAGTCACGATAAATCTATCTGCGGACATGCAAGACAAATTTCGGTTATGCTTATTTTCCATATGGCACTCTTGGTATAAGGTGTCATATAGCGAGTCTAGACCAACTATAGTTATCTTACGTATTTCTCATTTGGGTTAAGTTACATTTTTTGTAAAACCTCCGTTAAATACTAATTTACTCATCAGGATAGACCGTTACCTATAGTGTTATATTGCCACATGACAAAGATAATAAAAATCACAAGTAGCAGAAAACAATACTTTTATTACGCTGATAACACAGAAGACTCGGGCTTATTTCAGCTTCTGTTTGATTTCATAAGAAAGGTATAATAAACCCACTACTGTTTTTTTATTTTTCTTTTTATCTTCTCTCAATTTAATAATTACCTTACTTGGGTGTCATCACTTCCAACCCAAAAGTCACATTATTTATATTATTCTCATCCCGCTTAAAATTCTTCTAAATGTTAATTAAATACTGTTGTTTTATTTTTATGGCGACAAACAAAAAAAAACGAAATAAAACTAAAAGGAAATTTCAACATAAAAGCGGATTATCATTGTAAACTCAATGATAAGCTACAAAATGCGTGAAGTTGATTTGAAATTGTTTTCTTAGGGCTTATTTTTAACGGTATTTGTTCGTTTTTTTTTTTCTTCCTTATACACCCTGAAGATGGCCAAAAAAAATGGTCTCTGCCGCTAGCTTAGGGCTTTAAATAAATAACGTTAAAAAGGACCACATAAAACAAGAAAACCAAAAAAAAAGGAAAAAAATAACTAAAACAAAAACAAAACGTATAATAATGGTTTTGAACTAAATACTCTGAAAGAATAAAATAATAAATAAAAATTTAAATTTAATACCGGCCAACAAAGATATTTATTACGGCCTCAAATTGAGTGAAACTTAAGCTAAAATAATTGAAAAGTTATGTATAAATCATAGATAGTCAGATGAAATGAATGAAAAATAAAATACAAAATAGAACAAAACAAACACCAACAATACGCACATACTCATACATATTTATGCTAATTTTAAATCAATTCAATTGTATTGTAACCTCATTGGAGTCGATCCTACTTACTTAATATAAGTATCAATGGCACCATAAATAAATTCAATATATTTGATTCAAATTATACAACATAAATAATAAATGTATTCAAAAAACATCCTCACTTACTTACTACCCAAATACCTGTTATTTACCGAGGTTAGTACTCCAATATCTTATTTTTATGGATTTATCGGTTATGTTGTTATTATATTAAAGAGGCCTAGCGGCAGCAGCAGCAGCGAAAGTCATTGAAAATTTCAAATAAAGAAATCAATAAAATACGTGAAAGATTATTTGAACTGAGCTCTTCAGTAAATGGATATATACATGCTAAGCACGTATTGTTTTATTTTGTTTTTTTCTCTTTGTTTTTATAATATTAAAATTATTTGCGAACAAAAAAATAACAAAATACTTTAAGAGAATCTAAAAAATACTTTAACACTTTTTTTTTTTAAATAAGTTAAAAGAAACAAAGAAGTTTCATGTTTTTATATTACATTACATAAAGAATAAAGCCAGCCGGAAAGATAACAAGCATTTTGCAAGGTCAGACATGTAAATTGTATGTTTGTATTTATGTGTGTAAATTGTGTAAGTGTGTTCAGATATTTAGCATTTTATCATTGCTTTGTATTGAAAAATTTCGAGAGGAGTAGATAACTTATGCACACGGTTATAATAAATAAAGGATGTGGTCATCGGATAAGCAAATACATGGTGCTGGGTAGGTGGGGGGGGGGGGGGGGGTTGACTAATTCCAAGTCCGGATTAAAGTAATAGACCAGTATATTAAATGCTCCAAAGCATTTCGCATACTCACGCCGAACCAAACAATGAGCCCTGAAAAGTTTCGTAGTGTTATTGATCCATAATTGAAGAAATAATTCTAGTCATTCATCTAATTTATAGTCAAACGATTTTAATAAAGCATTTTTTGGCGGCTGGCAAATTTAAAAATTGAAATAAAAACAAGAAGAAATTTGCAGTCGCACTGTGGCTGAAATTTTGATTTCACTGGCCAAAAGTTCAATTTTTTTGTCACCGATTTTTAAAATTTTAACATTTTTTATCTAATATATCCAAACTAATGTGGCCAAAAAATTAGGTTAAACTATTCCTAATTGTAGGAGTGGCATGCTGGCAAACGCAACGGTTTATTGAGTTTCAGAAAAAGGTGACTTTTTTTTATTTTTTTATCAAAAATAAATGGTTGCTACTCGCAAGTTATCGTCGATAATGAACTTCATTGGTCTTCATTGCTAGGTTAGTAGGATTTCAGTCTTTAGTTGCTGTAAATGGTCACAACCCTACCGTTTAATATTAAAGGTATTCTGAAATATTTATTAAACTACTTTATTTGTGTCAAATTTCAAATTTAGTGGAATAGAACTTCTAAGGAGCAAAAAACGTATACTACCGGAGACAGGTGTACTTTTGCATCCGTGATGATCCGCTTGTAGAACACTTTTTTCATTTTAATGATATTACTCAAAAAAATTTCAAATTACGGTAATTTAAACTGACCTATAAGTATACAATGGTGTGCTAAATTTGTGCTTTAGGTATTTTATAGCTTACAATAGTCAGAGCAATTATCTAAAGTACTAAAAAACGCTACAAAGAAGTAAGCTACAACAAACAGAACAACAAAGCAAGATAAAGCTGGAAGACCACGCAATTCATTGGATGCAGCGATAGATCTAAGAGGCGGAAACTTAAAAACTTGAAAGATGAAATTGGATGTATAAATATAAATGAATCTTTCCTACATCAATTACGATCACAGAAACAATTGACAAAAGTGGATATCATTGAAAAAGTTGTTAAAGCTAGTCCAGTGAGAACAAAGCGGATTCTTAAAAGTATACCAACTCCGAGCGATGTACAACAGTTCACAAATGAGGAGGCATTAGCATTATTTCTGGATTTCAAATTAACAAAACAGCAATATATTCAGCTCAGATTGCGTGCGATTGAAAAAGGATCAAATATGTACCCAACATAACCGCCGCTAAAATGGACTGTTTGCCATCAAAGGACACTATCATAATCACACCAATTTCAGCAGAGGTACAACCACAATCTCTACTTGATCACACATCTGAACGCCTGCTACAATCAATAAAAGGAAATGAGTTAAAGAAATATGGAAATACAAATTTAATTCTTTTTTTGTAAATGAGGATGTGATGGTTCTTCGGCACAAAAACAATACAAACAAGTGGTATGTAAAAATATTTCGGACTCTGATATGTTTTAACTTTGTAAATTTAAACCTGTTACAATTTTTTTATTTTAAACATTATTTCTTTGAATTCTTAATTTTGTTTTGTCAATTTGTATTTAATATTTTTATTCATTCAAAAATTTACTTTTAATAAATCTACAACTATTTGCTTTGATAATAAAATATTGTGGAAACATTTTATTGGCGACGAGAACTTTTTAATAATGGAGGAGATTCTAACCGAAGTCCTAGTAAAACAACAGCAGTGGTCTCAGCGAATGTTAGCTGAACAACAACAATTTTTTACACAGTTTTTGAATCAACGTAACAGTCCAGTTGGCAGTTTGGCATCGATTTCTACGGCAGTTCCAAAATTTCATAATTTTGACGATGAAGGCAACGATTTTGACACTTATAAGAGACAGCTTGAAGAACATTTCAAAGCATACGGGGTAGAAGACAACGAGAAAAAACGTTCGTTTTTTCTTTCATGGGTTGGCGATAAAACTTTCCGCCTTCTTCAAAAGTTAGTTGGAAAACAGAACGCACAAAATTTATCGTATCAAGATGTGATTTCCAATTTGGACAATCATTACAGGAGCAAGATACATGTAATTAAAAGCAGGTATGATTTTTATAAAAGGGAAAAGCATGTGGGTGAAACATATAACCAGTGGGTTACTGAATTACGAGGTAAGGCAAGAGACTGTAATTTTATTTGTAAAACAAACAATTGCAATTCTGAATACGTGGATGAACTAATACGTGATATTATTGTTTTATATACTCCGGATGAACCTGTACGTACTGCCGCATTGCACAAGGATGATCCTTCGCTTCAAGAAGTGTTACAAATTGCAGAGACATATGAAGCAACACAGAAGACTTTAGATACATTAAAAAATAAGAATTATATAAATAATGAAGTATTTGCAGTTAAACCATCACATGGTCATCACCACAGGAAACAACATCGTAATAATAATAATCAACAAAAGGAGAGATTTCAAGAAAATCAGTTACCATCTTATAATCAATGTTTCAAAACACATGAGAAGAAGAACTGTAAGTACCTCAAATCACAGTGTTTTAAATGTAAACGTAAAGGTCATATTGCATCAGTATGCAAATCAGTTCCAAGTCATAATAATAGTGTTAATGTAAAAACAGTACATACTGAGGAAAACAACTGTAGTGCAGTTGAGAATATAATTACAAGAACTAATAACAAGATGTTTATAAACGTTGAGTTAAATGATCAAAACTTAAAATTTCAATTTGATACCGGAGCTGCTCGTTCCATTATTGGTTTGAAAACGTTTAAATCGTTAAATAATCCACCTCATTTAACTCCAACTTCCATTAAGCTATATGCTTATGGTAACTCAGAGATTGCAGTATTAGGATCTTGTAAAGTTAACATAAAAATTCGAGACGAATCTAAGGTATTAGATCTTATTGTTGCCAATTCTGAACATTGCAACAACATTTTTGGTTTAAATTGGTACGACGAATTTAAATCAGTACAAATTTTTCGCATAGAAGAAAATTTTGAACTTAAAGCTATTTGTGATGAATTTAAAGACTTGTTTTCAAACGAATTGGGTCGTTGTAACGTAATGCAGGCTCATATCTATATGAAATTAAATGCAAGACCTAAGTTTTTCAAATCAAGACCCATTCCATATGCAATGCTTGATATTTTCAAAGAAGAAGCTGACAGATTAATTGAATCTGGCGTTTGGAAACCAGTGAAATTTAGTCAATGGGCCTCTCCTCTCGTAATAGTACCAAAGCCAAACAACAAAATTCGTATATGTGCAGATTTTAAAGTTACAATCAATCCTCAAATGGATATTGAACAATATCCTATTCCAAAAGTACGTGACTTGTTCCATAAATTGAAAAATGGAAAGTTGTTTTCAAAGATAGATTTATCTGATGCTTATTTACAAATTGAAATGGACGAAGAATCCAAACAATTACTTGTGGTAAATACTCCCTTGGGTTTGTACCAATACCAGCGCTTGCCGTTTGGGGTTGCAAGTGCACCTGCAATTTTCCAACGTTTAATTGAACAAACCATTTCTGGTGTTCCAGGCTGTGTAAATTATTTGGATGACATAATTTGCACCGGTTCAAATGATGAAGAGCATCTTTATAATCTTAAACTTCTGTTCAAGCGCTTACATGAATCTGGATTTCGATGTAATATTGCTAAATGTACTTTTATGCAACCAAAGGTAGAATATCTTGGTCACATAATTAGTGAGTCTGGTATTCAACAATCCGAAAAGAATACAGAAGCTATTAGAAATTTGCCTCGACCAAAGAATTTAACTGAATTGCAGTCATTCTTAGGCAAAGTAAATTATTATTGTTCATTTATTAAGAATTTTTCGACAATTTGTGGTCCATTAAATTTACTTCGGAAGCAATATCAACAATTTTTCTGGGGCAAAGAACAGGAGAATGCTTTTCAAAAGCTTAGACGAAAGTTAATTGAAATGACACAGTTAACCCATTTTGATGATAAACTACCAATTATTTTGGCTACAGATGCTTCTTCATATGGCATTGGGGCTGTGGTATCTCATGTTTTCCCAGATGGTTCGGAACGCCCTATCGCTTATGCATCAAAAACGCTAAATGAAAGTCAGAAAAATTATAGTCAAATAGAAAAGGAAGCTTTATCAATTATTTTTGGAATAACAAAGTTTCACGATTACGTATATGGACGTTATTTTATATTGGTTACTGATCACAAACCATTAGTTTCTATTTTCAATCCAACTAAAGGAATATCAGTAACATCTGCCAATAGATTACAACGTTGGGCTCTAATATTATCTAGTTACACATATACTATCAAGTATAAAAGTACAAAACTTCATGGAAACGCTGACGCATTATCACGTCTACCATATAAAGGAGACGCTGATTTCGACAATTCAATAGAAATTAATGAAGTTAATATAGAAGAACAATTTCACAGCTTTCCTATAGCGTTCAAAAATATTGCAGAATTATCCAAAGGAGATGACGATTTAGTACAAGTTTTAGATCTCATTAAAAATGGTTGGCCAGATAAAAGTAGTTCGTTGCCTGCAAATTTATTACCGTATTATCGTCATCGACATAATTTGACATTTAACGGTGAGGTTATAATCCTACAAAACAATTTTCATCGTGTTGTGATTCCTAAAAAGTTAAGACAACATATTTTACGGATGATACATCAAGGACATTGGGGTATCGTTAAAATGAAACAAATTGCTAGACGTTATTGTTGGTGGCCAAATATTGATAAGGATATTTCCAACATTGTTTCATCATGCCAGGCTTGTTATTCACATTCAACGCATCCTCCTAAGCAATTTTCATCTTGGCCAAAAGCTACTACTCCTTGGCAACGTATTCATTTAGACTATGCAGGTCCATTTGAAAAATTTATGTGGTTGATAATTGTAGACTCATTTTCACAATTCCCATACGTGATAAAGATGGAAAATAGTACTACAATCTCTACTATTAAAGCTCTACAGAATGTATTTTCAGTAGAAGGTTTACCTGAAACTATAGTAACAGATAACGGAACACAATTTACATCCAATGACTTCAAGGTATTTTGTAAAGTACATGGTATTCAGCATCTGACTACAGCTCCTTTTCATCCCTCTTCAAATGGTAATGCAGAACGGTTTGTACGTTCATTTAAAACTTCTCTAAAAAAACAATTATCAGATGGTTCCAGTTTGCAAACTTCAGTACTTGCATATTTAACAACATACAGAACAAGTCCAAATACCTCAGGAAAGTCTCCAGCTGAACTTTTACATGGTCGACAACCTCGTACATTGCTATCTTTATTAAGTTCTACTAGTAATCACACATCACGGTTTTCAAATTTAAAGCCACGCTTTCAACTGAATGATAAAGTTTTATGTCGAAATTTTTCAGAAGGGGATAAATGGGTTCCAGGAAAAATTACAAAACTTCTTGGCAGTATGATGTTCCTCATTGATGTTGGAAATAAAATTTGGAAACGTCATAAAAATCAAATTCGATTTAATAAAATACTAAATAATTCTTGTTTTGAAAATACTTCCCAATTAGCTCTCTCTTTACTAGAATCGTTTGGAAATCAACAGCCATTCATGGAAAATACATCAAATGTCCATTTATATCAAGAATCTCCGAATGTTCCGTTGAATGAACCTCCATTGCCTATATCTAAAACTCCACCACGCAGATCTTCTCGGCTCAAAAGAAAACCTGATCGATTTTCGCCTAATGTACCATGTAATAAATTGACGAGGAGGAATTGATATGTTTTAACTTTGTAAATTTAAACCTGTTACAATTTTTTTATTTTAAACATTATTTCTTTGAATTCTTAATTTTGTTTTGTCAATTTGTATTTAATATTTTTATTCATTCAAAAATTTACTTTTAATAAATCTACAACTATTTGCTTTGATAATAAAATATTGTGGAAACATTTTAGACTCAGATATGTTCATGGTATCATTTATATCATTGCGATTGAAAGAGATTTTGGAAGATTCAGAGCACGCGACTAGTGCAACTCAAACAAATGATATTTGGAAAAATGAGACACCATCTTCTACGAAATACTGCAAGCCAGTCAAATGTGAATTCAAAAAAGAAACTCATGATGCCATTAACAATGAATTTTGTGATATTATGGCCCAAATTGCAACACTACAGACATTAAAATTACAGTTAGATGGGCAGCAGTAGGCTACCAATTGATGCTGACAATGATAGATTGAAAAGTAGGACAGGCTTTGACTAACACGAAGGCTACATCTAGCTGCATCATATGCCAAGCAACATCAAGCCAATTAAACCAAGTCCCGACAAAATCGTTAGATAATACCTATGCATGCAAAGAGTTAAGAAGTTCAAAAAAGAAACATGTTCAAGATGAATATCGCAAAATTTGGATTGATTATAGAGCAGCAAAAACAAGGGTCAGGCATTACAAATGATGACAATACCGCAAGAAGATTCTTTTCAGATCCAGAAACAGCATCTATAATATTAATAGCCTAGGCGATTTCTTGTGACCGATGTTTTATTCTACCGTTTCATCCCGATTTTGACTAAACTATATTATTTGAAAGGCATTTCTTTTTAGCCGTTTTACAGGTTTACAGATTTTTAAATTTGTTCCTTTATTTTGAGCAAATTGCGTTTAAAGTTGCTACTACACATACATAAAATTATACAATGCTATGTGTGTGCTTATTAAATTTGTTAATGTGTTTGTAATAAAAATGAGTTTGCTTTTTTGTGCTGATTTGCGAATTGGCTATAATTGATTAGGATACCTTTAGGGTCTTTATTGAATGAAAGAATAAAATTTCCTTGAATTTGCACTCGAATTTCTAGGGCTGGAATCTGCTAGTCTGAAATAACAGGAGTGTATTTAAGCCTTATTTTCAGATTTAAAATAATCCTAGAAGTACTTACGTGCAATGAAGAAATTGATCCCAAAACATTTTGAGAATATGCTAAAGAAACAAACAAGTACCCATGGAGAAATATGTCTGCAACAGTTCACAGACTTCTCTATCATGCAGAAGGTGTCATTAAATATCTTTTGGTGCCACTTGGAGATGTATCAGAGGAGGCTCAGGAAAAAAAGGAATAAGGATTACAGATTTTATAGAGAGAACAATACTAGAAAAATTTCACGAAACTCCACAAATGAAGACATATTTAAATATTATTGGCAACGTCAGATCCGTTCATCTCCAGTATTCGAAATCAATGGAAAGTGGAACATCGGGATTTAGATGAAGATGTCAAAAAACTACCAAAGAACAGAAATAACACATAACAAAATATGGATTATTTGCAATCAATATTTGAATCAAATGAATAATATTTATAACTGCATGAATAATAATTATAAGTACGAAAAAAATAGTATTAGTAAACAAGTAAGAAAATTATAGTCGGTCTAGTCTAAAAGTGATCCCTAGGACAACTCTTAATCATAGGCCCCATATAGAGCTGCTTCCCGACCTTCACTTAAATCTATCAAAAAACAAAAATATTGCACTGATTCTTCTCAAATTTTGTTTGTATATATTTTTGCAAAATACAAGAGACTTTACCAAACATAGTCAGGATCGTTCCATTTTTGGGCATAGTCCCCATATAGATATAGCATCCGATATGAACTTTTTCATATCTGCAGCCAAAAAAATTAATAAAAATCCCACTGAAATTTGGTTCATGCTTATTTTCTATATCCAGTTAGTTGGGCCTAAGAGATAGGGTCTCTAAACGCATGGTATAGGGTGTCTTATAGTCGGTCTCGACCAACTATAATTTTCTTACTTGTTTTAATAAATAAGAAAGTTTCAAAAAATAAAAAACAAAATCAGAATCATTGCGCTAATGTTCAGCAGATTTATTTTGCAAAAATTAACAAATTTGACTGCAAAAAAATAACAAATTTTTCTGTAGTAATAGCAAGACTATTAAATAATATTACCAACGTTTTTTTAAGTGGCAATATTCTTTGAGTGTAAACAAATTTGCAGATTTGACAACAACATTTTTTTTTATTTTTCAGTAGTACTAGCAAAATTTCCAGATGATTTTACTTTTTTTTTTTTTTTTTTTTTTTTTTGAGTGTACAAATTTTTTTGAGTGTAAACATTAAAAAAAATCCCATTATTACAAAAAGTGCTTGTAATTTTTATTAAAATCCAAATATGACATTTTTTAATAAATAAAAAAAACAGAAAACATATATTTCACGCTGAAAGTAAAAAAAAAATGAAAAGTTCAACTTTGATCAATTTTAATAAAATTAAAACAAACTCAATTTCAACTAAATATCTACCCACTAGAAACAAGTTACTTAAATATTCTGATCGGTTCACAAGTTACAGAATTTTGGCCAATGAAAAACAACTTTCAGCCACTGTGAGTCGGTCTAGGCCGAAGGCGAACATCTCCAAATCGGCTCAGAAAGTGATTCTGGGTCGATCGATATAGTAATCGGTATAGGTCAAATATTTTTGGTGGTTAAAAACATCACCACATAGTGGTATAGGGTATAAAAATGTTGAAATTCGGATATGCTAGAGCTGTGTTGTACATTATATCCTATAACAAGAATTTCGACCAAGGGTCTTTACTCAAACTATACTAAAGTTACAAATTTAAATGAGATTCTTATGAATTTGTGGCAGATGTGAAAAAATTTATAGCAGATGATATTTTTATATAGAGACTAGGTCGAGATTTAAGTGGATATCGGGAACTACAGTTATATGTGGCCTATGACGAAAAATGGTTCTATATACAGTAAAAGTGCGATTATCCGTCATCCAATTAAACGAAACACTAGATTTAACGGAATTTTAATTTTTAATTTTCTTTTAGATTTTTTCTCTTTCACAGCCAATAAAATACAATGAACTGATGTATAAAAAATTTTTTTTCTGGTGCATAATTTGAAAATAAATAAACGAGAATCCTAATATTTTAATTTTCTAGTTTTAATGGAACATTCGATTATACGGAATTTCCGTTAATATTGATTGCTCTCATCCCTAAGCAATCCGGATAACAGGGCATTCACTGTAGTTTATTTTAGAACAATTAAAACTGAGTGTAATAGACACACATAAACAAAATCTGGATATTTCGATCACATAGGCGTCATTTATATGGGGCTACGTCTGAACATCCACCGATTTACTCCAATTTCAATACCGATCCTCCAACAGCCAACAAAAGCCCACATATCGAATTTCACCAAAATATATTTATATGCGAACTGTTTTATGATTACATGAATACACAGATATACAGACACCAGGTGGGTAGATGGAAAGTTAGATGGACGGACATCGTTATTTCGACTCAGAGAGTTATGCTGAGTTATGCTGATCGGTAGTTGCAAGCATCAGAAAAAAGTTTTATACCACATAGTGTTTCTATTATTAACAGAAAATTTAAAATTTATTAGTTACAAGAATATTTTCTGGGAAGCTTAAAATTACACACCCTCTAAAGGCGGGCTCAACCATTCGGGTATATAGATAAATATGTTAATATTTGATTTGATTTTTATACGCTATATCACTATGTAACTGCCAATAACATTTGTCCTAGACTCTAGACCTCTTTTATTATAGCAACCGACTCAGAATAACTTTCCGTCCGTCCATTGAAGCCTTTTAATCAAACTACAGGTCGCATATATGAATATATTTTGATTAAATTTAGTACATAAGCTTTTATCGGCCAAAAGATTAATGCTACTGGAATTGGTAAAAATCCGTTTATGTACAGATCTAGTCCACATAAAAATGACCCCTATGAGAGCCACTTAAATTGCCGTAATATCCGAATTATCTTATATATCTCGTTTAACTTGGGTTTGTTTATGTTTATTACATCCATCAGTAGTCCAAAAATAAACCCTATAGAACAATTCTTAGCAGTATCCACCATACGAAGCTGCTTCCCGATCTTTATTACAGAGAAAATTCATTTATCAGTCAAACTAGTTGTATGCGAAATAAACTCCCAGCTCTGGTCTTTCCTGACAGTTATAATCTTATAAAATTTAATTCAAATATCTACAAATACTACACCCTCTTTCCTCCTTTCCATAACCTATTTTCTTGAGCATCCTCAGACTGTTAGTCAATAATTAAAAAAATATATATATCTTGAAAACAAAAATAGAAAAAAAGAACAGAAAAAAGCTTGCCACCATCCACATCTGTATACAAAGGTTATATAATACGGCGCGCCGGGTCGATTTGTAGGGAGGCAAAAAATCGCTCAAGTGACAAGGAAAATCATATTCTAGGGATCAAAATAAGAAACTTTGCCCAAGGAACCATATCTCTAAGACGAATTCTGATGTCTCGACTTTTGACCTGTCTGTCTGTCTGTCTGTCTGCCATGGTGCAACCCCATTCCCCCTCATGCAATTGATCTGAAACTTGGCCCATAGTGTTGTTGGGACTACAGATTAATTTTGGGGTAGTCAGGCATAGTCACGTATAGTCACGGAGTGATCTAAAAGTTATTAACCCTCATCCGATCGATCTTTTTGAATAACGTAACATAGTGAAGGCGTATGATTATTATTTATTAGCAGAGTAGAAGATACGTATACGTATGAATATAATAGTGATTTTTTACTGTTTGTATGGGGAACGCCCCAGGACGGTTCCAGGGGGTGTGCCAGTGATATGGGTGGGTCGGCCCTCCAAAGTTAGTGGGGATCGATCATATATTTGGACTCGATTGGGGCACTCTAAATGGGTCAAAGTGAGACAGACAGACAAACAGAGAGGCCAAAAGTCGGGACATCAGAATTCGGTTCAGAGCTATGGTTCCTCGGGCAAAGCTTCTTATTTTTATCCCTAGAATACGATTTTCCTTGCCACTTGGGCGATTTTTAAATCGACCCCCCCTAATATACAAATTTTATCATTCCGTTTGTAATGAGAAGAAAAAAAATCTGGACTTCCAAAATAAATATATTCTTTTTTCGTATAAGAAGCAGAGTTGATGCCACTCTGTTCGATTGTCCCTTTGCCCGTCTATTTCTCTTTGGGAATCATGATGACGCCCTCACAATGTCAGGTGGGATGTATATTTTTACTGAAAATGATTTATTGAAATCCTGAGACGGTTATTACATTAAATAATCAAAATCGCTTCAATATATCCTGATATTTCAATGAAAATGTAAAAAGCCTCTTGAAAAGAATATAATTTTTAATGTTGTTCTTCTCATTGTTGTTGTTCTAAATTTTGTGTATTGTGTGTGATAGCATCAATTATTTTTATACCCTATACCACTATTTGGTTTGGGTATAATGACTTTGTGCTGCTGTTTGTAACTACCAAAAATATTTGACCTAGACCCATATTTTATTATACCGATCGAATCGGAATCACTAGCTGATTCGATTTAACGATGTCCGTCTGTCTGTGTGTCCATGTAAAGCTTGTAATCAAACTGCAGGTCGCAAATATTAATATATATAGATGAAATTTGGTATATTAGCTTTTATCGGCCATAGGATGAAAGCTGTTGAAATTGGTGAGAATCGGTGCATGTTAAGTCCTAGCCCCCATACAAATGACACCTACGAAATCAACATAAATTGTCATAACATCCAAATTATCATATAAACCTTAGTCAAATTGGGTATGTATAAATTACATCAATTAATCAGTAGTCCAAAAATGATCCCTATTGGATAACTCTTAGTCATAGCCCCCACATAACGCGCTTCCCGATCTTTGCTTAAAACTATCAAAAAACAAAAATATTGCACAGATTTTTCTCAAATTTGGTTTGTATATATTTTTTCAAAATATAAGTGACTTTACCAAATACGGTCAAGATCGGTCCATTTGTCGACCTAGTTCCCATATAAATGTAGCACCCGATATGAACTTTTTCATATTTGCGGCAAAAAAATCAATATCAATGCCACTCAAATTTGAGTTATGCTCATTTTTTATATCGAATTAATTGGACTGAAAGATAGGGTCTCCACACCATGGTATAGGGTATCGTATGATCGGTCTAGACCGACTATAACTTTCTTACTTGTTGTTGTTGCGGTGGTTATGTTTGTAAGATTTACTTAATGAGTGTACATTAGGGTGGCCCTTCGTTATATGGAGGGAAAAAAAAAGTGTTCAAACTCTCGGTCTCACCCCCTAGAAATATGCGAATAGCAAAAAAACTGAGAAATACAAAGTTTTGGGCCAATCAAAAAACGTTTAGTCGTGGCGCAAAGCGATTGAAAATTTCATGTGTGTTTATATGGGGAAAATATGATTTTTTTTTCAGATTTTACGAAAATTTCGTTCTATAATTTAATTTTACCGACAAGCTGTTACATAATTCGGACTCAGTATTAAATTATCTTTCAAAAGCCTATAAAACTTCAAAATCGTATGAAACCTCGTCAAGTAATAGCAAATGCCCCAGACCACTTTGAGAAATTGATTAAAGCCATCATTCTTTTTTGGTCTCTATACTTGTGAGTACTTAAATACGAAGTATTGTTTTATTTCCACGTTGTTAACCTATTGCGCATTGAGACCGAAAATTGGAAATTTTTTGATAAAATTTTTAAAACTCCTTTTTCAAGTTTGAAAAAATTTTCTTAAACAAAATTTAAAAAAAGGAATATATCACTTTAGGGTTTTCTTAAACGCATGATACAGATTAAGCGTGTGAATTTTTAAGTAAATCCCTCTGCCAGAATTTTTTTGACAAGGATTTTATTTTTGCGGATTTCGAGAAAAATTGGATTTTTGGGAAATATTCTGTAAATGTACTCTTTCTAAATACTTTGTATCAAAAATTCATAATTTTTCTACTTTTAAATGTTGTGTTTTATCTTAATAGCCTAGAGTTTCGGAAAATAAGAATATGGGGAAATAAGAATAAGAAATTGGGGTCACATATGAACCCAAACTAATAAAAGACAATTTATTCAAAAAATTCAAATATTTTGTAAGTGCTGTCCCATTTTTAGATGCGACACTTAAAATATAATAACCAAATACAACTTCTACGTTCCAAAAATTTGGGATAAATTCGAAAACGTTAACCCATTATTTGCCAAGGCCAGCTTTGGATGTTAAAATATTAAAAAAAAAAAAATTACCGAAAACAAGTTTTCTATTAAACACGATGATACCACTATTTAGAATTTAAAAAAAATAATTCGTTTAATTTTTTTTTATTTAACCATTCATTGCTCATGGGATCAAAATAATCCACTGTAATATATATATATTATATATGTAATATATAAATTAAAACAACTTTTAACCAATTTTGTTATAAAATTATTTTATGTTATAAAGTAATAGTTGAATTTCTTGCTGTCTCACCCACCAATTTGGTGGATATTGATAAAAAACGCCAAAAAAAATTTTTCAGGTCAATCGGTGAAGATGCCATTAATGGTTGACATTTTTTGATTTTTTATAATCGGTCGCTTTATAATATCTTCAATATCACCTACATGTTTTGAAACTTCTAAAATTTTATTTCCCAGTTTTAAATAGTTTATTAAATAAAAGTAAATTTCAAATACAATAATATATATAAAAGGTAATATTAAATTAATACCACTCTTAATGGAATAAATTACAAAATTAAATCAAAATGAATTTCAAAAAACGTTCTATTTTTTAGACATATGACTTAAGTTGCTTTAATTTATATTCGCGAGCATTAAGCAGATAATTGCACCAGAGATATATCACAATAGATAATTTTTTTCTCAGGAGCACTGAAGGGTTAAATAAATAAAAATTAACCGAATTATTTTTCTTAAATTCTAAATAGTGGTGTCATCGTGGTTAATAGAAAACTTGTTTTCGGTAATTTTTTTTTTTAAATATTTGGCCTTGGCAAATAATGGGTTAACGTTCTTGGATTTATCCCAAATTTTAGGAACGGAAGTTCTACACAATTGGTTATTACATTTTAAGCACCGCATCTAAAAATTCGACAGCGCTTACAAAATATTTGAATTTTTTGAATAAATTGTCTTTTATTAGTTTGGGGTCATATGTGACCCCAATTCCAAAAGGGTTAATGGAGTCATGTTATTTTTTTCCGAAACCCTAGGCTATTAAGATAAAATATAACATTTAAAAGTAGAAAAGTGATGATTTTTTGATACAAAGTATTAAGAAAGAGTACATTTCAGAATATTTCACAAAAATCCAATTTTTCTCGAAATCCGCAAAAATTAAATCCTTGTCAAAAAAATTCTGGCAGAGGCATTTACTTAAACATTCACACAGTTAATCTGCAATATGTATTTCATAAAACCTTAAGGTGATAGATTCATTTTTTTAAATTTTGTTTAAGGAAATTTTTTCAAACTTGAAAAAGGAGTTTTAAAAATTTTATCAAAAAATTTCTAATTTTCGGCCGCAATGAGCAATAAGTTAGCAACGTGGCAATAAAACAATAATTCACATCTGAGTACTTATAAGTATAGAGATCAAAAGCAAATGATGGCTTTAATCAATTTATCAAAGTTGAAAAAATGCCATCAAATTTTATGACCTAGTTTTTTTTGGCACAAAAGTGGTCTGGGGCATTTGCTATTTCTTGGCGAGGCTTTATTCGATTTTGAAGTTTTATACCTTTTTGAAAAGATAATTTAATGTTGATCCCGAATTATATAACAGCTTATCGGAAAAATTAAATTATATGACGAAATTTTCGTAAAATCTGGGAAAAAAAGTCATATTTTTCCCCGCCACGACTAAACGTTTTCCGATTGGCCCAAAACTTTGTATTTCTCAGTTTTTTTGCTATTCGCATATTTCTTGGGGGTGAGATCGACAGTTTGAACACTTTTTTTATTAAGGGCGACCCTAGTGTACATGTATCGCTACACCTCACGCGTCATATTCGATGGAGCTGATATTACCACAATTTTTTAACGTTATCCCGAAATAAATGCAAGAAATCGCCAATATCAAAGAAAAATAATAAAAAAGTACATATTCTTAAAAAAAAAAAAATTAAAACTATTATAGATTTTAATAAAAATAAAAATTTTAAACTTCTTAAACTGCAATCTAAATAGCATTGGAATTTAAACGTTAAATACCGGAAACTGTAACCGTAAACAATATTCTTTAAAATAAAAATTAAAATTTGAGAGTTGTGGATTTGTTTATGGGTTTGACATTAATAGCCATATACTAAACCATATGACCGATCTTCTTGAAATTTTCAGTTTGTAAGTTTGTATCGGGAAAGTAAAATAGAATAGGCTTTTTTTGAAATATGTGAAGTGGGTGTGGCGCCTTTCATATACAAAAAATATTTTACGTCATATATCTGGAGCTCTAGATAGCAAGAGTCCTGAAACTTTGTAGGAGTACATAAGTTAGTAGTGTAAAAAGTAGGGCTAAAATTAGCGGCTTCAAACCAGTGGGCGTGGTACCTCCCATATATGGTAAATACATATCGTATATCTAGAATAATATGATGGCCAGAGTATTGAAACTTTCTACACGTTAATCTATAATAGTAATAGGCTAGGCGATTTTTTGTGACCGATGTTTTGTTCTACCATTTTATCCCGATTTTGACCAAACGAATATTATTTGAAAGGTATTTCTTTTTAGCCGTTTTGCAGAGTTACAGATTTTTAAATTTTTGCCTTTATTTTGAGTAAATTGCATTTAAAGTTGCTACTAATACAAAATAAAATTATACAACGCTGTGTGAATGTTTCATTAAATTTGCAAATGTGTTTGTTAATGAGTTTGTTATCTTCATTCATAATAATAATAAACCATAAAAGTGTTGGTTTGTGAATTGGCAAGTTGAAAAATAAAGCTGCCTAGAAATTGCATTCTGAGTTGAGAAAAATAAGGCTTGTTATATTGTTTACATTACAACAAAATTTGAAAATTACAAACAGGGGCTGAATTGGATCTGATTAACATGCTGCCATACTGCTTCTGATTTTTTATAGATTACAATATGCCAAATTCTGATCTGCCGTAACCCCTTTCCAATAAAATTTCTTGATTTTTTAACAATTTATCAAAAACAAAAAAGATTGCTTTGTATATCCCAAATATCAAAAAATATGTTCTTACATAATTCTAAACTAGAATGGCGAATTGTGCTATATATTTGCACACAACTTTCTGTCGTTGTGGGATGTGTTTCATAAATAAGGATGGGTTGATTACAATAGTTCTCGTCGAAATCCCTTAATTATCTCTATATTAAATAAACTTTAGACATGTTCAACGAAATAAACATAAATCATTTGGTAAATACTTTCAAATAACTTTACAAATCATTCTCGTATCTACGCCCATAATTCTGCATGCCGGCCGTTTTCTTCTTTGTTTTACACATTCAGCTCCGTTTTATTCATGAGTTAACAGGTCATTTTGGACACAACGTAAATTAAAATTTATGGTTTTAGTATAATTTATTAGCATATTTTGACTTTAACAGTTAGAAAAACAACTCATATTTAAATCCATTAAGCCACATTTTATCTGTGTTGTCGTTTTTCCCCTGTTTCTTTTTTTTTCTCTTCTTTTCAAGGTGAAAACAATAGACATTTATGTAGTAAAGCCAAAAAAAAAACACTTAATATTTGTAACACAAAAACAAAAGTTACGATAATTTCAAAGTTTGTTTGTATTATATCTACATCATGCTGTGAGACATACCGCTATATGCTAAGGCTGATATTTATAAGCCTCAGTTAAACTTGAGACAATGATATATCTATTATGAGATCCGTCCAGTACGAATTGAGGAAGGTAAGAAATCGGTCAACAGTTAAATTGGTTGTATCCGAAGAATTCAGCTAACTGAAAAAAAAAAAACATTCTGTTGTTAAAGCCTTTTTTTAAACAAAATATCTTTTTATATTTCTATAGAGATGGGCGTAATTGCCATCTTAACAAAAGATGGAGCAACAGGAAATATAAAAAAGTTTTTCACCAAAAAAAAAAAAAAAGTTAACAATGGCAACCATAATTGAATGCTGTCAATGTTTTTATGTAAACGTCCAGAGCCGGAAGACATTTCGCAACAATTTATAATAAAGGGTGTTGACAACGATTATTTGAATGTAATTTGGTGTACCAAAATATGTTTCAAAGGAAAGAAAAAACAAAACAAACAAACACATATCAAGCCTACTTTTTATTGGTAATCTTATTATTGATAATTGGAAAATTAAATTTTATTTTATGTTCGAGACAATTTAAACAGTTTGAAAACACACACTATGACAGTTAGGGTATGATGATTAGCTCATTTAGTACAATTATACCAAGCTATTTTTTTATACCAATACCTAGTAATATGGGTCTTTCGGTACCATTATGTGGTCAGGATGTTATGAGTTTATGCTGTGTTTCTACTTATATTTTTCCATAGATAGGAGGTTATGAACTTAAAGGAGCTAAGAAATAATCCCACTAAGTATAAACGAAATTCAGTGACCATTAGTAAAACAGTGTAATAGCCGTCATGGGGGGTTGTTGCTGAGAAATATAGTAAAACCTGCAAAGGATTTGGCGTTCTTAGGCCAAGCTTTTTTTGTATGATCTGTTATGTTGTTTCCATATCTTAGCTAGCAGATTCCAGCCCTCGAAATTCGAGTGCAAATTCTAGGATATTTTATTTTTTTATGAAATAAAGACCTTAAAGGTATGCTAATCAATTATAGCCAATTCGCAAATCAGCACAAAAAACAAACTCATTTTTGTTACACACATTAACAAGTTTAATAAACACACACATGGCATTGTATAATATTATGTATGTGTTAGTAGCAACTTTAAATGTAATTTTTTCCAAATAAAGGAAAAAAAAAAATTAAAAATCTGTAAATCTGCAAATCGGCAAAAAAGAAATACCTTTCAAATAACATAAGCTTGGTCAAAATCGGGATAAAACGGTAGAACAAAACGTCGGTCACAAGAAATCGCCTAGCCTATTAATATTATAGATATTTGTTTGCTTAGTATTTCAGGTATAACTAAAGAACCATTAATGGTGTCTCATTTCATTCAAGAAGGGGCTTGGCGAATTATACCCAAACTTTCGCTTTTTTTTTTTGGTCCAGAAAAATAATTTATTGGAGACAGGATATCATTTTTAAATTCTTTCTTTAACTCGTACTCTCTGTCTGTCTGTCGTGGGTCAACCCCATTCCCTCCTATCTAATTGATCTGAAACTTGGCCCATAGTCTTTTTGCGACTAGGTATTAATTTTGGGGTAGTCGCGCACAGTCACGCATGGTCACGCACAGTCACATAGTGATCTAAATGTCATTTCCCTTAATTCGATCGATCTGAAACTTGGTCCATATACTTGCTGTGAAAAAAGATGAACTTTGACTTAGTCGCGCACAGTCACGCATGGTCACGCACAGTAACGGAGAGATTTAAAACGGATTTCTCCTCATCCAATCAATCTGAAACTTAGTCGATATACTTACTGTAAAGAAAGATTAACTTCGACATAGTCAAGCACAGTCACGGAGTTACTTAAAACCCATTTCCTTTTATCCGATCGATTTGAGACTTGGTCGATTGACTTGCTGTGAAAAAGAATTAACTTTGACATTGTCACGTATAGTCACGCATAGTCACGCACAGTCACGGAGAGATTAAAACCTCACTTCCCTTTATCCGATCAACCTGCAACTTTGTGCATAGACTTGATGTGGCTAAAGATTAATTTTAAGAAAGTCACACACAGTCACGATGTGATTTAAACCCCATTTCCTTCGTCCGATTGATCTGAAACTTTGTCCATAGACTTGTGGCGGTCAAATATGAATTTTAAGATACTCACATATAGTCACACACAGTCATGCACAGTCACGGAGAGATTCAAAACTCATATGCATAAAAAACATATTAAAAACTTTGTAAAGCTTGTAATCAAACTAAAGATCGCAAATATGAATGTATTTTGATGAAATTTGGTATATAAGCTTTTATCGGCCATAGAATGAACGCTATAAGATCCATAAGATCCAAATTATCATATAAATCGAAGTCAAATTGGGTTTGTATGTGTTTATTACATACATTAATCAGTAGCCCAAAAATAATCCCTATGGGACAAATCTTAGTCATAGGCCCCATATAGAGTTGCTTCCCGATTTTCGCTTAAATCTATCAAAAAACAAAAATATTGCACTGATTCTTCTCAAATTTTGTTTGTATATATTTTTGCAAAATACAAGAGACTTTACCAAACATGGTCTGGATCGGTCCATTTTTGGGCCTAGTCCCCATATAGATATAGCATCCGATATGAACTTTTTCATATCTGCAGCCAAAAAAATTATTAAATCCCACTCAAATTTGGTTTATGCCTATTTTCTATATCCTGAGAGATAGGGCCTCTAAACGTATGATATAGGTTATTGTATAGTCGGTGTAGACCGACTATAATTTACTTAATTGTTTTAAATTACGAAAGCGATAAAAAAACGCCTTGTTAACATACATAGACATACTAAATAATTAAAGATGTCACTGAAATTTAACTGATATTAATGCCAATTAAATTTTTGGGTTGGAATTAAAGAACGAACTTATATGTGGAACTTGTGGTGAAATTAATTTTAGAAAATGCCGTGAAAAGCTGCTGCTTCAACTAGCGAGTCGTTATATATTCTTTGTACCCTCCAGACCAGTCTGCAGAGGACATATATAAGTTTGTCATTCTATTTCCAATAATTAATATATTCTTGATGCTTATAATAAGCGGAGTTAAAATAGCGATTTCCGTCCGTCTGTCTGTGGAAATCGAAATCACGCCCTCAATAGGTCAGATTGATTGTTCCTATTTAGTGAAAATTAGGTGCCGACATCTTGAGCAGGTTGTTGTCTAAAATCACCATTATCGATTTTATAGGTCCCAAGATTTCAATGAAAAATTACTAGGTACTAATACAAATAACTAGTTACTTTATAGATAACAAGAAGGGTTTTGAGTAATTTGCTACATATAGGGAGTAAAGTAATTTTCTGTAGAAACAACACATTGGCACCGCACAATCTGTTGTAAATAATGTAATGTAAAACTTAACAGCTTTTGCTGCGTTTTTTGTCCAATGATGACTATCGCCGCGAAATAGTTTGTTTTATTAAATTTAACTCATTATTTATAGTTTTTACTAATACAAACAGTGGTCATTACCCGTAAGTATATACACAAATCATTATCAGGAAGTCCTTACATTTAGCTTGAAATAATTCAAAAGGTATGGGGTTAACATTACCAAGTAATGCAACGGTAATAACTAATCATTACCAAGGTTTTGCTGGGTGCGTTTGTAGCGTTTGATGAATGAGTTTGTATATAACTTTACACTCTACGTGTCATATTAATTTTGGCTGGTATTGTAACTCGTTTTTCAACGTTATCCCTAGTTGTTTATAAAAAAAAGTAATATAGCTATTTAGGATTTTAATAAAAATAAAAATTAATGAGATTTTCGTAATTTTGTTTAACATTGCAGAAATATTATTTTTTTTCGATTCCCACCAGAGGCTTTGGTCTGTCGCTGCAAACCAGCCAAATAGTCTTTGCCACCCGGCTTATCCCAAATTAGAATACAAATTTACTTTGCAATTGTATTTAATATAAATAAATAAATAAATAAAAAAAATAATTTTTTTTTAGAACTTTAAATTTGAACTTATTCCATATTTTCATATTAATTTTTTTTTTAATTCAAAACATTTCCAATTTTCCAACTTAAAATTTTTTATGTACAATTTATAATTTTGTTATAATTTACTTAGATTAAAAACTTTAAGAATTTCATATCTGTTTGCTATTGATCATCATCATCATCATCACCACCATCATACAGCGTTACAGCTCGGGGTGAGCTTTAGCTTTTTCGATAGTTGTTTTCCATTCTTCTTTACGTACAGCTCTCTGTTGCCAGCTTCGAATACCCATCATCACTACATCGTCTTCAATACAGCTTTTCCACCTAGTTCGCGGGCGGCTAGTGTTTCTAATATCGTAGTTTCACAACAACGACTTTTGCGGTCTGCTATCTACAGACGTTGAGCCTTGATGAATTTGACCATGTCCTCTCGTTCGAATAGCTCGAGCAGCTTGTCATTATTTCTTCGAACATATTCGCCGTTTTATCTTGCACTGGGCCAAATATCTTGCGGAGTATTTTACGCTCGAAGATTCTTAGACTCTGTTGTTAATTTGCTGTCATGGACCACGTTACACATCCATATGTGGCGCTAAGTCTGATAGTAGTTTTGTATATGATTAGTCATTTATTGTTCGGTTTAAGATCATTTATATATTTTTCTAATGAAAGAAAGATAATAATTTTTGTAATGTAAGAGAAATATCAGAAAAAAATTGAAGACAGCGCTAGATGGAGTAGCTACTTTCGAACAAAGCGACTTATTCATCGTCAGCATCCTTCTGCCTATTACTTCAACTCATGCTTAATCAACTATTTAACTCAACATTTGAAAGAAAAGAACATGAGAAATGTTTTTCTTTTTATGTACGAGAGTTTGTATGAACAAGCTGAGCTTTTCCAATTTTTAGCTTTCTCTACATTAACATAGCCAGATCAATTACAAGTCTTGTAATGTGAACAGCTCTTTGTTTTTGCCATTGTCCTCTAGATGGAACTGTAATGGCATGTGAAATCTTAACAGATTACACAAATGCATTGTACCTCATGTGTTGTATGTTATTGTTATGTATTGTTGATCTGTATTGGAATAATTAGTCATTTATTGTTCGGTTTAAGATCATTTATTTATTTTTCTAATGAAAGAAAGATAATAATTTTTGTAATGTAAGAGAAATATTAGAAAAAATTGAAATTGAGACATGCAATTTGTATATGTTAAATTTGCATGTCTTCGATATCAGCTAAGATGAAAATATTTTCTTTTGCCCGAAGTACGACCTATTGGCTGCAGATATTCGATCACTTATATACACTTTTTAGAGGGGCACCCATGTAGTTAAAATTAGTTAGTGGCATTTACCTATGTGTATATCGTGTGATTGATTCATTGATTTTCATTCGCAGACATTTTTAGGTATTTAGAATTTCGTTCATTTATTATAAAACCCACTGCTCTTGCTGCCCTCTCAATATTTGTAAATATTTCCTCCATATATCAGATGTTCTTGTGACAATTTTAATGTCATCTGCGTAGGCAATAGGCAGACCAGATCTGCTAAACCAACTACCAGTTCATACATGATCCTTAACTGCATAGTGTAGCAGATTATATGCGATTGCTGAAATCGAGTCTCTTTGTTTTACTCCACTGTTATTCTGGAAGGCGTCAGTTGTTGTCTGTTGGATTACAACCTTAGCAGTCGTGTTGACTAAAGTTGCGTAAGACAGTCTTGTGGGCTTTCATCATATTCCTATTGATGGAGTCAAACGCTCGCTTGCAGTCTATAAAAAGTAGATGCATGTCGATACCACATTCATAGCATTTTTAGATATTCTGTTTTAGGAGAAATAGTTGATCAACTGTGGATCTTCTTCGTGAATATTTTGTAACAGACGTCCAAAAGTGTTATTCCTCTATAGTTATCGCCAATTCTCTTGTCACCTATCTCATGTATTGGCACTATAAGTCCGACGCACCACGATATCGGGATTTATTCTTGATGCCAGATATTGCTTATTAGTTTGTGGAGGGCGTGTATGCCATCGTCACCCATTGACTTAAGGAGTTTGTAACAACGCAAATTGCATTGCACATAAAAGCCACCAACAAAACCAACCAACAGCCACAAATACCCACCGTAGCGCAACGAGAACAACATCTACATCACAACAGTAAAGCTTGTACATTCAACCAAACATGAACAAACCCAGCCCTATGTAAAAAAAACTACACAATATATACGTACAACCACACATCATTTTCTCAATAATAAAATACCTACGTCACAGCAGTAATAAATACACATTCAACCAAACATCAATAAGGCTAAGCTCCCATACAAAACTACACTCACTAAGTAAACATCCACGTCACAACAGTAAAGCATACACATTCAACTAAACATCAACCAAACCAAGCTCTCATATAAAAATAACTACAGATCAACATATACGCACAACCACACATCATTTAAAGAAACATACATTCAACCGAACACGAACAAAACAAGCTACACTATTTCTAAAAATTGTTTTCAAGTGATTAAAGCAAAGGGGTATTTTGAATTCTCACTGAGTTTATGAATTCATTTGCATAAGAAGGCGAGGTTGGCCTGAGGATGGCAATTGATTTTTCGGCGCTAAAGCTGAACGGTATATCTTACTAAAAGATATTTCCAACCTTTTAAAGACGATCGGTACCGGTTGTCATCCATATTAATCCAGCGGCTTAACGGCTGACTGCTCCCGATAATCCAGCGGCTTAACGGCTGACTGCTCCCGATAATCCAGCGGCTTAACGGCTGACTGCTCCCGATAATCCAGCGGCTTCACGGCTGACTGCTCCCGATAATCCAGCGGCTTAACGGCTGACTGCTCCCGATAATCCAGCGGCTTAACGGCTGACTGCTCCCGATAATCCAGCGGCTTAACGGCTGACTGCTCCCGATAATCCAGCGGCTTAACGGCTGACTGCTCCCGATAATCCAGCGGCTTAACGGCTGACTGCTCTCAAATCCAGCAGCCTGTGCTGACTGCTCCCGACTAACCCCGCTCTTATCATTACAGGTGGCCAAGACACAGCACAGCTCACGACAGCAACTCTAGTCGCACTACCGCCTTCTGCCGGCTGCTGACGCTCTCGACCGGTCGCGCCATCGACTACCTGTATGCCCGAGCCACGCCACCTACTGTGCCGCCACCTGTCTGCCAGTGTCAACACAACACCGAAATCATCAAGCGGCGCATCAAAGCCATCTACTGTGCCGCCATCTGCCTGCTAGCATAGTCGTGCCAGGCCACCTACTGTGCCGCCATCTGTCGACCAGTATCACCGCACTCCTGATATCATCAGCCGGCACATCCGCGCCACCCACGGTGCCGTCATCTGCCTGCCTGTGTCATCGCACTGCCAATACCATCAGCCGGCGCACCAAAGCCACCTACTGTGCCGCCATCTGTCGACCAGTATCACCAAACTCCTGATATCATCAGCCGGCACATCCACGCCACCCACGGTGCCGCCATCTGCCTGCCAGTGTCGCCGCACTACCAACACCATCAGCCGGCGCACCAAAGCCACCTACTGTGCCGCCATCTGTCTGCCAGTAGCAACGCAACGCCGAAATCATCAATAGGCGCATCTAAGCCATCCGCTGTGCCGCCATCTGCCTGCTAGCATAGTCGTGCCAGGCCACCTACTGTGCCGCCATCTGTCGACCAGTATCACCGCACTCCTGCTACCATCAGCCGGCACATCCACGCCACCCACGGTGCCGCCATCTGAATGCCAGTAGCAACGCAGCGCCGAAATCAGCAATCGGCGCATCCAAGCCATCATACGACCGATCACGCCGCCACCTGTTGGCCAGTAGTCGCACCGCCCGTCGACCGACGCACTCCAGCATACCACTACGCTGCCATCCGTCAGCCAGTAGTCCTAACGCCTGTCGCTCGACGAACCCGAGTCAACCACTACGCCATCACCTGCCGGCCAGTAATATCGCCACCTGTCAACTGAGTCAACCACTGCGCCGCCATCTGTCGACCAGTATACTCGAGTCACCAGCTACCGGCTAGCATAGCCGACCTCCCGATAATACGAAAGCAGAACTGTTGTCAGTCGCGTCTTCATACGTATATAGATACATATAATCATATATACACAATTAGCACTTAAATAAACTACTTTGTAATTAAAAGGTTTATAGTGTTTTATTGCATAAGGTTTGAGGGTCCTTAGGCTGACCCTGGAGACGACTGAACTACCTCAGCCGTCGATCAAAATCCTTGTTATAAGTTCATCTGTAATACCATCTTCTCCAGGTGCCTTGTTATTTTTAATTTTAGTAATTGTTTTTACAATGTCATTTCGGTTTGGCGGTGGTATGTTTTCTTCAATACCTTCTATTATAGCTTGCATATTTGTGTCATCCGGACCCTTGTTTTATATAGTTCGCTAAAATATTCCTTCCATCGTTCTAGAATTGCTTTCTTGCACCGCTTTTGTCTTTACAGGCATTGACCCAGGGCTGAAAACATTTCGCATGCTGTCGTAACTTTCTATAGAATTCTTTACTGCTATGATTGGAAAAATCGTTTTTTATATCCTCTATTCTTGCTCTGAGGGCGTCTTTATTTTTTTCCATGCATATTTTGTTAGCATTTCGTCTTTGGTGATACGATTTCTATTATCATCTGTATTATGAATTGTCATATTTGCACGGGCTTCAGTTTTTAGTCTTGTTGCCTCTACACACTCGCCATCAAACCATTCTTAATTTTTATCTCTTTTTGTCACCGATACAATCAGAAGCTGCTATTGTTATTGCAGTATGGAGACGTTTTCTATCGCCTTCAATGGTCATAGTGCTGGGTATATTCATTAAATTCGCTGATAGCCTGGATCGCAATTCAGATGCTATCTTAAGTTCATTAAGTTTGCCGGTGTCCCACTTTCGCTTCATCATTCCACGTTTATTGACCACAGTTGAGATTTTCTGCCACAGCCATACTATTACAAGGTAGTGGTCACAGTCAATATTCACACTTCTGCACGAATGTACGTCTATTACTGATGTCATTTTACGTTTAAAAATTAGAGCGTGATCAATTTGGTTTGTATTGTATAAATTCTAGGACTAACAAAAAAACCGATATACAAATTTTTGGATAGCTATTATAATATCTGATTTTGAAAGTAATCGTACAATTGGTGTGTTTTCAAGTTATGTACATCACTATTTTCTTTTTATCGTTTTGATATTTATTTGTGGTACAATTTTTTTTTTTTTATATATATCCAAGATAGAAAAATTTAATAAAATGTACATTTAAATGCCTAAAATGGTTTAGTTGTCCGGAAATATATTATTCATTTAAATTAGTGCATCTTGACTGGCTAAACCTATTTTCTGAAGAACGCAATGAGAAATATTCACTGGTTCCTGAGTTATAACTGAAAAACAAACCAAACGAATATCTAGATACTGAAAAATTATAAAGGTCATACAAAAAAGATTTGGCCTGGCAATACCAAATCTTTTGGATGTTTTTCTGCACTGGCCTAGTACTTTAACCATGGCTTGGCTTTTCTCAACCCCCATATAACGAGCCTGAAAATATTCCACAGTATTACCAAGTTGCCAGTGAAAATATATCATTATTCTTTTATTCGTATTTCAAATTGCAGTATTTCAAATTAATCTCAATGAATTATTATTTCTTATTGTGCGAAGAGTTAGTCTGGGGCAAAATGTAGAAAAATTGTCGGAGAAATTGAGTAAGTCGCCTAGTAGACTACAAAACAGTTCTCTTTGTAAAATTTTGCGTAGTAGACTACAAAACAGTTCTCTTTGTAAAATTTTGTAGTAGGGTTTTCATTGGGGTAACTAAAACAATAGCTTTTATATATTTTTTTTATATTTTTGCTTTTCAACATTTTTGTCTTCTAATCTTTTTTGTCTTCCTTAAAATATTAAATATTAAAATTCTCCTCTTTATGCAATATAAACTTCATTTCAACAATGTGAAATAGTTTTAAGACAAAATCTAAAAGTATAACACTCTTTTAAGAACATGAAATAAATTGTTGAAATCCTAATTAAGATGAAGTTTCGCATACTACTGTTGGTGTTTCTACTAAATCGTAATTAAATTTCGATTGCAAAAGAAACAATAAACTTTGAAAACTCATTAAAAAGAACTATTAAATTGATCGCTTTGTTGTTTTAATGTCTGTTTAATTTAGTAATTTTAGCCACCGGTTCGCTCAACAAGTTTTACGTTTACAGTTTCTAGTACATACATACATTCAATTACTTTTCAGTACAGTTAATTTAATGCCGAATAAATATTTATTTTAACTTTTTCAACAGTTGTTCAAAACAAATTATTGTACTAATATTTTTCGGTGTCGTGTTTTTATTTCAGTTATTTACAATTGAACTCCATGATTCACTTTTTTCTTCTTTTTTTATTCTATTTTCCATTCCAGAATTAATTTGTTATTTTTTTCAAAATATATTTGTTTAAATACAAGCAATAAACTAAAAATTTGTTCCATTGAAGATTTTTCATTTCATTCAGACGGACATCGATTCAGATGGTTATTCTAAGTGGACCGCTACAACAGAAGGTGGGTCTAGAGCGTAATGGGTAAAAATACCCCACAACATTGCCACTATTATCTTAAAATTGTAAACTTTAATTTTAAAATTGTCCAAATAGTTATATTCAAAATTTCAAAATTTTTGCAAAATTTTTCCACGTGCTCCTCGAAACTTTTTACTTTAATTTCAGAAATGTCTAAATGATTTCAAAAATCGTCCACATTTTTATTCAATTGTCTACATTTGTTACAGCAAGTTCATTGAAAGAACTTGACACATAGCTAGTAGCTATTAGCTATTCAATACCTATTTTTTTCTGTAATTTTTGTCTAAATTCAAATTTTTTATTGAAAGAGAATGATTTATATTTCTTAAGAAATAAATGTGTTTGACCTGTGTTTATCTTGTTTTACTGAAATCAGGGACTGTAACCCTGAAAAAATGGGATTAGGTTCGGGTTCGGGTTGGTCCAAAATAAAAATTTTAGGTTCGGTTCGGTTCAGGGTTCGGGTTCGGTCTCAAAATTTAAAAAAAAAATGTGACGGCAGTGGTGGGACATTCAACAAAATCGAATAATACTTATTTGCTGTGTGCATTGTGCCATTGCAAGTGAAAATGGGAACCGCTATTCTATGGGAGAATTCTCCGCCCTCTTTAACGGTGTTTTGTAGATCAATTAAATTGATTTACAAAAATAAAATTCTGTTTTGTTTAGTGTTGAGATGGAAAAAGTGAAACAGCAAATATCTGAAATTTTTCCAACACAGTTTGCGTCTTTTCAAATTTATCACAATGATCGATGGAAAAATTTTCAATGTGATTTCTGAATCCTCGTCTCAAACACGTGTCGTTTGTGAAGACACATCAAAAATTATGAATGACTTGAATGACCCAATAGAAGATTTAATGCCCTCACCTCTTTTCTTTTCTGATCCTCTCGTATCCTGCTGGAACTACATCAAATTAGATAAGAATGTACAAAATTTACTTTCAGAGGTATTCAGTACTTAGTCCCCAATGAACAAATTTCGAAAAAAAGGAACTTATTCCCCAATTTTTTGAAGAACAAATTCCTCAAATTTTAATAAAAAAAAGTCCCCAAAACAATTGAAAAAATTCCCCAATTTTTCAGAAAAAAAAAATAAAAAATGAACTTACTCCCCAAATTTATTCTTCAATTTTTAAACTCTTTCTTTTAACTCATGCTCTCTGTCTGTCTGTCGTGGGGCCACCCCATTCCCCCTTATCCAATTGAGCTGAAACTTGGCCCATAGTCTTGTTGTGACTACAGATTAATTTTGGGATTAACCATGCACAGTCATGCATAGTCACGCACACTAACGGAGTGATCTAAATGTCATTTATGGGTTAGATTATTATATATTTTTATTGAATGAAATATTTTATTAATGAATTTTGTTAAATATTTATTTGAGTGAAAATGTTCATACTGCTCTCAATATTTGCCCAGCAATAAACGCATTTAAAGTCGGTATTCTTTCCAATATAATAAAAAATATGGGAATGATCTGAAAAATATATTTTGGCGATTATAAAAAGTTGACGGCAACTGCATAGAACGGGTGTGGCTGCCGAATGCGCGGAAAGAAAAAAAGCTTAAATTTAAATAAAAATTAAATTATTCCCCAAAAAATGTAAAAATTGGGGAATTTGTTCAACATGAAAAATTTTTTGTGGAATAAGTTCATTTTTTTTCCAGTTAGTTTTTAAACTCTTTCTTTTGAAACATACTCTCTGTGTAAATCATACACCGTGATTTAAACCCCATTTCCCCTCATCCAATCTGAAACTTGGTCCACAGACTTGTTGTCACCAAATATTAACTTACAGATAGTCACACATAGTCACGCACAGTCACGGAGTGATTTAAACCCCATTTCCTCTCATCCAATCAATCTGAAACTTGGTCCACTTGGACTTGTTGTGACCAAAGATTATTTTTAAAATAGTCACGCACAGTCACGCACAGTCACGGAGCGATTCAAAATTCATATTCATAAGGAAAGAAAGAGTTGTAATAGAAACTTTGTTTTTATGGGCTAGATTATTTTTGAATTTGTTCATTGGGAACTAAGTACTCAACGCCGCTTTCAGAGCCAATTATAAAAGCAGATATTGGTGGTTCTCATACACATATATTAACACATATATTAGTAATATATATATGCCTTAACGCATTTATATTAATTTTATTAACTTTTTATATTAAAAACATGGAAATAAATAAATGAAATGTTTAAAAGTGAATTCTTTACGCATTTATATTATAAAATAAACATCTGGCTTTTATTTTTATACATTTGCGAATTTAGTGCCACTAGATTGGGTATTTCGACCATTGTGCATTGTTGAAAATCAACAAAAAATAAATTTAATTTAACTAATTGGTCAAGTGTATATTTATTTATGAGACGTCCTAATTAACCTGAGTAACAAAATTCCCTAGTTACTGATAATATATACATTCAAGATATTATAAACAACAATCCCCCAAAGAAATAATAATTTTAAAACAATATCAAAATTTTTCAGCAAAGCAATGAAAAGAAAAGTTAAATTCTACGTAACTTCTTTGTACATCTGGTCATGTTTAAATAGTTCACAGACTGGAAAGATTATTTATACATAAACTAAGATGAACAAAAACTCAAACAATAAAAAAATATTTGATAATAACTAAACTGAACAATTGCCACATAAAACAACTAACAAATCTAAATTTATCATAATTTATTTGCATAGAATTTTTATAAGTAATTACTTCTTCTTCTTCCGCTTCAAAAAAAAAAAAGAAAAACTCTGATCATTGTCATAATTTATTTATTGACATATATTACATTCAATAAAAAACAATGATTGTTTTATATAATATTATTGTTGTCATTTCACTTCATGTGGTTAATATAGTAAATAGTCAGCTGTGCGGATGTTTGTGTGTGTGTGTGTGTGTGTGTGCGTAACTACTTACACTCTTTGACGGCAGAGAAAGGGACATACCCCAACGAGTATTACAAAGTTGTCGTAATAACAACAAGCTTAATGTGATAATTCCCTTAACAAATAAATTTTCTCACATATGTCTGTACATTGTACACACCACGACGTACACGCTGATTTAATCGTATATAAACAATCACCCACACTCCTCTAAACAAACAAATAAGAAATCATGTACTTAAATTATGACTTCAATGGCGCCATAACAATTGCATCCACATTCCTTTTGTATGCGAAATATTAACAGTAAAGTTATGTCGGTCTTCACATGAGTACAGTGATCCCTAGTTTGACCGCATAATATATTTTCTATTTCTGATACCCTACAGAAAAATATTTATTATATTATTTATTAGAATTATTCTGTACCGTTAGTTTATTACACCGGCCTACAAAATTAAAAAAAAATAGACTGCAGAAACGAAGCAATTTTTTTTTATTAATCTGGGTGCGCTGAATTCGAATCTGGCATATTTCTTATTGCATGCTGGCAATACTGTAAAACAGTCAATACTGACACTACAATTTCACAATTATTAATTCGACAGAACCCCACATTCATTCTAAATCTTCATAATGGTAGTGTTTAAGCATTTCAGGGAGATCGTGTGTTACTGATTCAAGCTATTTTTGCTTTGTGTGTGGTAAAAATTTGGTTAAAAAAAGGATATGCAAAATTAGAATCCTTAAAACATGCATATTTACATTATTTTGGTTTTGCTGGCAGAAACTTGGACAAACCGCGGACACCGACAATGTTTTGCAATAGTTGCAGAACTGTTTTATACAAGTGGCAAGAAAATCTATTTCGATTTTTCAATTCCAGTACTTTGGAGAGAGTCAAGTAATCACCAAACCGATTGTTTAACAAAAGTTGCTGGATTCAAGATGAAAAATCGAAAAAATATTACTTACGCCAATGTCCCACTGATTTCCAAACCAGTTCAACGTCCATCATTACCAGTCATTCCCAGTGCTATGAGCAGTGAGTCCGAAACATCTTTCAGCAGCAGTGGTAGTTTGTATGAGGCTGATGATGAACGTTATTTAGTGACGCAAGCTAAGCTGAATGGTCTAATTCAGAATTTACTAGCAGCGCCCAGCTGTCGAAATTCGAGTGCAAATTCTAGGAATTTTTATTTTATCGTTCAATTTATTTCTTTCAATATTATTAATCTATTTAATTCATTAAGTTTATTTCATCACAAATATTTGCTGAACACATAGAAATAAAGGCCATCTTGTATGCCACCTAGAGGTATTCAAATACTTGGCAATTCACAATTCAACACAGGGTATGTGTTATGCAATTATCGTAATGAAATCTGTACGTTAACTTTCGTGTTGCATAATGTAAAGCTGATTGTGCACGCATAACTTTCCTCAAGTTCAACGCATTTAAGCAGTTAATAGCTCAAAAGAAAGAGCTTGATCCACTGTGTGTTCTGAGAGTAAAAGGATCAAGATCCATTCATTAGAAGAGGAGCTATGAGAATTCGAATTGTTTGAGTGAATGTCTACCATAAGAAATGTGCAGGGAAGAATCGCGTTTGAGTATAACTTGAGTAAGGTGGAAGTTGAGTAAATTTCAATGATTGCCGAAATATCTGTGTCTAAATAACTTTCATAAAAAAAATGAAGGAAATCGGTCGGATAGAACGGCCAGGAGCAAGACGTAGAACTACCAGCGTCACGCATGCAGCAATAGCAGTAACAATCTATAGAGATAGAAGCTTGGAATTGGCTGCATATTGTGAAAAGAAGCACTATTTTATACTGTACTGATGTTGATGGTTTAATTCAAAAAATGAACCGGCCATATGACAAAACTGAATGGAGATTATTTATTAATGGCTATAAGTATAATTTAAAGGCTTTTCTTTTGCATAATGGGAGCGAAAAACCATCCATGCCAATTGCTCATGCCATTAATGCGAAGGAAAATTAAGAATCAATGACTAAAATTTTGACATTACTCAAATATAGCGATCATAAATCGAATATCTGTGGTGACCTTAAGGTGTGTGATTTAAATTTCTTTGTATATATAGCAGTTTCAGGTCATAGGTTAGTTGTATGGCTTAAGTTGTCGTGATGTTTTAAACTATTATTTTTTTCTTAACCCTCCCATTAGGGAGTCTCCGTTGGCCTTAAAATAGTGAAAAGGTCCGCAGAGTGCTATAACAAATTGTATGGTATTTTGCTTGTTGAGGTGTGCTTTGATGGTTTTGATTATTAATTTTAGAATACATAAAGAAATAAAAAGACACAAGAAAGGTTTTTTTTTACAAGTTCAATTTTTTATTTTAATATTAAATATATTAAAATAATATAGTGTATATTTGATATTTTAAAGGAAATTAGGGAAAACATTTATCTGATTCTAAATCTAAAACTATAAAATTTCAAACACTATTAGAAGAGCAGTAATGTATGTATATGAACGGTTTGCTTTGCAAACAATTTTATACATATAGTTTTCAGTTTAGTGATTTTGACTAAATATTTATAACGAGAATTATCTGCATGCTCTTATCAGAGGGTAAGTAGAATGCGTGGTAGAGTGAAAATAGTTTTGGCTAGACCTATAAATGAATTCATGAATTTTTTCGAATCCACTTCTAATATGTAGAAGATCTGTAGAATACCTCCAACGCAAGAGATTTGTTTTGGACTATTTGCAATTTTTTGATATGTTTTCTGGCGGCTTTGTACATTATAGGGCAAGCAAAAGTTAATGTAGGTCTTATTGCAGTTTTGAAAATGAGATTTTTTTTTTTAAGTTGAGAGACGAATAACCGCGTATGTCATAAAATCGAAATGTTCAGGAGAGCCAAAAAACGTTATATTTGAAATTATGGACTCGATATAAAGTTTTTAGAACTTTTATTTAACAGTCCTGTAGATATGGGCAATGACCACTTTATAAAAAAATTTGAGTCAAAAATCTTAAGAGGAATAGATCCCAGAGAAGGACGAAAAAAACAATATGTAAATTACACTTAAAGTGTTTACAGAAAAACAACTTATGTCGACGGATGTCGCTTTCTTAGAAAAACAAAACTACCAGTGCAACTACACATTTAGACATAAGTTGTTGATGCTTGAAAAATTGGTTTTTTTTTTCGTCAACAAAAAGTTAACGGGACTTACGGTGAGAATATAACAACGTATCAAGAATAATAGTGACAACAAATAACAGAAATAAACACAACAATTTTTATAAGTGGTTATAAACTGAAAAATAATCCAAAAGTATTTTTTCATAATTTTTTCATTTTCATTCAATATTTTTTTTTTCATTAATTACAACGTACAGTCATGTGAAAAATAATAGGGACACACTGGGCTTTTTCATTAGAATACAAATAAAAAGAAAATTTTCATTAAGTTTGGAGTAGTGTTTATACCCTATACCACTGTGCTGCTGTTTGTAACAACCAAAAATATTTGACCTAGACCCATCTTTAATTATACCGATCGAATCAGAATCACTTTCTGAGTTGATTTAACAATGTCCGTCCGTCCGTCCGTCCGTCCGTCCGTCCGTCCGTCCGTCTGTGTGTCCATGTAAAGCTTGTAATCAAACTGCAGGTCGCAAATATGAATATATTTTGACGAAATTTGGTATATAAGCTTTTATCGGCCATGGGATGAACGCTATTGAAATTGGTGAGAATCGGTCCATGTTCAGACCTAGCCCCCATACAAATTACCCATATGAAATCGACATAAATTGCCATAAGATCCAAATTGTCATATAGATCTTACTCAAATTGGATTTATGTCCGTTCATTACATCCACTAATGAGTAGTCCAAAAATGATCCCTTTGACCCCATATAGAGCTGCTTCCCGATCTTCACTTAAAGCTATTAAAAAACAAAAATATTGCACTGATTCTTCTCAAATTTTGTTTGTACATATTTTTGCAAAATACAAGAGACTTTACCAAACATGATCAGGATCGGTCCATTTTTGGACCTAGTCCCTTTATAGATATAGCATCCGATATGAACTTTTTCATATCTGCAGCCAAAAAAATTAATAAAAATCCCACTCAAATTTGGTTTTTGCTTATTTTCAATGTCCAGTTAGTTGGGCCTAAGAGATAGGGTTTCTAAACGCATGGTATAGGGTATCGTATAGTCGGTCTAGACCGACTATAATTTTCTTACTTGTTTTATTTTCTAATAGTCTTATATTCCTACAATAGGAACACAAGAGCAAAAAATTCGAAATCAATATAAAATAAGAAAAAAAAAATTATTCCAATAACATAATCGAAATTATGTTGTGAAAAAAAATAGGGACATTTGCAAAGTTTTTAAGAAAAAAAATATTATGTTCTTATTTTTTGGAAAATACTTTTAATTTTTAAATATTGTTTTTTTAATACTTCGTTGCAAATCCTTTACTTCGAATAACAGCTTTACATCGGCGAGGCATTGAGTCAACCAATTTTTGGCATGTGGCCTGGGGAATAGCTTTCCACGCATCCTGTACTAGTGACCAGAGTGTATCTTTTTTACTCCTCAAAGCTACTTTTACTTCTTGCCACAAGTTTTCGATCGGATTCAGGTCCGGTGATTGAGCAGGCCAGCTTAGTACGTTGATAATGTTATCCGAGAACCATTTTTTTGCTAGCTTCGATGTGTGCTTCGGGTCGTTATCTTGCTGAAACACCCATCGAAGCGGCATGTTTTCCTCAGCATAAGGCAACAATACTTCGCTTAAAATATTGCAATAAGTCACTGCTGTCATTGTGTCCTCAATTCGGTATATCGGACCGACACCTTGGTAAGAGAAGCATCCCCACACCATAATTGACCCTCCTCCATGTTTTACAGTTTTAACTGTATATTGCGGTTTGAAAGCTGTGTTCACTGGCCTGCGCACATGTTGAGTACCGCAGTCAGGGTAAAAAAGGTTGGATTTCGTCTCATCTGACCACAGGATATTGCGCCATTTCTCTACTGGCCACTTGGCATGCTCGTTAGCAAAAAGTAATCTTCTATTAACATTTCGTTTGGACAAAAAAGGTACTTTTCTGGGTCTCTTTGCTTTTAAATTTTGATTAATTAGCCTTTTGCGAATAGTGGAAGTGTCGACGTCCAAAGAAAAATCCTTTTTGATTTGACTAGAAGATGTAAAGGGGTTCTTTTTCACAAATCTCACTATATTTCTTTCAAGAGTTGATGATATTTTTGATTTTCGTCCACGTGTTTCTTTCTGGATCTTATATTTTACTGCATTCTCTACCATTCTCTTAGAGCAATTCAACGTTTCGGCTATTTTCCGGTATGAAAATCCCTGATTGTGAATGTTTTTTACTTGTTTGCGAAACTCGGCGCTGCAATGTTGTCCTCTGCCCATATTGAATGACTAAATTATATTATATGGTTACTTTTTCAATTTATATTTATATACCATTTCATATACAATACCTTTATCGTCTGCAAATATTTAAAAAATCCAATACTTCAAATATTCAATCACTTCAATATTCGCGTCCCTATTATTTAGCACACTCTAAAATGACCTCACTACACAAAATGATCTACAACTGCGAAACTGTACAAAATATTTTTGCTCTGATAACGGTTCTTTTCCACATCGACATCCCAGCAAACAATTTATATTATCTGTTTGATAAATTTTTGAAAATTAAAACAGAATTGGGATTTTAACTATTTCGATATAAGTGTCCCTATTATTTTTCACATGACTGTATGTCGCTATGTGTCGTTTTCTGAGAAAATAATTTGTCAGCGATCAAACGTAGGTTGACATACGTCGTTAGTGCTGCAAATTAATTTATTTAAAGAAAAAGCTCAGAAATGGTCAATAAAGCGTTAAAAATTAATATATTTGGCATCGTTAACTCAAAACTGACAAAAATGGACATACGCGGTTATTCCTGAAAACCACATAGTTTATTAATGGCCAAAATGCTTTTAAAATGTTTGAACCTTTCTTGGCGGTTTCATCAATGTGTTTTTTGAACTTCAATTTTTTATCCAACTGGACGCCAAGGTATTTGCATCGCTAATGATGGGAATTTCGACATTGTCTAATTTCAAATTGCGATTTGGTAATCATTTTGGGGACTTGTTGAATGGAAAGATAATAGCTTGAGTCTTAGCAGGGTTAATTTTTTTTCCGTCCGTTGGTGACTCGTTCTTCAATATTAGGTAGGGCTGATTTTGTCGTGAGGAATTACAAAACCGAACATCACTTATCGGTTTTCTTTACTGGCTTAATTTCGTTATACATGTTAAATGCAGCTGTAGAACATTGCGGTTGGTTGATGGTTTGCAACTGATCCACTATATCCACGCCGGATTCATTAGCATTCTCATCCAAAATAACCATGGGCTTCGTTTTTTAAGCTGTGTCCACATCGCAAGTATAGTGCATTGTAGACAGCTTTAATCTTCGTTACTCCACTGCTTTATTCTTCTTTGGAATATATGACCACAGTGATACATCGCCTTCGAAAAAGCCTAACAATAAGCTGCCGACTCGACGTGCAGGACTTTTGAGGAACTCACGTGGTGCAAATGTTTTATTTGAGCGTACTGTTTTGTGCCTCATCAATGTACGCGACACATCCAACGTGGAGAAAAAATTGGCCTGTATTCACACATCTTTCCACTAATTGATACAAAACATTCTGCCCTTGATTTACCTCACGCTCTCGACCAGAGTAAATCATTCCTTCGAGGGGATAAAATGATTTAGAATCGCCGTATTATGTAAACCATGTGCATCCTCTATATGAGAATAATAGCTCGTCCACGGTCAGAGAAACGTGCGAGATGTAAGCTGCCGCCAAATTGGCCTGAAACATTTGCCAAACATTGTCAATAGCAGCAGTTTTATGGCTGATTAATCGCTCCCGTCGCGTATTTGCGTTATCAAAGCAAATTAATTATTTTATGAGCACAGATCGATCGTGTGATAATGCGGTTTTCTATTTTGGAGCATGGTTTGAGCCTCGCAGTTCCTTAGCAGGTTTATTATTCGATTTAAACAGTGTGATTGTTTTCCATTCCATTTTCTTTGCAGGATTTGCCGAATTCCCTACAGTTGGTAATTTCGTGGATTTTCAATTGATTTCCCATATGATAATACACACCGTCCCTTCGGTAATGAGCGCGCGGAATATGGTATAGAGGTCATATGTGTCTTTCACTGGCCCTGGTTTCTTTCTTATACTGAACCTGAATAAAATGTAAGCTATTGCCTGTATCGCTTCCAACCCAGCTTTAATCGATTCAGCACTCCTTTTTCTTGTAACACATGTAGAGTAGGGTGTCCCAAAAAAAAATTGTTTTTCGATTTTCATAGGTGCCCAAGCATTTTTTGAAAGCTTATAGGGTAAAGTATTTTTGTGATTTTTTTTGAGATTTTTCGGAATTTTTTCAGATTTTCGAATTTTACCCAAAAATCGGGATTCCCGGACATTTTTTGACTTTTGCTTATTACTTGGCCCATAACCACGAATTTCTTTATTACAAAGTCAATGTTTTAAAAGAAGCTTTACTTTTCTGTGTAGAAATCGTAAGCTTGCTCATTTGGGTACCCTTAATGACATTTTTTCGTAAATTTTGCATAAATTTTGAAAGTAATGCTTTGTAACTCTAAAAATTTCTATCAAAGTTAAAATGTGGATAAAGGCAGAGTCATCTAAAAATTATTGAATTTGCTCTTACCGTTCTAAAGTTATACCCTTTTTACGCTTTGTACCCATTTTGTGAAATTAAAAATATTCTAAGGTGTTTTTGCCAGTTATGCATCGGATTTGTTTTATTTTAGTTTTTATTTTTTCTTTTCAAATATTTAATGTGGGTGGTTCTGTTGCAATGAGAGTCAATATGGTTGATTTAGAAATTTTTGCAACTCCCCCCAAACTCTAGGCAGCTTACTTCTCATATCCAAAATAAATTAAATTGTTTTTTTTTTTTTTTGCTTTGCAATTATTTATTAGAGCTTTTGCCCTACAATAAATTCTGAAAGTCTGTTTCAGAAGTTGTTACATTTATATAAGAATGAGCCTCAAATAAGCAACAGTTATGTGCAGGTCTGGACAAAACTGGAATTAGTTGCCGCAAAGCCGCACTTGTAGTGAATTCCTGCTCAGACACTGGACACAGCAGACCAAAAGCTGCATGCTCAAAGAGTTCAGTTTGGAGGGAACGTCAGAAGCAGCGAATGATTGCCGCAGAGTCTATTAAGAAATCGTTTGAGGCGTCCAATTTCATTACAGTGCATTGGGATGGAAAGATAATGCCAGATTTAAAAAAAAAATCAAAAAGTTGATCGGCTTTCAATTAGTGCAACCGGAAATTTCGACTCCAAGCTTCTGGAAGTAATACCACTTCCATCCGGAAGGGGAGAACATCAAGCCGAGGCAGTGTTTCAAATGCTAAAAACCTGGAACTTAACTGAGGGTATTAAATTTATGTGTGCAGACACAACAAGTTCCCATACAGTATGTCGAATTGGGGCATGTGTTTTACTTTGCCAAAAATTAAAAAAATACCTCATATTTTTAGCATGCCGTCATCATATGTTGGAGCTTGTTGCAGGATCAGCGCTTAAGGCACTTGATATTGAAGAACAGACAATATCACCATAAATCAAAGTCTTCACCACTTTTCAGCAAAGTTGGGAGTCCATTGACAGGGGCAAATTTTCCGACTGCATCAGCCACAAAATTGTTGAAAAAATAATACCAAAATTTCATAAAAGCGCAGCTTGAGGAAATGCAACCAAGAGGAGATTACAAAGAACTGCTTCAACTGAGCCTTATATTTTTGGGTGATAAAAACGCTGCAAAAATTGACGCCTTGCTTGAATTTCCTGCATTTATTTTGAGACTATACATCAAAAATTGGTACATATGCCAGTGCCCTAGATACGCTCCTCTCAATGATTTAAGTCTATTGAAGCAATTGGATAACTTTAACGAATCAAAACTTTTCTGGGGCACCAGTGGTACCTATCCCCGAAGTTGGCTGCTTTGGCGTTTTTTGATAAACGATCGACACCAAAATGTTGCGTTTAATGGTCCGAAATCTACACGTACCGAGTAATGGCAAAGAATTAGTAAAAGCAGCATTATCCGAAAACATGCTTAAAAATAAACAAATTCAAGATTAAGTATCCGAAGCCAGCCAAACCTTTTTTGAAGCCTGCAACATATCTGTTGATTTTTTACAAACAGATCCGGAAAAATGGCATAACAACAAATCCTTTAGTGAAGCAGAGAATAAAGTTCAGCAATTGCACGTGGTAAATGATGTCGCAGAACGTGGCGTGGCCATGGCTCATTCTTAATGTAACAACATCTGAAACAGACTTCCAGAATTTATTGCAGGGCATAGGACTAAAAAAAGCTCCAATAAATAATTGCAAAGCAAAAAAAAAATAATTTTTTAATTTATTTTGGGTATGAGAAGTAAGCTGCCTAGAGTTTGGGGGGAGTTGCAAAAAATTTCAAAATCAACCATATTGACTCTCATTGCAACAGAACCACCCACATTAAATATTTGAAAAGAAAAAATAAAAACTAAAATACAACAAATCCGAACAATAACTGGCAAAAACACCTTAGAATATTTTTAATTTCACAAAATGGGTACAATTCGTAAAAAGGGTATAACTTTAGAACGGTAAGAGCAAATTCAATAATTTTTAGATGACTCTGCCTTTATCCACATTTTAATTTTGATAGAAATTTTAAAAGTTACAAAGCATTACTTTCAAAATTTATGCAAAATTTACGAAAAAATGTCATTAAGGGTACCCAAATGAGCAAAAAAAAATTACCGGAACTTACGATTTCTAAACAGAAAAGTAAAGCTTGAACATTCTTCTTTTAAAATATTGAGTTTGTAATAAAGAAAATCATGGTTATGGGCCAAGTAATAAGTAAAACTCAAAAAATGTCCGGGAATCCCGATTTTTGGGTAAAATTCGACTTTAGCGACCTCTACACCTCTTCCGCAAAATCTGAAAAAAATCACAAAAATGATTTACCCTATAGGCTTTCAAAAAATGCTTGGGCATCCATTTATTTTTTTTTTTTTGTTTGGGACACCCTAATGTACAGTTTTCTAACTTCTAAACTATTAGATTAGAACATTATGTTTGGGGCAATTATAGTCAGGGATATAAGATTTCGAGATACCCTGGGGCCAAAATTTCGAGATGAAAAAGTCTCTCAGAGCTTCTTCAGTTAACCAAAGCGTTGGTTTATTTTTCCTATCGGAATTATTAAAAAACTGAAATTCCAATGTTAATCACTGGAATGAATGAATGAATGAATATATCATAAAAATCGAAAAATTCGATTTTGAGAAAAAGGGTTTTCAAGATTTTTTAAGCTAGCGTTACCGGGTGCTCTTATAAAATTAGACAAGCAGATCCATCATATCTGTATAACCATGATCGAGTAGAAAGCAAGTAGTTTAAAAATTTCCTAATTTTATAATATACTATATTTTGGCAATTTTTACGAAATTTTTATTGCCTTGAATTCGGTCGGCCTAAAATTTATGCATCGTAATGTAAAATAAATGGTATACTTTAATCTTGCGGCAATAGTAGTCAGTTTAATGCAGTTATATATATATTTGTAGGGATATAAAAAAATGAACATAAAGTTATTCTGGACCAACACTTTCACTTTTCTCATAATTTTTCTTTCGATCTCAATTTAGTACGGCAAGAAATAAATTGATTTTTACCAAAAGATTATTTCCGATAAAAGTGATGATTTCTAGTTGACTTTTTTGGCAGAGAAGATTGTGGCTGTTGTATCACTTCATGTTATTGTCTCCACCATATTATTTTCCAGTTTTTGCCTTTGTTTTACATCAATCTTAATTTAAAAAAGCAATTAATTTTCCACCAAATCAGTTTATATTTGAAATAAAAACTTTTTCAAACTGTTCATCATTTAATTACGTTTTATCATTTTTGAAATGTTTGTCTTTGAGCGGTTACGTTTGTGCGTACATCATTAATCTTTTGTTTTTAAATGATTTTTGGAATAATATATTTGGGATAGCTATGTACATTAGGGTGGCCCTTAATAAAATTCAAATTCGGTCGCACCCCCTAGAAATATGCGAATAGCAAAAAAAGTGAGAAATACTAAGTTTTGGGCCAATCAAAAAACATTTAGAGGTGACTCAACTCGATTGAAAATTTCAAGTGTGTTTATATGGGGAAAATATGACTTTTTTCAGATTTTACGAAAATTTCGTTCTATAGTTTTAACTTTTCCGACAAACTGTTATTTAATTCGGGATCAGTATTAAATTATCTTTCCAAAAAGCTATAAAACTTCAAAATCGAATAAAAACTCGCCTAGAAATATCAAATGCCTCAGTTGTGCCAAAAAAAAAAACTAGATCATGAAATTCCATGACATTTTTTTCAACTTTAAGAAATTAATTAAAGCCAACATTTTGTTTTAGTCTCTATACCTGTAAGCATTGAGACCGAAAATGGAAAATTTTTTTGATAAAATTTTGAAAACTCCTTTTTCAAGTTTTAAAAATTTTCTTTAACAAAATTTAAAAAAATTGATCTAGCTCTTTTAGGTCATGTTGCATACATGTCAGAGATTAAATGTGTGAATTTTTAGGTAAATCCATATGCCAGAATTTTTTTGACAAGGATTTTATTTTTGCGGATTTGGAGAAAAATGGGTTTTTTGTAAAATATTCTGTAATTACTTTGTAATTACTTTGTATCAAAAATTCACCACTTTTCTACTTTTAAATGTTATGATTTATCTTAAAAGCCTAGGGTTTCGGAAAAAAATAATATGACCCCATTAACCCTTTTGTAATTGGGTTCACATATGACCCCAAGCTAATAAAAAACAATTTATTCAAGAAATTCAAATATTTTGTAAGTGCTATCGAATTTTTAGATGCGACGCTTAAAATATAATAACTAAATGTATAGAACTTCCGTTCCTAAAATTTGGGATAAGTCCATGAACGCTAAACCATTATTTGCTAAGGCCAGCTTTGGACTTTAAGATATTTTTAAATAATAATTACGGAAAACGAGTTTTTCTATTAAACTCGATGAAACCACTATTTTGAATTTAAGAAAAATAACTCGGTTATTTTTTATTTATTTAAGTGCTCCTGGGATCAAAATAATCCATTGTTATACATCTTTGGTGGAATTCTTTGCTCGCGAATATAAATTAAAACAATTTTAATCAATTTTTTTATAAAATTTTTTTATGTATAAGTGATATTGTTTCAAAAATAAAAGTGGTAAATGATACAGCAGAACGCGGTGTTAAATTGATTGAAGAGTATAATAACATATTAACAAAGAACGAACAAGATATTGGCTTTAGTTAATTTCTTAAAGTTGAAAAAAACGCTATCAAATTTCATGATCTAGATTTTTTTTGGCACAAAAGTGGTCTGGGGCATTTGCTATTTCTTGGCAAGTTTTCATTCGATTTTGAAGTTTTATAGTTTTTTGGAAAGATAATTTAATACTGAACCCAAATTAAAAAACAAATTTGTCGGAAAAGTTAAAACTATAGAACGAAATTTTCGTAAAATCTGAAAAAAAGTCATATTTTCCCCATATAAACATACTTGAAATATTCAATCGCGTTGAGCCACCTCTAAATGTTTTTTGATTGGTCCAAAACTTTGTATTTCTCACTTTTTTTTGCTATTCGCATATTTCTAGGGAATGCGACTGAGAGTTTGAACACTTTTTTTTTCTCCATATAATGAAGGGTCACCCTAATGTACATACATATGTATATACAGTTACTGACAATATAGGGAAATAGGGAATATTAGGGAAATTTACGAAAATATAGTTATAGCTCCAATTTCATTAGCTATTAAAAAAGCCAAGTCTTTTGTCTTTTTCTAAAACAATATAAAACGTTTAGTTGCAATTTGCGTAATTAATATTCTCATTAAAATTGAAATAATTTTGACATTTTATATTATTCAAAGCTTCGTGCTAAGCACTGTACAGGTGAGAAACGTAATCTCATAAAAAAAACTGATTTCAGAGCGATAAACATACTCCAAAATAACATTTATTGTTAGTTGTTCAAATAAAATGTTAGAAAACGAAATTATCTACAAGTTCAAAACCGAAATACAAAGCGAAAAACGGTAGTACGGAAAACAAAAAAAAAAGAAACTTGCTGGCATCGGGTGTACTAGTCAAAAAAAAGGAATTAAATCTACCGGTAGGCGCTGAAGCTATATCCCGGAGACTTAGAAACAACTTAGGAATAACGTAAAAGTTAACAGTCCAAAAATAGTTCCACCCTTGATAATGAAGAATGTGGCAAAAGGATTAAAATTTGTTATTATTATTTTATATTTCTTACCTAGAATGGTCAATACAAAATTTGCGCATCATTTTTATTTACTGATGACTCTAAAGTAGTTATTTTTTGGTAAGAAATGTTCTCGATCATACGTAAGAAGACCACCAAACTCTGAATACAAACCGAAAGAAGGTTCCAGCATTATGCTGTGGGGATATATTCTGTACCGTCAAGTTGAGTCGTATAAATGCGATCATGAATCCATCGTAATACGCTACAATACTCAAAGAAGTTATGCTTCAGCATACATATGATTTGTATCATGCAACATACCAGAATAAATTAGTTTCAACACAATCAAATTACAGTCATGGAGGGGACTCCTCAATATGGCCAGACTGAAACTCGATTGAAAATTTATGGGCTAATGTAAAAAATAAACTTTTTGAAATTAAAGCGACCAATAAAAGTGATCTATGGAGCGTTTGGTCAATTCCATGAGTAAAATGATACTCGGCCGTTATTCCAACAAGGGAAACACAACTAAGTGTTCATATTGAAATGTAGGGATAGTTCAACAAACAGATAGTATTATAGAAGTTGATATTCATATTTTATTTTTAATATTTACGTTCAACCGAATATTTTTTACAAAAAGTTACATTTTTTGTGTAAATACAAATTTGAATTATATCTTTTGTATTACTTTTTATATTTTTGATGTGTAAACATCTATACGCGCAGGGGGGTAAATTTCTATTTGACAATACAATCACAAAAACAGCGTAACTCATATCGGTGTGAGCTGAAGCAGATAACGCTGTGTGACTTATGATTGTATTGGTGAAAAATTATGATATGTTCTTTTCTAAACATTTTCCAACTGTCTTTCATTCGGTGTTTAGCAGTTGAATAGAACGGTTGTGTTTTTAACAAGTGCGGTTGATCGATAGTGATAGAGTGAATATTGTGAAAATAATTAAGACAGTGACTTTAAATTAACCTTGAGATTTATTTGTTTGGGTGCTCCGCTGAACATTTGTAAAATCGGTGTCTCAAAAATCTCCGGCCAAAAGTGTGGTTAGAGACGGTGACGTATAGAAGATATACACTAGCGCCAATATTGACTCTAGCGGCGAGTAGTGAAACAAAAGTCTATTTCCTGTTTCCTTTTCCGGTTTCTAACTTCCTGTTTCGGGTCGTCCATTTCCGGTTTGTGTCTCGGCTAAGTTCGTTTCCGGTTGGTGCCTCGGGTGTAAACGGTGTGAGACTCTGCTAACTTCCGTCATAGTTAGTAGTAGTACTGTGGTGAGCGGGTTGCGTATACATAACAACTTTTATAAACTATTAAGTATACGCAACAGTACTGATTGTTCGTTCGATTTATTAAAAGAATTTTTGTCCGTCCTTCCGTCGGTGTGTCCGTCCTTCCGCGGACGTGTCTGTCCTTCCGTGGACGTGTCTGTCCTTCCGGTAAGGAGTCAGTACTTTCGTCGACGTTCCGTCCTTCCGTTGATGTGTCCGTCCTTCCACTGAAGTTTCCGTACTTCCGTTGACGTGTCCGTCCTTCCGTCAACGTCCGTCCTTCTGTAGCAGTTTCTCAAGGTTAGTACTTAGTAGTTAAGTTGTGAGATGCCGCCGCCGCCCAGAAAGCGGGCCGTGAAGCCGAAAGGTGACGCTTCGGACATGGCGACTACCGATGGGTGTGGTACTGGTAAACCCCCGGCGGGTGGTAGTCTGCTTCGTCACACGGAGAGCGAGTTGTCGAGCACGGAGATGGACGAAGAAATTAAGAGGGTCAAATTTGGTTCTCCGAAGAAGCCGGCTTCGCCTAGATTTAGGCGTCCTGCTGCTGTTGTTGCTGCTGGTGCTGCTGCTGGTGTTGCTGTTGCTGGTGCTGAGGAGTTGGTGGATGGGGCTGCTGAAGCTGTAATCAGCGACAAGGCGTCTGCTGCCACCAGTAGAAAGACGCGTGACCGTATTAGGGCCCGGCCAGTACGTGAAGCTGGCATGGTTGGTAGAATGAAGGAGGTAAGCGCCGATTTGTTGGAGCTGGTAATGGCTGATGGCGTTGATGCGCGGTTGGCCAAGGCGGTTATGGGGCATGCTGGCGTATATGAGCAACTGCTCTTTAATTTAATCGCCGAGAACGAACGGCTGAAGGGGCGATTGGAGGTGTACGAGGGCGGTAAAGTGGCTGGCGTACAGGCAGTGGCTCCTAAGGGTCCCATAAGGCCCCAGATGGCGGTTAGGCGTGGTAAATAGAATTTCAGAAAACATAAAGAGAATTTCAGAAAACATCATTTGAATTTCAGAAAACATCAATATAATTTCAGAAAACATCATTCGAGTTTCAGAAAACATCAATTGAATTTCAGAAAGCATCAATAGAATTTCAGAAAACATCAATATAATTTTAGAAAACATCATTCGAGATTCAGAAAACATCAATTGAATTTCAGAAAACATAAATAGAATTTCACAAAACATCAATATAATTTCAGAAAACAAAAATTGTATTTCAGAAACCATCAATATAATTTCAGAAAACATCATTTGAATTTCAGAAAACATAAATAGAATTTCAGAAAACATCAATATAATTTCAGAAAACATCATTCGAGTTTCAGAAAACATCAATTGAATTTCAGAAAGCATCAATAGAATTTCAGAAAACATCAATTGTATTTCAGAAACCATCAATATAATTTCAGAAAACATCATTTGAATTTCAGAAAACATAAATAGAATTTCAGAAAACATCAATATAATTTCAGAAAACATCATTCCAGTTTCAGAAAACATCAATTGAATTTCAGAAAACATCAATATAATTTCAGAAAACATCAATTGTATTTCAGAAAACATCAATTGTATTTCAGAAAACATCATTTGGATTTCAGAAAACATAAATAGAATTTCAGAAAACATCAATTGTATTTCAGAAACCATCAATATAACAGAAAACATCATTTGAATTTCAGAAAACATCAATATAATTTCAGAAATCATCATTCGAGTTTCAGAAAACATCATTTGAATTTCAGAAGACATAAATAGAATTTTAGAAAACATCAATATAATTTCAGAAAACATCATTCGAGTTTCAGAAAACATCAATTGAATTTCAGAAAACATCAATAGAATTCCAGAAAACATCAATATAATTTCAGAAAACATCATTCGAGTTTCAGAAAACATCATCTGAATTTCAGAAAACATAAATAGAATTTCAGAAAACACAATATAATTTCAGAAAACATCATTCGAGTTTCAGAAAACATCAATTGAATTTCAGAAAACATCAATAGAATTTCAGAAAACATCAATATAATTTCAGAAAGCATAATTCGAGTTTCAGAAAACATCATTTGAATTTCAGAAAACATAAATAGAATTTCAGAAAACATCAATATAATTTCAGAAAACATCATTCGAGTTTCAGAAAACATCAATTGAATTTCAGAAAACATCAATAGAATTTCAAAAAGCATTATTTGAATTGCTGTGAACATTAATTGTATTTCAGAAACCATCAATATAACAGAAAACATCATTTGAATTTCAGAAAACATAAATAGAATTTCAGAAAACATCAATATAATTTCAGAAATCATCATTCGAGTTTCAGAAAACATCATTTGAATATCAGAAAACATAAATAGAATTTCAGAAAACATCAATATAATTTCAGAAAACATCATTCGAGTTTCAGAAAACATCAATTGAATTTCAGAAAACATCAATAGAATTCCAGAAAACATCAATATAATTTCAGAAAACATCATTCGAATTTCAGAAAACATCATCTGAATTTCAGAAAACATAAATAGAATTTCAGAAAACACAATATAATTTCAGAAAACATCATTCGAGTTTCAGAAAACATCAATTGAATTTCAGAAAACATCAATAGAATTTCAGAAAACATCAATATAATTTCAGAAAACATCATTCGAGTTTCAGAAAACATCATTTGAATTTCAGAAAACATAAATAGAATTTCAGAAAACATCAATATAATTTCAGAAAACATTATTCGAGTTTCAGAAAACATCAATTGAATTTCAGAAAACATCAATAGAATTTCAGAAAACATCAATTGTATTTCAGAAAATATCAATTGCATTTCAGAAATTATCATTTGAATTTCAGAAAATATAAATAGAATTTCAGAAAACATTAATAGAATTTCAGAAAACATCAATTGTATTTCAGAAAACATCAATTGAATTTCAGAAAACATAAATAGAATTTCAGAAAACATCAATATAATTTCAGAAAACATCATTCGAGTTTCAGAAAACATCATTTGAATTTCAGAAAACATAAATAGAATTTCAGAAAACATCAATATAATTTCAGAAAACATCATTCGAGTTTCAGAAAACATCAATTGAATTTCAGAAAACATCAATAGAATTTCAGAAAGCATCAATTGTATTTCAGAAAACATCATTTGAATTTCAGAAAACATAATTAGAATTTCAGAAACCATCAATTGAATTTCAGAAAACATCAATTGAATTTCAGAAAACAGCATAATCGACTTATTTTTTATGCACTGGAAAATATGATGTTGATGTTTTCTTTAATTATTATATGTTTACACATCTCCCTTGTGATCGGACTCACATGATTTTTTTTATTATTGTGTTGTAATGTGTAATTTTTTATATATATTTTTTTATGATTTTTAATAATTTTTTTAAAATAAATTTAGTTTCATTACTTAATTATTATGAGAAAGGTAATATGTTAAGAAAAGGTACTCGTCTAAATAATAGGGGTTCCTTTTTTAAAATAAAAATACTTTTTTTAAAGTACTTTTAAAAAATTAACTTATATTGTCTGCTTACTTGTCTGTCGGAAAAGCTTTGAATCAATTTTTATCCCTTTTCACGTGATGCAATCGTGCTGAAACTTTGCAGGCAGACTCGTGGCGATGAAAAAAAAAATATTGGAAAAAAAATTTTTGACTGTAGAATTTACAATTGTTGAGTTAGTCTGAAACGATACGGTAAACTTAATTTACAAAGAAAGGGAGTATAATAAAAACTTGGTTTTTATGGGTTAGTTTTTTATTTTTATTTTTTATGAATGACAGCATTAAAAAAATTTAATAATTTTTTGAAATTAATTTAGTTTCATATCTTTTATAAAATGAACCATGCAACTGATGCTATAACTTTGACAGCAGATTTATGTATGTGTATATGTTATGTAACATTACAGTCCAGCAAAGAAATAGACTTTAAAATTTAGACAACATCAAATATAACTTTAGAGCATCCAAATAATAATGCAAATTACAAATTTACATCAAGAACTATTGTCAGCACTGGGGGCACATCGTCGAGTAAAATCAATCGTAATTCCATGTTTTGTTTTATTAAACGTCAGACCTCGTTTCACTTTTACTTAGTATTTTACTTTGGAAAATCAAAAAATTTTTTCAATCGGAAAATTTCCATAACGAATGCAACGATTCGACCCCTGATATTTTAAATTCGAATACTAACTAAATTTTTAGTTAATTGCTTTTCCTTTTCCTATCATAATTTCTTTTCTAAAAAAACAATGATCGAGTCTTTTATACAAGGAACCAATTTCTATCTGAAAAGTTGCATTATCTCTTACTAGAGTAGAAAACTTATAAGTCTCCCAAATACTTCATAAAACACCAATGAATTACACTATTAAAAAAAAAATTGCTTCTATAAGGTACTTTTTAAAGAAAAGGTAATTTTTAAGAATAGGTATTTATACCCTATACCACTATGTGCTGATGTTTATTAAACCGATCCACTCAGAATCACTTTCCGAGTCGATTTAGTGACCTCCGTCCATCCGTCTATCGGTCCGTCCTTCTGTCCATCCGTCTGTGTGTACATGTATACTTTGTAATCAAACTACGAAATTTAGTGTATGAGCGTACCTCGAGCATGGGATGAACGCTACTGAAACTGGTGAAAATCGGTCCCCATACGAACGATCCCTAGAAGATCGACTTAAATTGCCATAATATCCAAATTATTATATAGATCTGGGTCAAATTGGGTTTGTGCATGTTTACCACATTCATTTATCGGTAGTTCAAAAATAAACGATATAAGACCATTTTCTTCATAGCCCCACAGGAAGCTGATCCCAGACCTTCACTTAAATCTATCGAAAAACTGATTTTTTTTCTCAAATTTGGTTTGTATATGTTTTTGCAAAATATAGCTGACCTTGCCAAATATGGTCAGGATCGGATATAAATATAGCATCCGATATGAACATTTTCATATCCGAAGGCAGAAAAAAATAATAACAATGCCACTACTTTCTATATATAATTAGTTGGACCTAAGAGATAGGGTCCCTAAACGCATGGTATAAGATATCGTATAGTCGGACAAGGCCGACTATAAAATTTTCTTACTTGTTTTTTAAATGCACTGTTTAAAAAAGGTACATTTTGAAGAAAAAGAGACTTTTGTAAAAAAATGGCTCTTATTTTAGTAAATTTAATTTCTAAAAATTATTTTTTGGCAAAAAAAATACACTTTAAAAAAAGGTACTTTAAATAATAGTACATTAAAAAAAGCATGCCTTTGTAAAAAAAAATGGTACCTTTTCAAAATGGATACTTAAAAAAGTACTTTTTTACAAATGGGTTCTTTTTAAAATAAAAATACTGTTTTTAAAGTACTTTTAAAAAAGATGCTTTTTAAAAAGGCACTTTTTTTACAGAAATACTTTCTTAAGAAAAGGTATTTTTTTTTAAGAAAAGGCAGTTGTTAAGAATAACTGCTTTTTTAAAAAAGGTACCTTTTTAGAAAAGTACTTTTTTTAATAAAATGTACTTTTTTGGGGATCATGTTTTTTCATGTTGGCTTTTTTGTAAATGGGTTATTTTTTAAAATAAAAATACTTTTTTTAAAGTACTTTTGAAAGAAAGAAGGGATGCTTTTCTAAAACAGGCAACTTTTTTTACAAAAATACTTCTTTTTTTTTAATAGCGTACTTTTCTAAAGAATAGTTACTTTTTAAAGAAAAGTTATTTTTTTTTTAAAGAAAAGGCAGTTGTTAAGAAAAATTACTTTTTTAAAAATGGTACCTTTTTAGAAAAAGTACTTTTTTAATAAAATGTACTTTTTGGGGCACCATATTTTTTCACATTGGCGATTTTCTTTACTGCTTGCTGAAGCTAATGCTACACATGAACCAAATGCTACAACTACAACGACTACAACAATAAGAAATATTAAAAAATACATCTTAAGAAAAAGAACAAAGACACTGAGCACTCTTATTTTTTAAGTTCAGATTTTCCTTCATATTTCCTGACCCATTGGACTGAATTTTATTATTTTAGATAGCAATAGTAATAGTAATGGTACACAATATGATGCAAAAACGAAGAGTCCAGCTAGTTATTCAGTTGGTAATCGTGATTTTCCATAGACAGACGGATAGACGGTCAGCGCTAAATCGACTTCTCTTGTTATAAGGATCGAGAAAATATATGGGATATCCGAAATTTATTTCAATGCTTTACAAACCGAATGACAAACTGTGTTGCGGAAAGTATAGAAAATTAAAACTGATGTTGGAAAAAAGATAATTAGTAATATTAACAGGTAAGGCGATTTCTTGTGACCGATGATTGGTTAAATAGTTTTCTCTCGATTTTGACCAAACGTATTTTATTTGAAACGTATTTCTTTTTAGCTGTACACCAGACTTACAGATTTTAAATTTTTTTTTAATTATTTTGGAGTTATGCTAAAGCTGCTACTAACACATACATAAAAATGAGTTTGTTTTCTTCATTCACAATAATAATTGTGTTGATTTGTAAATTGTCTTAAATTGATTAGCATAATTTTGGGGTCAATAATTTATTAAATGAAAAAATAAAATTTCCTAGAATTTCCACTCGAATTTCTGCTAGTTGATATTAAAGTAGAAAAAATTTATTTTGAGGTAATAAAAGGTTTTGTTGAGAAAAAATCAGAAAAAATTTGTATTGGAAAGGAAAAGCTTAAATAGATTTAATAAATATCTTCCAGAGCACCAGTTTGAACATAATTCACAGTATCCACAAAAGACTAGTACCGTGTTATGACAAGTCCAAAAATATTATTTTTTTCACTTTTATCATCATCTCTTTTTCCTGGGCCAGAAAAAAAAAATTCTTTTTATCTGAAAAATTACTTATCCTAAAAAAATGTAAATATAAATTAAAAAAAAAAGATTTAAAATTACTTGTTTCCTTTAGAATTCAGCGATAGCACAAATATTTATGACTTAATGTTATATATTTAATAAAGAGTCTCATTCTACAATCTTGTGTTTTCGCAGAAATAAAAAAACGCAATCTCATTAAAAATTGTTTACGTGACACTTCGATAAAATCTTATCCGAAATAATTTAATAACCGTAGAAAACTCAAAAATATGGCGTCCTAAGGAGTGTAGTGACTCTACACTCTTTCATTTTAATTTATATACTTATCTAGTTGTAAATAAATTTTCTACTCCCAACAACTTGATGTAAGTTTATGCATTAACTCTAATTTAATGACAGTTTTACTCTCAACTCATAACCAAAGGCAATATCCTACTTGAACAACACCTTTAATTCCGCAACTTTACAAGTTCTTATACATGAGCTGAGCAGAGTTAGATACTTACTTATATGCATATATATTTACCTAAAACACACAAATACAGACACACACACACACAAACACACTCACACGCCATATTACATATTTGTATTGGGCTATAAGAAGCTGGTAACACAGTACCAGTATGTGTAAGAAGATGAAATGTTAATGTTGCAACATATTTATGTCAAAAGTCATAAAGTCACGTAAATGTATTAGCGACAAAAACCTCATAAATTAATATTATATAGCAATGAAACAAGACGCTAAAACAACAAATCTTCGACGAATAAATTTCAATGATATTAAATTTAATGATCAAAAAGCTAAAAAGAAATTGTCAATTATTTATTTATTTCTGTGTTATCAACCACTTGTTTATTTCAAAGTAATCTTTATCTATTCTCAGCCTTAGAACTCATATTCTACAGATGAAAATAAATAAATAAAAATTCGGAATTGAAAAGAATGTAAGGAAACTTCTTAAAATTTTTTTACAACTAAAGAAATAATGAAAAATTTGGTCATCTGGGTCTTAGTTCCCGAATTATGACGGCTTGAAAAGTACAAAAATCCTTAAAATTAACAAGTATGGAGGCATCATAATTACGGTTACTGCTAAAAGAAGTTTACCTACTAGATCAAATGATATGTCATGTGAAAAGTATTAGAATCGTCTTTAATATGACAAAGAGATTGATTTTCTTAGCCAATATCAAAAGTCACACTTAGTTAATCTTTCCTTTGGAAAAATATATTTCAAAGCTTTTTAAAGCCATTTTCTAAAATAAAAAGTAAAAATCGATTGAGAAAATTCGATTCTCAAGCTATCCGTTAAATACCAAACCTATGAGTCTTTTTAGCCAAGTCTACAGGTAATACTTTTCTATTAAATTGTCATAAGCTTTGTTAGACTTACGGTGATTCCTTGAGAAAAATATAATATAAAATATAATATAAAATAATACAAAATAGGAGATTCCAGCGCTCGAAATTCGAGTGCAATTTCTAGGCAACTTTATTCTTCAACTTAGCCAATTCACAAACCAATACCTATATGATTTACTATTATTGTGAATTTAGATAACAAACTCATTAACAAACACCATATAGCATCTGTATAATTTTATGTATGTGTTAGTAGCAAATTTAAATGGAATTTCTCAAAACAAAGGAAAAAATTTAAAAATCTGTAAATCTAAAAAACGGTGAAAAATAAAGACTTTTTAAATAATATACGTTTGGTCAAAATTGGGATAAAACGGTAGAACAAAACATCGGTCACAAGAAACCGCCTAGTCTATTAATATTATAGATATAAAATACAAATATAATATATTATTATATATATATTTCATATTGGCGATTTTTATACCCTACTACAGTATAATGACTTTCTGCTGATGTTTGTAGCGATCACAAATCTTTGGCCTAGAAGATCGTTAATTATATGACTATAGTTAATTATTTAGCGATGTCCGTCCGTCTGTCCTTCTATCAGTCCATGTAAAGTTTGTAATCAAACTACAGGTGGCAGGAATAAACATATGTTGATGAAATTTGGTATATAAGCTTTTGTCAACCAAAGAACGAACGATGGTAAAATTGGTAAAAATCGATGCACATTCAGACCTAGCCGCCATATAAATAACCCATGTGAGATCGATTAAGATTCTCGGAAGATCTAGACTATAAGATTACATATCGGTAAATTGGGTATGTCTGTCAAAAAATAAGCCCTGTATGATCCTTTTTAGTCACAGTCTCCACAAAAATGACCTGTAGGGAACCATAGTCGCCATAAAAATGTCCCGTATGAGATCGACTTAAATTGCCATAAGACCCAAATTACTAAATATATCACGGTCAATTTGTTTTGTCTTCATTACACCCAGTAATCAGTAGTCCCAAGATAAACCATGTAGGAGATTTCTTAGTAATAGCTCCCCTATATATAAAATGCTTCCCGCTCTTCACTTAAATCTATCAAGAAATCCAAATTATTGAACAGATTTGTCCCATCTTTGATTAGCATATGTTTTTACAAAAAATTACTGACTTTACCAAATATGGTCAAGATCAGTCCATTATTCGATTTAGTCCCCATATAGATATTGTATCCGATATGAACTTTTTCATATCTGCAATTAATAACAATGCTAGTCAAATTTTCTTTATGCTTATATTCTATATTCAATTAGTTGGACCAAAGGCTCCCTCTCTAAACACATTGTATAGGGTATCGTATAGTCATACCGACCTAAACTTAAATGACACGATACAGTCAGACTCATTAAAATGCTACAAAGACAGCGAGCACAATACCAGCAACAATTACAGTTACCACACACAAATCACAAAATATAAAATAAAAAACCATAATTTTCAAAATAGAATTTTTTTAGCATTTTCGTTGAAATCTTGGGACCTATTAAGCCGATTTTGATGGTTTTAAACAACAACCTGCTCTGGATGTCAATGAATCATTTTGACTAAAAACGAGTAACCTAGTTAGCCAACTGAGGGCATGATTGTGATTTCTACAGACGGACATATGGGCAACTTTTTTTTATTTATTATATAATATCATTATTACAACTAAAATAAACTAGTGGATCCTGCACTCGAAATTCGAGTGCAAATTCTTGGAAATTTTATATTTTCATCTAATAAGGACCCTAAAGGTATGCTTCACAATTCAACTCATTTTAAAAGAAGAAAACAAATTCAACACATTAACACAAACACATTAAGAAATTTAATAAACACACACATAGCATTGTATTATTTTATGAATGTGTTAGTAGCAACTTAAAACGATCAGAACTCCAAAAAAATATTCCAGACGATGAAAATTTGTAAATCTGGGTAACAGCTGAAAAGAAATACCTTTCAAATGACAAATTTTTTGTTTAAATCGGGATAAAACTGTGAAACTTACATCGATCACAAGAAATCGCCTTGCGTATTTATATTATAGATATATTGTTATCCTCCTACAGCTGAAACAAAACAAACAAAAAAAAAAAAAAACGAGGCTTTGCCTATTCTGTTTTAGCGCTGGCAGGCGCTGTCAATCGACGCCCAAACGGCGTCAATGTAGCTGTGGAAAAATAAAGAAAAGAACAAACAAAACCAGATTCCGTACCAGACAGTGCGGCCTCTAGTTTTCATCTGCTGCCGTTATGCACTGTCTATTCTTTATTTATACAAAAATCTTATACCTAAGCTTAAATTATGAAAATAAAATTAATTGAAAAAAATAAACAAACATACAAACAAACAAGGAAATAAAATATCAGCAATAATATAATATAAATAAAAAAAAAACAAACATTGACCATAACGCAATGCAGTTCATGGCCTACTTAAACTAACTTAACCAATAACAAAAAAAACAAATAATAAATAAAAATAACATAAACATACCAGCGGCTTTTCAAGGCCACTACCTATATTAAATCATTTCGCTTGCAAGTGCTTGACAACGCACCCGGAACTTACTAAAAGAAAAAAGAAGTAATCAAAACTAAGTCAATGAATGCATTGTAATAACAACAACAACAAAAACAGAACGCTAAAAACAAAAACACAATTGAGTTACTCTAATTACACAAGCGTTCATACAAGCCAAAAAACAAAAACGACTTAGCATATACAAATTAAATTAACAAAAACAAAACTAAAATCGTTACCCTCCACAACATTTAGTTAGGGCAAATATATGAAACCATGGTACATTGTCAAACACTTCAACATTATAGATTATATTATACTATTCATATTATGAATATTATGTTATATTATATTCTAATATTATTATTATTATTATTATTACTATTATTGTTATTATTATTATTATTATTATTATTATTATTATTATTATTATTATTATTATTATTATTATTATTATTATTATTATTATTATTATTATTATTATTATTATTATTATTATTACTATAATTATTATTTTTATACACGTTGTTATATTCTCTATATTAAATTTAAACGGATCTTATACTATTCTTGTACAATTGTACTCTACACCCTATACGTGTGAAACCATGTTTCACAACAATATATATGGGGGGTTTCATGTCAAGTGCACCAACTTGTGAAATCGATGTCTTCCGATCGGGATGAAATTTGCACCAAGGTTAGTCCTATTGGATAGTAGTTTAGACACAATTACTCAATAAGATCGGTCCAGATCTCTCTGAGGTAGAGGGGATCAAAATTTGACATTTTGGCCAAACAGGTGTTTTTTCTCATCCATGTAACTTATTACCTATTGTTCTTAGAAAATTTTCTCCCAAAGAGTTTAGATAGCTATTTCTTCAATATTTCAGAAAAAAATTCTTAAAAAAAAATTGTAGACTTTTTTTTTGCTAAGTTAAAGCATTTTTTGACTTTTTTTTTTCAAAAAGGGCATTTTTTTTTTTTCATAAGAAAGCTTAGGATTTTTCCTTTAAAAGCCTTTTGGTCGCTTAGTGGGATGGGAGTGGGATATCTATCAAAATAAATGTTTTGTAACTCAAGACAACGGTTTTTCAATTTTTCACAAATGCACTATTTTGAATTTTTTCCTATTTGTGTGTAAAACCTTACAAATAAAATTTATACTGAGAAACTAGACAAATTAACCTTTCCGAAGGTATGTAACATACCTTCATAACATAACAGAAGAGAATGGTTATCTGTAACCTGAAAGAGTTATTTGCAACATTTCAATCTGAACACGAGGATGTTAGAATTCGCTTCACGATATTAACCCAAATGAGGCCAAAACATTGCGTTTTTGCAGAAAGCAGCGGAACTCACACAGTATGCGTTTGCATTTACAATGAAAATGTTAAACTGATGTTGAAGGAAATCAACTTAAAGTATTTAACAGATGATTCGGCAGAAGATATACACGATTACCGCGATTGTCTTAAATTGACTGTGTGTCCTAATGCAACAACTTCTTGCCACTTAGGTGAATGTATCAATTGCCCGAAAACCACATTCATCAAAGAAAATTTAATCAACTCTTTAGATCGAGAATATATAGAGAGGTCAAATTTGATTATTGGATGCACATTGAAAACAATCATTTTAAATGTGGATGATTTTGTGGAAGAAATGTGTACAGGATTGCTAAACTTGAGAAACCATGACTTTTTAGTCAAAGAGCAATGGTCATTCTTCAAGGATTTGAAGATACATTTGAAGTCTGGTAAATTCGTTACTTCATATGATTTCGCAGGAAACTATAAATATGTTCTTCAGGATGCCATACAAGCATTCCACTTCAATAACGACCAAGCAACTATATTCACAGTAGTTATTTACTACATGAAAGATGAAAAACTGGAACACAAAATTATGGCAATCATATCCGACGATTTAAAACATGATACCGTTGCAGTTTATGAGTACCAGAAGAGAATACAAAAATTTCTAAAATCTAAATTTACAGTAAAGAAGGTATACTACGTTTCGGACGGAGCTCGTTAACATTTTAAAAACAAAAGTAGCTTGGCAAATCTTATGCCCATGAAAAAGATTTTGGAATGCCAGCTGAGTGGCATTTTCATCCTACTGCTCATGGTAAAGGAGCATGTGATGGTATGGAGCAAACCTTAAAAGAAATGCAGCGAAGTATAGCCTCCAGTGCTCTCATCAAGATCGCATCTTAGATGCGACTGCTTTATTTCATTGGACAAAGAATTATTGTAAAGAAACTAAAATAGTTTTTAGTAGCAAAGAGGATCATCAGGAAACATTGAAAACACTAAAGAGCAGATTCAATGCTGCGATAACAATCGATGGCACCGCTCAATGCCATGCTTTTATACCGCTTGTCGATGGAAGACTCGAGATGAAAAAGGTTTCTGCCTCTACTCAATGCGATTTCTTTCAAAATTAAAAAAAAAAACACCAGCGAGATAAACAGCTGAACCTAGTAACGCCAAGAAAAGATTGGCTAAAAAAGCAGCAAAGAAATTCGACAAATAAGGATGAAAGATTGGAATTTTAAAAAGTGACAAAAATTAAATACTTCATCAGCTACAATAAATTAACTGTAAAATAGTTATGACATGAATGGATCTAATGTTTTAAGATTAAATTTTATTAAATAATTTATCTATTTATTTTTATTATAATTATTATAAATTAATTTAATTATTATTACAAATATAATAAAACAAAATAATTGTTCAACATTTCTATAGAAAAAAAGTGATTTTTTTCCTGAGGTTAACATATTCTGGGTATTACAGTATTGAGGGTATAAAACTTTAGTTAGGTATGTTATATACCTTCAGAAAGTTTACTTTGTCTAGTTTCTCAGTATAGGTTTTATTTGTAAGGTTTTACACACAAATAGGAAAAAATTCAAAATAGTGCATTTGTGAAAAATTGTAAAACCGTTGTCTTGAGTTACAAAACATTTATTTTGATAGATATCCCACTCCCATCCCACTAAGCGACCAAGAAGCTCTTAAAGGAAAACTCCTAAGCTTTCTTATGAAAAAAAAAGTTAAAAAAAAATGGCCTTTTTAACATCCCTTCAGAAGCTAAAGAAAAAAGTCAATTAAATTTGCAAATTCCTTCTTATTTAGAAATTTGTAGACATGTTTCTGTCTTCTAAACTGGATGTTAGTTTTTCTAAAACTGCTTTTAACATTTCTTGTTTAAAATTGATGTGTAGTAGAGCAGTAGGATATCTCCTAAGAAGAATAAAAATTACTTTTAATTTTTTATTCTGAATAACCTGAAGCTTTTTAACGTAAGTTTTTCCACATCTCATTGAATGTTTGCACACTTTGTATAATAAAAGTTTGTTTTTTCTATTAAGCTTAGACTATCGGTTGAGTAGAGGGAAAATAGCTCTTCCGCATTTGAAAGCTTTATCACAGGCTTGGCGAACATAGTGTATGAATGATAGATTCTTATCAAAAATTTCTCCCAACTATTTGAAGGTACCCAGCATTGGAATCTGAAATCCTTGAATATTGTGGGTTGTTTGTGGATCTCTTTTTGGCGACCTGTTAAAGGGAAAAGTTGTTGCCTGTGTCCTGATTGATTTTTATTTTCCATTTGTTGAAAAACTTATTAGCAAGAATTAGTGCTTTTTTCATATTCACTACTATTGCATTTGAAACCTTAGCGATATTAGTAATAGCAGTGTTATCTGCATAAAGTGCTGCAGGTTAATTTTTTTTGCACTTTAAGATCATAAATATATATAGAATACAAAGTTGGAGACAAAATTGAACCTTGACCACGAAGTATCTTTCCGGAAAAAAAACTTTGTATAAATATTTTTGTAGAAATATTGTTGTGTCATAAAGAGTCAAAGAGTTTTACGATGATTTTTGGTCATTTTTATCATGTTTATTTTTCCTTTTACCTGGTGTATTATAGAATGATATTTTCTAAATCCGAATTGCTCTTTGCTCAAAATATTATATCGTTAGCTTAGTACGAAAACCTGCTAAGTCCACTTTTCATTGAAATTAATTTTTTAACGCAGTATGATAGTACAACACAAGATACATCAATTACAACAAAAAAAAGTTACCGTTATTTCATTATCACTTGTTGTTATGCATTGGTATGAAAATCTGCTATGTCCACAAAACAGCATAAACAAACAAGAAAACGTGCTAAGTACAGCTGAATAGAGGGAATTGTTTTTCTATTCAGTTTGCTTAATCAAATTTATTACAATTTTTATATTTTTTTAATTAGACAAAGGAGTGCTAACAATTAGGTGAAAAATTAGCTCATTAATTTAACATTAGACACGAAAGGTAACTATTTTATATGGTTTTTTGGAAAACTTCGTTAAAATATTAATTTTCTTAAGAGGTTATCATGAATTCTGGTGATAATATCACCAATCGTGATAAGTATCGGATTGAATCAGATGACGGACTTGTTCCCTCTGGTTTTAATAATGATTCTGATGATTCGTTTGAGTTACCCTCTACATCAAAAGGACGCAAAAAGAGAGTTCTTGATAAAGATCCTAAAGTTATTTCGGAAGAAAAAACGTCTCGATAACAGTTGGAATTACAAAAACAAAAACGAACCACGAACGTTAAAAGAAAGATGCAGTTGTAAAAATAATAAAGTAATGAAATGTGCACAGATTACTGATGACGATAGAAAAAAAATATTATCAGAATTGTGGCAACTGACATGGAGTGCAAAAAAGGCTTATGTAAATACATCGATTCAAACTGTAGCAACTTCAAGATTTAGAAATAGAAAAGTGAGCTCCGATTCCAGAAGATGTCGAACCTTGCAGTACCATCTCTGTGTTAAAAAGTCAAAAATGCGAGTGTACAAAATTTTATTTTCAAATACTTTGAACATTGGTCCGCAAACAGTAACTGGTTGGGCTAAAAAGCCTTTAGTTTCAAAAAACAAAACTGCTCCTAAGAAAAAATTAACAGAAGAGAGACAATGCCTCAATTGTTTTTTTTTTTTTTTTTTTTGCTTTTCTGCCATCAATGGAGTCTCACTACTATCACTACAATATCTGCTCGCAGAATGGAGGTCAAAAAAGAAGCTTTACGACTTTTATGTTCATGACTGGTGTAACCAAAAAACCGTTCCACAACTTTACACTTCTGTTCCTTATGAAACTTTTTAGGCCAAAAATCTGGTCTTGGTTTTACCTAAAAAAGACACATGCGATATATGTATACGGGTTTCAGTTGGAAACCTCTAGCAAGAAAAATATGATCTTCACCAAGAAAAGAAAATAGAGGCCAGAAATAAAAAGAACAAAGATCGGCATGAAGAAACACATGTTATCGCTGTAGATCTTCAAGCTGTATTAATGGCGCCAAAATCCCAAGTCAGCAGCATATAATACCGCACCAAGTTACAGGTTCACAACTTAGTTTTTTACAACATTCAAACCCAACAATCTTACTGTTATTTATGGAATGAAGTAGAAGGTGGATTAGGTGCTGAAGAGTTTGCAAGTATTTCGATTTACTTTATTGAAAAGAAAGTTCTCTGTGATAACGACAATATACCAAAAATCATTTTTTTATTGTTGGTTGTACTTATTAATATCGCAACTATGTGATGAAGTAATACCTTGCTTAACTTAGCAGTCAAACCAAAGAGAAGTATATTCGCGGAATTAAGTACACTCCAGATAATGAAATTTATTTTCTTCGATTTACTGATAAATGGAAAACTTTACCACAAAAAATTACCAAAAAAATTGATGCTATAGAGTTTTTAAATTTGCAGCAACTTTACTTGGAAAGAAGAAAAATAACTGCTCGAAAATACGAAGATTGGCAAATTCTAAAAACAACTTTACCCAAAGACCACTATAAATTTTACGACGATTTACCTCACCAGTAATTTTTCATTTTTAGTTGCTGAACTTTATTAATAGTGTAAGCATTTATGTATCAAATTAGTTATTTTTCCTAACAGCAATGAAATAAGACTGTATTTTGTTATAATAAATTTAATAAAAACAATAAAAAACTACAAAAACCATCAAAAAATCTTTTATTTCGGGTAAAAAATAAAAAAAAAACAGTAAAAGAAAATATGCTCAGTGCACATTTAAATAACAGAAATAAGAAGAGAAAATGTGCTAAGTCCGCAAAAGTTCGATTAGTCTGCAACCGTTCCATTTTTAAATTATTCCTTTATTGGTATTCAAAGAGGAAACATAAGAGAAGAAAACTGCATTTACAGATTTAAAATACATAAAGAACTGAAAAAGTTATAATGTTTTATGTCTCTCCTGAATAATTAAAAAAATCGACTTAGCATATTTTCGTACTAAGCTAACGATGTTTCCGTGTATTCGTTTAGTCCGTTCAAAATAATTTTTTCGAAAATTGTATCTAAACTATTTAGCATACCGGTAGCATGATAGGCCGGTAGCTTTTGGGTGATTTTTTCTCCATTTCTTGTTTCAGTATTCAAATTACCTTAGCCGTTTCATATTGTTTAGGAAACTATCCACTTCTTCGGCACCAATTAAAGATATTAGTCAGAGTACTTACAAATAAATTAGAAATATTTTTACCCTTCAATTCCTGGAACTTTGGAATTTCTTTGTATATTGATAAAATATCTAACTTCTTCCTTAACTCATTACTCACATTCGCATATTCAATATATTTCAGTACCATTCGACCAGCAGCAGATGTTAAATTGTGAGTAATTTTGGTCAGAGCTTTCGAAAAAATCTGCTATAACATTGGCTTTGATTTTATTATTATGAACTTCATCTACTAACAAACTCCCAATAACTGTTTTGTTCCCTCTACTTGCTTTATTCAACTTCCAGAAATTTTTGCTAACTGATGGCAGCCTTCCGATAAATGTAAAATTGTTTGTGTAATTTTCTTTTTATATTTTTTTCGGACACAGTTGTGATAATAATTTGCCATGGTGTTGGCACTCTACTCATCCAAAAAAACTCAAGGTGAACAATATCATTATTTCCTTAAAAAAACTCACTTATAAAAACATATTTGTTGATCAAATCAAATCAAATCAATCGAATCAAGCAGGGAACGTTCAGAAATCACACACGAGTCATATGGAGTATGGAGAATGGAATATGGAGTATCCACGCTAAAATTTTTTAATATTTGTTAAAACCCGAATGTATAGGCGAAAAAGCATCAAATTACTATTCACGTATACACAAAGCTATAGATGATTGTGACAAAGCATTGGGCCAGATCACTGTTTATAATTCTGTCACCAAATACTTTTTAGTATGCAAGAAGTTTTTTACAAACAATTTGTTGAACCAGAATATGCACAATGAATGCTAGGGCTATAATTACGAACTGTTCTTTGGACTATTAGTTTGACTCAATAAGTGCCCACATAACACATAGAATAGTATTAAGCAATTGAGAAGATTCTACTGAGTCACTCAATCCTAGACTGTTAGTGAAATTAGTAAAAAATCGTAGTCACAAGCAAAAGTTAAAATAAAACTGAATCTGAAACGGCCATCAAAAATACAAAGATATCTATTTAACACTGAAGACAAAAAACAGTCAATATAATCCGAAAATCGTGGGGCCCTATTCCGACTGTACTTTTTTATTATATGCCTTCTTCAAGTTCAAAAACGAAATGGGGAAACACATGCAAAAGTATTTTTAAATAAATCTATCTAATATCAGAAAGCAATTAATATCCACTCATTAAATTAAGCTCAAGTGTACAGAACAGAATCAGCAACAACACATATTTTTGAAAAAAAAAAAAAAGATTTAGATATTGCTTTATGAGATATTTCATCAGAAAATATTGATGACCTTTGAACTTTTGTCCATAAAATAATAGCTCGATTAGAAAGAAGATTTAATCACTTAAGCAACGAAATAAAATAAAATTTTTAAATTCTAATTGGAATCTCGGGACTTATTGAACCAATTTTACTGATTTCAAATTCCAACCAGTTCAGGATGCCAGTGAACCATTTTTCCTAGAAACTACCGAGCCAGCGGAGCTATTGAGAACGTGCTCATAGTTTCCACAGAAGGACAGATGGACATCGCTATATGAAATAGCTTGTTATTGGTATCAAGAATATATATATTTTATGAGGTCCAAAAAACTTATAATCGCATATATAAAAAATATCAATATCAGATATATATATATATATATATATATATATATATGTTCCTCTAACTCCCACTGGAGCATAGGGCGCCAATAATTGCAGATCTCCATCTGACTCGGTTTTGAGAAATAGACCTTAATTCGTTCCAAGATACACCCAGTTGATTCATTTCGGATTCTGTTGAACGTCTCCATGTTATACGTGGCCTACCACTTTCTCTGCCATCTTGATGAAAGCTTGCTTGGATGCATTATCATCATTTCGACGGAGAGCGTGTCCAATCCACTGCCATTTCCGTTTACGTATCTCAGTTGCTACTTCCATTTGCTTTGCTTTTAGTAACAACTCGGCATTCGATATTGTTTGAGGCCAAAAGATACGTAATATCCTTCTTAGGCAGCGGTTGACAAATGTTTGCACTCGTTTTGTGATCCTGTTGGTGACTTTCCAGGTTGTACACCCATATAATAGGACAGACTTGACATTTGCCTCAAAAATTCTAAGTTTAGTGGTTTGAGAAATTTTATTACTTTGCCATACTGGAGCTAGTATGCCAAAAGACGCTCTTGCCTTGTTAATTCTAGCATCAACATCAAGTTCGGTTCCTCCATTAGGTGAGATTTCACATCCAAGATAACAAAATTGTTCACATGCATCATAAGTTTGGCTGTTGATGGTCATTGGAGCTGTTGTTGTACCAACACTTAGTGTTTTTGTTTTGCCAGCGTTGATTTTGAGTCCTGTGTATTGTAGTTTTTCCTGCAGTTCTTTAGTTGTGTGTCTAAGGTCATTAAGATTATGCGAAAGTAAACAGATATCGTCAGCATAGGCCAGGTAATTTAGATATTGGTTATTGATTTTCCATTGTATTCCTTGCGTTTTATTCTCAATACTACTGAGGACATCTTCCATAACAAACAGAAACAAAAGAGGTGATAATATGCAGCCCTGACGAACTCCACTTTCTACCATGAACGGCTCAGAAAGTTTTCCCTTATGGAGAACAAAGCATTTTTCACTGTTATAGCTTTCCTTAATAAGAGCTATTATTTTTTGAGGTATATTTCTCTTTCGCAGGGCGGACCAAATACATTCTCGATTAATTGAATCGAACGCTTTTTCAAAATCTATAAATAGAAGATGTTATTTGGAATTGAACTCAACGCTTTGTTCTATAATAATGCGTAGAGAGTTAACATGGTCTGCGCACGAGGAACCACTGCGAAATCCGGCTTGGCATGAGCTGATGGTTTGCTCCAAATGCTCTTTGATCCGATTTAATATTATTTTTGCAACTATTTTGGCTACAGTTGGCAAGACACAAATACCCCGCCAGTTTGTGCAATTTTTGAGGTCTCCTTTTTTTTTTGCGATTTTGACAATGATGCCATCTTTCCATTCCTCCGGAAAGCATTCGGTTTCCCAGGTTTCGGTGATCAGAGGGTGTAAAAGTTGTGTTGAGAGTTCGGGATCACATTTATAGAGATCTGCTGGAATACCATCAGTTCCAGCTGCTTTTCCATTTGGGAGTTGTTTTATAGCAGCAATAGTTTCTGCTATACTAGGGGGTGTTATTCTTATTCCCGAATTTGTGACTGGTTGGGGATTAACTAAAATAGGTGGCTCAAGGGTTTCATCTATAACACAGTTTAACACAGTGGAAAAATGCTCCTTCCATCGCTGGAGTTGTTCTTGGTCGGTGTTGAGCAGGTTCCCTTGCAAATCTCTCACAGGGTGTTCTATACGCAACTTACGGTCTGCTAGCTGTTTTGTGACTTTAAATACTGTTCGCGTGTCACCAGCTTGTGCTGCATTTTCGGCTTCTTCAGCCATGCGGTCAATATGGTTCCGTTTATCTCTTCGTACCGCTCGTTGAACTGTTTTATGCAGGTTACGGTAATTCATTTCCAGGTTGGTCTTTACTTCGTGGTCATCCGCTGATGCTACTTCTTCTTTAAGTTTTCGTCGATCTGTAATTATATTCCACGTTTCGTCGGTCATCCATTCTTGTTTCCCCTTGGGTGCTGGCCCGATTGCACGGTCTGCGCAGGATTTTATTTTGGTTTTAATGTGGTCCCATTTTGAAGTTACTGTAGTAAGTGATTCGACTTCGGGTCTATTTAATGCTTCACGAAGCTGTGTTGTAAAGTCTATTTTGACATTATTGTTATTAAGGCGTTCAATCAATATCAAATAAATAGAATTAATTTTATATTTCATATTCTTTTGAATAAATTGTCTTTTGTTAGCTTGTGATCATATGTGACCCAATTCCAAAAGGGTTAATGGGGTCATATTACTCTTTTCCGAAACCCTAGACTATTAAGATAAAATATTACATTTAAAAGTAGACAAGTGATGAATTTTTGATACAAAATATTTAGAAATAATATATTTACAGAATATTTAAAAAAAATCCCATTTTTCTCGAAATCCGCAAAAATAAAATCATTGCCAAAAAATTCTGGCATAGGGATTTACCTTAAAATTTACACAGTTAATCTCTAACATGCATTTAACAAGACCATAAAGAGCTAGATCCATTATACAACTATTTGTCGCAAAAACTAAACTGGAGACGAAATTTTCGTAAAATCTGAAAAAAAAAGTCATATAAACACACTTGAAATTTTCAATCGCGTTGAGCCACCTCTTAATGTTTTTTGATTGGCCCAAAACTTTGTATTTCTCACTTTTTTTGCTATTCGCATATTTCTAGGGTGTGCGACCGAGAGTTTGAACACTTTTTTTGTTAAGGGCCACCCTAATGGGGACTATAGCTAAAAATTATCCTATAGGGTTAATTTCTGGACTATTAATAAGTAGGTGTAATAGAGACACATAAACCAAATTTGTCGATATATATATATATATATATATAATATAATATATATATATATAATATATAATCTATATACGATAATCTGTATAATATATATATATGATAATCTGGATCTTACGAATATTTCTGTCATTCTGATAGGATCGCTAGGACCGAACATGCACCGATTTTCACCAAATATGTAATAAATTTCATCAATATATAATCATATTTGCGACCAGCAGTTTGATTACAGACATACTGTCATCAGTAATTGAGTCATAAAGTGATACCAAGTCGATCGGTATAAGAAAGGTCAAATATTTTTGTTAGTTACACACATCAGGACAAATTCAAAATTTCAAAAAATATCAATCCATAACAAATGATTTACTATGACTTCCTAAATACAAATTAGAAATTACCTCACAGAATCTGTAAAAGACAATTCTCATGCCTTGACATACCCCTCAATAAATTCATTGGTTATGATGCAAATTTTCACAGCATCTGAATCCGCAAATGGCATCTATATTTCTTCTTCGGATACCCATTTTTTACTTACAGTAGCTATCTTTCATTCACAAAGATTTTGCTTAATGCCAAAAAAAAAGTTTTTGTAATCTTTCTATGTCACTCCACCCTAATTTATACCATATATATAAACTATACATATATAAATAAAAATATTTAAAAAATATATGATTTATATGTGTGTTTGTATAAACAGTCAACCACAAAATACAATAATTTTGTGGTCACGACTTAAATAACCAACAAAATGTCGTCGTTTATCTATGAGTGGTATCAAACATAAACAAATATTTACACTTATACATAAACACGCACACATACACAACACACACAACACTCATACACACAAATACGCATACTCTCTAAGCATACAAAAGAGGACGTCTCCCAGGGGCATATGGTTTTGTGTGTCGTAACCACTTGTATGTTTTAATTGATGCGACAAGTGTCTGGCAGATGACCTCCTAGAACAATAAAAGATCACTATGTCACACTTTTAGACATCATTGGGAATAAAACAATAATAAAAGAAACAAAATATAAACAAACAAAGAAAAAAACCAAGAAATATTCCACTCATGCTGTGGGTTGGGTCAGATAAATAAACATTTATTTTTTGTACATTTATTGACATGTTGTGATAGTTAATTTAATTGAGATGAAGATATGGCTACAGTTTAAACAGATACTTGGTTTATTTACACAATTACTCGTATTTCCTGGAATTTTTTTCAATATTTGAAAACTTACGATAAGCGAGATAGCATCAAGTTCCCCAGCTGGCATTTTCAATCGTCGCAGACTCTTCCGGGATGTCGTATTCCGAAGTCGTATTCTGATAATATAATGGTAGTAACTGTATCATCCATATGAGTCGCCTACGATGCGCCGAAAACAATCGCGTAAGATTCTTTTAATCTTGCTTCAAACGAGCCTTAAATATTCATCTACGGTGCGCCCAAAAGAAGTGCGGCAGGGTCTTGTAACAATCGTTCTTGGTGATATTTAATTCTAAAATGTTTAAAAGTATGGTACAAAATAAAAACGATTGCTCTGTGCTATATATACAGTTATCCTTCGATTGATGCGGTACTTTATTTCCGCGGTTTCAATATAACGCGGTTAAATAAAAGATACAATTTTTTGCTGATGCAGCAAAATGTATATTCGAAATGGTTCAGCAGAAAACATGGAAAAATCATTAATAATTTGGATTTAGCCCGCCTCTGACCAACACATCCCACTTTCTTCTAAAGTTATCACATAGAAAGGCCTCAAAATTTATGATTGTTTGGAAAAACCAGGTGGTACAACATGTAAAAGTAAATTCTTTGATAAGTAATGGGTGGTTTCAAAATATCAAGAAACGTGTGGCATATGGAGTCCACTAATACAGGGAGAGTCTACATAAGGTGATCTATATGCTGCAGAAACATTTCGCGTGAAATTCCTTCAATTAATTAACAATGGTGGGTATCATCTCCACCAAGTGTTTAATGCTGACGAAAATGGTTTGATTTGGAAATCAGTACCAAAGCGGTCCTTTGCTTTAAAGAAAAATTCCACAGATTTGGCCATGAACAGTCTAAAGAAAGAGTAACAATTTTGATGTGCGCTAATGCATGAGGAGATTTTGTAATGAAATTTTTATTTTTAAACAAAATCGTGAACCTCAGATTCATGAAGCAAACAAATAAATCCAAACTGCCCATATATTGTAGAGCGTATAAAAAAGGCGTGTGTGACTTCTAAACTGTTTGAAGAGTGGTTTCAGAATATTTTCGCAAAAAATTCAGAAACTAATAAGAAAACCAAAAACTTAATTTTTAGAGTTTCGCTTTTAATTGATAACGCTCCCTGTCATCCAAAATATTTAGTAAATCCGTACATTGAAGTAGTATTTTTGTACAACATCTATTTTGCATCCATTGGATTAGGGTGTAATAGCAACATTTAGTTTTGGAACTAATGCAAGAAAAACCAAACTTATGTCTCCCAGATTTATGGGAAGAATTTTGAATTTTACCGTGTATTGATGTAATATCGAAATCTATAAAAGAATTAAAACGTTCTACTTTAAATGATTGTTGGAAAAAACTATGGCCAAACGTTGTTGCTAAGGGCAATATTGTAACATCTCTACCAGTTGAAGTTTCTCAAATATTATGAGTAACTAGCTGACACGGCAAAATTTGTTTTCAATATAACTTATTTCTAGTGAATATTTTTGTTGTTAATTATGATGATATGTATTTACCATGTATGGGAATTGCGACGCCCACTGGTTCGATCCCGCCCATTTTTCACATAACTTCTCACACTCTTCATTCGCGAACGCACATCTAGTTTCAGGACTGTTGGGTTTATAGTATCCTAGATAATTTTTTTGTATGGGTGATGCCACGCCCAATAACCCAATCTCACCCATTTTTGGCAGGATTACTAATATTAACAATCAATTGACGTACAGAAAGTTTTCTAAACTGTGGCCTTCATAGTACTCTAGATATATGATAACATGTATTTATCATGTATATGAGGTGCCACGCCCACTTGCTTAATCCTGCCCATTTTTAGCCCGACGTTTCAAATTACTAACATATTTACTCCTACAGAGTTTCAGGCTTCTTGCTATCATAAATCTTCAGATATATGATGTTAAAAATTTTGTATATATGGGAGGTGACACACCCACTTCATATAGTAAAAAAAACATATAGCCTATTCTACTTTTCCGATACAAACTTACACACTCTGAAAATTTCAAGAAGATCGGTTGTATGGTTTAGCCACCTTTTAATGTCAAACCCACAAGCCCACAAACCCACGAACAAATTTTTTTTTATATCTGTATTAGCTATCGATTTAAAAATCTCCCAAGTTACAAGGAAAACCGTACTCTAGGGATCAAAATAAGAAACTTTGTCCGAGGAACCATACCTCTAAAACGAATTCTGATGTCCCGACTTTTGTTCTGTCTGTCTCACTTGGACCCATTTAAAGTGCCCCAATCGAGTCCAAATGTATGATCGACCCCCACTAACTTTGTAGGGCCGACCCACCCATGCCAGCGGTAGACCCCCTGGATCCCCCTGGGGGTTCCTCATACAAACATTTAAAAAAATCACCATTTTTTGTTTAGAATTGGGCTGACTATGTTTGATTTAATATTAAAATTAGCACTCATACGTATACGTATCTTCTACTCTGATAATAAATAATAATCATACGCCTTGACGATGTTATGTTGTTCAAAAAGATCGATCGGATGAGGGTAAATAACTTTTAGATCACTCCGTGACTATGCGTGACTCTGCGTGACTACCTCAAAATTAATCTGTAGTCACAACAAGACTATGGGCCAAGTTTCAGAACAACTGCATGAGAGGGAATGGGGTTGCCCCTTGGCAGACAGACAGACAGACAGACAGACAGGTCAAAAGTCGTTACATCAGAATTCGTTTTAGAGGTATGGTTCCTTGGGCAAAATTTCTTATTTTGATCACTAGAATATGAGTTTCCTTGTCACTTGAGCGATTTTTTTGCCTCCCTACAAATCGACCCGCCCTAATATGTATGAATATAGATAGAAGATTGATAAAATGAAAATTCTGTATTATTTGAAAATTTGTTGGAAGACGTTATATTGGATATGAGTAATGACGCTTCAGAATTGACAAACCAAGATCTGATAGAATTATAGCCACAGAGACTGATGAATCTAATGAAAATGAGAGTAATGATGAAGATAGCCTGGGCTTTGATTCATCTAAGATAAAGAAATTGCTTACGATTTGATAAAGTTCACAACTGATAATGATCTCCTCAGAAATCGATTAGATTTATTTTAAAGCTCAATAAAAAAGTCTTGGCATCATATGGAAAACTGTTTAAAGAACAGAAATGGCAAAAAACAGAAAAAGCGGATATCAGAATTTTTGAAATGGATGAAGGCGATAAATCTGACGAAGATCTTGCAGGCGTTCACTTTGACGAAGACTCACAATATGTACACTATGAAGAAGGTTTTGAAGATTAGCGATTTTTATAAAAGTTTATATCTATTTTTTGTTTAATTGAAAAGTCTGAAAAGTCGCGTATTTGCGATTACTCCTTGTATATTGGAGCATGGGTTGAGCCACACAGTTTGTTAGCAGACTCATTATTCAATTTCTACAGCCCAGCATAAAAAACGATAGCCAAAAAAGCATCAAACTCTTGTAGATTGATTGCTTTCCACTCTTTTTCTTCATAGGATTTGCCGAATTCCATACAGCTGTTACTTCCTTGGCTTTTCGGTTGGTATCCCGTATTACAATATACGCAATATCTTTGGTGACGATAGTGCAGAATATGGTATAGGGATTACATGTGTCTTTGACTGGCCCTGGTTTGCTTCATAAATAGTCGACCACGTTAGGAGTGCGAATGCAGGTCTTCAGTGGTGCAACTTTTCTCTATATCGTGCCATTTTTAGATGTAAAATAACTGCCACAAGTTTCGGTAGTGGCAGGAGCAGTTTCTAATTCATCTTATTTAATTATTTACCAACACTCAGGGGATGCCCCCTGCATAGTGCGCTGTGTTGATCTCGGGAAAATAGGTAATGGGAAGGATGAAAGAGGCAATAGTGTCTGTGGATATTTGACTTAAATTTTATTAGATTATATCTGTCAGGAAGACCTGCGTGGGGAGTTTATTCCACATTCTACTGATAAATGAATTTTCCCTGTAATGCGCTGTACGGTCAACTGGACAATAGACTACAAACGGATGTGATCTACAAGAGAAGCGGTAGAGCGAATTGAAACCCGGGCACTTGGAATAAGTTCGATAATTTCAGAGGAATATTTGCCAAGGTAATATCTATAGAACAGTGCAATACAACCCACCTTCCGAAAATGTTCTAATGAGTCAATAGACTTGGATAACCTACTGGTCCAGTAGATCCAAAATAGACGTTGAAGCTCCTGCCCATATATGGGAGTTGTATTACATTTTCGGTTGGATGTAAGTGGCATAGATTTTAAGGAGATCTTAAGAAGTGAATTAATTTCTGCACCGCTTTAGAACACCGAGACACTTGAATGCTTCTCTCAACACTTGAAAAACATGCTCTTTCCAACGAACTTCACACTGAATTCTTGTGCCCAGAACAACAAGAGTATCCAATTTCTCAATACCTATACCACCCATATATACAGACGACATTGTCGAACCAATGATTGTATGGGTTAACCATACTCGCTTTACCCCACTCGAAGATTGTTAGCAGGTCTTGCTTGAGTGTGTCATTCATTGTCCGCCTTTTGCCCCCAACCTCCACGAGGCTTGGCCTATAATTAAAGGAAAATGAATGACCAATGCTGCTGTCATCTACGAAAGAGTATCTAGAATTGAAAGTTTGACCAAGGAGGTCGTTCAGAAAGATAAGGAAAAGAGAAGGAGAAAGAACAGAAAATTGGGATACCCCTGAACTAAGCTGAAACTCATTAGATGAGACCCCGTCAATAACAGCACTTATTGAGCGGTCTCTAAGAAAACTCGATGTACATCGGGAGAAGTCAGTACTGACCCCAAATGCTATAAGTTTTGATATCAAAGCATCATGCCACACGTGATCGTATGCCTTGGAAATGTCTAGAGCGACCACTTTACTTTCACCCAAAATTGTGAATGGATCGACTCCAGCGCTCAGAAAGTAGAGCTAACAGGTCTCCTGTAGAACTTTTTCTACGGAAGCCATACTTTCGATCATTATAAAGTGAGTTGGCTTCGAGGTAGTTCACAAGATGGAAATTGATCATGCTCGCCATCACCTTTGAGAGCGCAGAGAAGGTTGGACGGTAATTTTCAGGGTTATTAGCCTCTTTATCTAGCTTCCCATTAATTTACACATGCGATTTAGTTTCGGCATCCCACTCAGCAACGTCAAGGTTCGGCTGATATGTTCGGTCGTAATTATATATTCAACCTCCACGTCAAATGCAAGAAATAGCAAATCTTGTTTTGGCATAGAAATCTCTTTCAATTGAAAAAGAAATACAGGTAACAAACAAAACACAATTCAACAAAACTCATTAGCGATTTCTTTTAAAAATGGTACAAGGTCTATACAGACCTTGCCACTAATCGACGTACTAAACGTCATTAAACCTCAATAAAGTCTAAACTATTACCCGAATCGCTTCCAGACTAGCTCCAGTCGATTCAGCACTTTCTTCTTGGACTAGATGTATGGTCCGGGTATTCAACCCATACAATATTAAGGAGTTGAGAGTTTTGAATATCAAAAAGGTTTCCAGGCACCTTCTTACAAACAGAAGAGTTACATATAGATTGCGTCAATTTACCCCAAAATAATTCTTCGCTTCCCCTCCGTTTAAATATGGGATTTATACGACTTATACTTTTCCATTAACTGCCATCAGTCAAAGTTATTTGATATTTGAAGTCTATGGTACAAACACGAAGGAACCAATAAACACTTTAAGGTGGTTGGTAATAAGTGACATTAACTGTAGAGATATTTAACTGGAATTCGAACGTTTTTTTAAAATTTTCAGACATTATTTATAGATGTAATGAATACACTCTTATATAGCAGGTCAATCTCATTGGTGTCATTTATATGCGGACTTGATCTGATCATCATCCAATTATTTACAGTTAAAATATCAATCATCCTATTGGGAACCTGTAGATTATATTGAAATTTTACATGGTCACATGAAATTTTACATGGTCACAGACAGACGGACAGTTTGATGAACAGACGAAAAGTGCTTTTGAGTCGATCAATACGGTAAAAGGATATTAACTAGTAACCACAGTATGGTATATGATATATGCTATTTACTACGCTTTTTATTTATTTTTCAATTCAATTGTTAAAATCAATGAAAAAACCTAAGATATAAAACAAATTGTCACGCGACAATGATATCATTTTTTATACCAATAATTGTTTTATACTCGTACGTAGAATCAAACAATTTTTTTTTTAAATTAACTCACTTTGTAACTTGTTTTAATTCATTGTCGACTTTATGAATCAATCAGCCAAAAATAACTTCAATAACTGCAATAAAAAACACTGTAACAAAACGGAAAACAGTTTTTGTACAAACGACTTTTCTAAATAAAAGGATGCATTAAAAAGCACAGAAAACCAACTATTACTTTGAAAAACTGATCAGTACATTTTAATTTAATAATATGAAACTCTCAAACATGGAATACCCGAGTAAATTTGCTAGCCCAAATTATTCATACATAAATAATTTAAAAAGACAAGTATTTATGACCGAATTAAATTTGTATGCATGTCAATGTTTTGCATAATACAGGGTGCGCCAAAAGTCACCATGGGGCTTAAAAACTTAAGAAATTTTCGTTTATATATATATATTTTAAAATTTATTTATTTGTTTTTTTCAGATTACAAAACATATAAAATATAAATTTTTTGCGCTAATTATGGAAAATTATGTCACGATTTCAGCATTGTAATACCTGCACACTTGAACTGGAAAATCAGCCAGAAGCATCATAAAAGTGATTTATTTCATTTTCTCATTTAATATATTTTTAGATAAAATCGAAATTATCTTTTCTATTTCTTTATATAATGTAAAATTATCAATCAAAACCATCAAAACACACCCCATCAAGCAAAATACCAAACAATTTGTTATAGATCCCTGCGGATCTTTTCACTATTTTAAGGCCAACGGGAAACTCACTAATCGGAGGGTTCAAATATTTTAAAGACCAAAAAGAGAGCAGGGAAATTAAAATCATGTTTCACAAAAAAAATACTCCTACTGGATAATGGACAATGAAATATTTGTACGTATTTTAACAGCTTCTGGATCCAAATTTTTATGTTTACAATGCTCGAGGAAATGTTGGACATAAGTTTAAAACCCAAAAGCGGCTGAAATTTAAAAAAAAAAGGTTCCTGGTAAGGCAAGCAATATGCAGTTGCAGTAAAATAAGCAAGTCATTTGTTACAACGGGCTCCGTAAATACCTAAATTTATGATAAAGAGTGTAAAAAAGTGTGTAAAAAATGTTGCTTCCTTTTACAAGCCAACATTTTTGGACCGATGTGGCATCCTGTCGCTACGGTAAGAAAGCTCTTGCGTGGTACAACAAAGTGGTTATTATACCAATGGTACAAGTTCCCCAAACTGTCCGGAGCATAGGTCAGTGCAAGATTTTAAACAGAGATATTCCGCCTGTTCTAAAAAGTGTCAAAAACTACTACACTGAGAAAAAAGTACGCTTTAAAATTATATGTGAACACTTACAAATTTTATTTAAAGTGCCTCAGTTCAAAGGTTCTTAAGCGAAGCAAAAAAAAAATTATTTTGTAAAAGTGCTAATTTTAAGTTTTTAAAGTTTTTACTCTAAATTTAAAATTTAAAATTTTTGTTTTTAATGTAAAATTCTTAAATTTAAAAATGTTTACTTTATTTTATATTAACAAGATTTATATTTTAAAGTACAATATATTATTTATAAAGACATCACTTTTAAAATTGTATTTAAAGTGAATACATTTAATTTAAATTTTTTAAGCTTTAAAAAATAAAATTAAAAGTGTTAATTTTAAAATGTAAAGTGTTCAATTTGCAGAAAAGTGTTAACGTCTATATTTAAAGTGTTCACTTATAGTGTCAGTTTTTAATTTCACTGTGTTCACTTTAATATTGAAAGTTTTAGTTTTGAGTAAAAAGTGTTAACTTTAATTTTTAAGTTTTCGCTTTAATATATAGTATCAGTTTATTAATTAAAGTGTTCACTTTAATATTTAAAGTGTACATTTTGTATTAAAAGTGTTAACTTTTAAACTCAAAGTGTCTTTGTTGAAACTAAACGTGAACACTGTAAAACGCAACGTAAAAAATTTTATTTTCAAAGTGTTTAAGTTTATTTTGAAAGTTCGACTTTAAATTGTACCGTTAAAATAAAAATCATTTGTGCGATTTCTTTTGTGTGAACAAGATAAAAAATGATCATTCAGGGTAAAATTATACAAGAAAGTGACTTGGTGCGAGTTCTTAGTAACGACATCCAAATTAATGAGCAGGGTGCTTTAACGTACACGTGTGTTGTTGAAAAATCTACAAACGGATCTCCTTAATCTGCTAAAGGAGTTTGATTTTGAAACACTTTTTTTTTACCTAAAAGGTAAGTAAAAATACTTAGGCAATATTAACACTTATGCAATATAATTAATGTTCCTTAGATGCTGGAATAACTTATCGAAGCTTAAAATTTTTGTCAAAAGAAGACATTGCGCAAGCAGTAAGAAATATTAGTCTTCGAGCAGAGTTTAGAAAAAATTGGTTTTTCTGGCGCAAGTCAAAGGTAAATATTATATTAATTTTGAAGGTTATTTGCGATATTACGTGCGTACATAGATACAATTCCCATTTCCATATTACTACGTTCATAATTTAGCAAGCTGCTATTTTCAGATTGGAATAGAAGACGAAACGTTAAGCCAGACTTCGAAGATTGTTGGTTGGCTAGAAAAAAAACCCGTCACAATGATTCACCTTGTTCTTCAAATAATTCAATAAGAAGCGCATTTGGATCACAGGTAGGAATATACCGTACAAAGTTTTATATTAAATTTAATGGTACACTACATTGCAGTCCCTTTAAACATTTTTTAAGAATAACTCAACCGGAAAACAACTTATTCATTATTATGAGGAAAGAGCATGTTTTACGAATAAGCAAGGCAATGACTTCATTAAAATAATTTTGGAAGATGTCATGTCATAACAAAGGCAATGCTTACACCGGAAAGCTTTGCTAGTATTGTGGAAGAAATAATTGGTTTATTAACCAAAGAAAAAGAGTCCCAGGTATTATTGAAAATGAGATATACAGAGAACGTATTATAAACTGAACTCTTTCAAGATTATTACTACATTCCTCGTCAAAGAAAAAAAAAACCCATCAGGCAAGCTCTATTCCAAATATTTTAACTTAAAGACAATGAGTAGAAAGAGTAGTCCATCTACTGAAAATTCTCTTTCGAGTGAAGTTAGTTAGTGGAAGAAAATCTTGAAGTTGACGAAACGCTATCGTTATTTTTGAATAAAAAAAAATTTGGATTAAAAACAATTATAATTGCTTTTAAAAGTGTTCACTCTTTAATTTGAGATTGAATGTGCTAACTTTTAATGTAAATACAAACATTTTTAAATTGGGTTAAAAGTGTGAACTTTAAAATCAAAAGTGTTTAAATTGTATTCGAAAATGCATATATTAAAATGAAAAGTCTTCACTTTAATATTCAAAGTGTTAACATTAATAATTTACATTTTAAGTGTAAACTTTAGAATAAAATATTTTTCACTACGGCTGGTTTTCATACATGAAAATTTTAAATTTTAAAGTCCCTTGTACTGGATTAAAAGTGAGCTTAAAGTGTTTCTTTTCTGAGTGTATAAAATTCCTAATTGGAGGGTTTCCAGAAAAGGTCCATTAGTCCACAAGTAGCTATTAGAACTATAAAAGTTTGTTCTTAAGCTTGAAGCTAATTTCGATTAAATAAAAAATTCATTGGTTTCCTTAGTACAGTAGAATTTCGAAAAAGTTAACCGAAATGTCCCAAGGGTAGTTAGCTTTTCTAAGCGGATTTCAAAATCGAAAAAAGATACAATAATAACGCTAAATTACACGCTAAATTTATTTCAATCGCTAAAATTTCTTCATTACAAAAAAAAACTTAAATTTAATTTGTACTGACTGGTTTCAGTTTCACATTCGCCCTCGACCATTTTCACGCAAAGAAATTTTATAATAATTTGTGCCGAGTGGCTTAAATAAGCAGTCGAGACTTCTTTCTTTTTTTTTTTCTTTTATGTAATAGCTCTTGGCCATTCTCGTGGGCATATTTACAAGGTCTGCATCATTATTATTTTCAAACCATTTTATCAAGTTATTGATGATTTCAACCGCTTTCTAAAGCTTTCTTTTGGTTGTTGAATACCCGTTGCTCGATAATTGACCTATCTTTATAATTACCGGACACTTCAAAATCATCGTTATCTTCCGTAATTTGATACAATTTTCAATGTCATCAATGCTGATGTTAACATTATCACCCAACTTCAACATCAACAATTGAACTTCTCGAAGTGTATCGTCGTAAGCACTATTTGATTCAATCAATCCTGACAATGCAATATCGTCGTCACCATCGTATTGATCGTCATTCCACTTTTTTATGTTATTCCACACTTTTATAAGAATAGCTTAGGGCAATTCATCCCACACTGTTTTGAGTAGCAAATTGTATGTTTCTTCTAAATATTTTTTTAATCAAAATATTTTTTTGCGAGACAATTTATTTCGATACAATAAGTGGACCAATCTTATTGGATTTTTATCCATGGACTGTAAAACCGTTGTTACGTTAGGTAGTAGAAACATTGTTACAATGTTTCCATCATCAGATTCTAGCATGTCAATTGGCTTATGCGCAATACAGTTATTGACCAACAATAATGCCTTTGGTGGTAAATTATTTTATTCATAAAATTTACAAACTTGCAAATATTTTTATGTCATAAATAAAAATTAAAGCAAAAAAATAAAATTATGTGCATACTTGTTTTATAAATGAATGATGGAACCAATTAATGAATAACTGTTAATTTATCCACGACTTCTTCGAATTGGCGTATTCCAAAGGGTTTCCAAATCATTTAAAGCAACGTAGATTAGCAGATTTACCAATCACCAACGGCTTCAACTTGTGCAAACCATCTGCATTTGCACCCAATGAAAATGTGATTCTTTCGTTTGAAATTATTCGCCCAGGTGCGGTCTTTTCGTTTGCTGTGGCAACTATTTTATCTGCTAAAAATCGATAGTATAGTCCAGATTCGTCTGCGTTATATAGTTGCGAGTGAGAAATGCCCATTTCATTAATTATTGATCGAAAATTATGAATGAAAGTTGTTACATCTGACATATCGCTTGATTTCCCCACAAATTTTTAGATGGAGAATACCGTGTCGTTTCCCAAAATTTGCCAACCATCCACCACTTAATGCCAGTGGTGCAGTATAGCGAATTTGGACTTAGCTTTTAATTTTAACATTGGATAATCTATAATATTAATAGGCTAGGCGATTTCCTGTGACTGATGTTTTGTTTTACCGTTTTATTCCGATTTTGACCAAACGTATATTATTTGAAAGGTAGTTCTTTTAAGCCGTTTTGCAGGTTTACACATTTTTAAATTTTTTCCTCTATTTTGAATAAATTGCATTTATAGTTGCTACTAACACATACATCAAATTATACAATGCTATGTGTGTGTTTATTAAATTTGTTAATGTGTTTGTAATAAAAATGAGTTTGTTTTCTGTGTTGATTTGTGAATTGACTATAATTGATTAGCAGACGTTTAGGGTCTTAATTTAATGAAAAAATAAAATTTCCTAGAATTTGCGCTCGAATTTCGAGGGCTGGAATCTGCTAGTTACGCATAATTATGCAATGTTCGCAACAGCCTCGAAAATTTCATGACGTTTTTATTCTGTTTTTGAGATTGCTACTTTGGATACACCATTAATCCAGCGCCAATCGTTTTCCGTGAATGCCTTGATCAATTAATTTTTTTAAAATTTCCACATTATGCTCTCAATTTGATCTCATTTGCGATGATTTCTTCAGCTTTGTTGACATTTTTAAACAAACAATACACAACACAAATTCAAAGCTCACAACTGACTAATGTTGTTTGACAATGAATGTAATCAAAGGTTTTTACAGCTTAAAACAGAAAAGAATTTCGAGGAATAACAATAATTAAAACTAGAGCTCAGCTTTGCTACTCGGAAATATTAGTGACTAAAAAACGGTTGGTTTAAAAAATTCATATGCTCAGAAAAATTAGACCGGTACGTGGACATTGAATTTGGGTTAACTTTACGATTAACTTTTACGCGAATTAACTTTTTTGATATTCTACTGTATTACATTTTATATAAGTTCAGATTTTTTTCATCTCACTCCCGAATTATGCTTAACAAAATAGATTTATATAAAAAATTTATATAAAAGATTCATATTCGCAAGGCAATTTCTTGCCATATAATGCAATAACAATTCGCCGCTAAACATTTAGAATTCATTTTGAACTCGATTACATTTTTGAGAATATATAAAAAAAAAATTAATAAAATTCAATTTCATTTATTTTGTTTAACTAATAAAATCTTCTAAAATTAAATTTTAACAAATTATAATCTTCAAAAAGAACATAGAAACGATAAATTATATTTATTTTACTCGGTTAGATATAAATTATATTTTCGTACATTTGCAAAAGTACACACAAAGATGTAGAGATAAAAACTGACACAAAATTTTCTTTTATAGAAGTTAAGGTTTACGATTTGAACGGAAATGACTTTATGCAACATTAATTAAAGGAAATTGCAGCCACACTTTATGTGTTTAAATTGAATTGAAATTCATGCATTTGCTAAATGTTTGAAATAGATACAAATGAAGAAAACAACAAAAATCGAGATAATAAAAATTTTGTTATGCAATATCACGTCCTACAGTGAAACAAAAGAAAGATTAGCTATAAAAGAAAAGCAATTTTTCCAAAGCCCCAAGTAACAGCTTTTAAAATTGCTCTAATTATGATTTGAAAACTAAATCTATTAGAGAATCTATAGAAAATTTTTAAAAATAAATTAAAATTCAGCAATTACTAATATGTAAATTTAAACAATCCCAATTACGTTGTACAATTTGTATTATAATGGACCACAGTGTATGAAAAATACAATTGAAAAGAATATCCACAGACAATATCCATGGCAATAAGTTTACTTAGCCACCACGTTTAGTGTCGCGACGTCTGGGAGTCCAAAAAGTTGCTGAATGCTTTTGTTTTCATTACTTTTTCTTCTTTTGTTTTTTAGTCAATGTATTTACAATGACAGCTAAAGATGTATGTAGTGAAAACTTACAAGAATGACTATATATTTTTTTAGTTTTAATTCCAAAAGGCTTTTAATTTAAAATTTCATAAATAAATTAAAAGCAACTGAGGTTTATGTCTTTAATAATTTGTTGCTACATAAGCACAATTTGTATTGACATTTAGACATGCAAACTTACAATGTAGACAGGCGAACGTGCGTATGCGTGTTTGTGCACGTAGGCTATCATTACGCAATTAGTCTCATTAAATAAATGGCAAATTACGTACATGTTAAGCTAATGGGAAAATCATACCCCATATAGACCAATCATATTTAATAACCGTAATGATAGTAATGATAATTACATCATACTCATGATGATGTTAGAAAAAAAAAACGCAACTACACGTTCATGTACTTATACAGAAGTGACAATTTAAAAAGTGTTGTTGATTTCCCTTAAAAATAATATTCGTGAGTTCATTCAGTCCTCAGCCATTTCATTGCCAGTTTACGAGCAAGTTACGAGAACAACCAGACCTGACGTTTATAACTTTTAAGTTTCAAGGCACCACGTGTTAAGTAATTTCTTTTTTTTTTTTTTTTTTTGTTGCCATCACAAATAAATGATTTTTGTCAATTTGTAAATATGAAAAAAATAATTCACCCTTATGAAATGTCTTAGTTCAACCTATATTAAAGCCGAGGGGAGTCTGTATTTTGTTGGCGACTATAAAATATTGGATCGCAGAGTCTAAAAGAGACGGAGGTGGCCACGCCAAAAATGGTTAAGAAAATTCACTAATTTGTATTGGATGATCATCGACTGAAGGTGTGTGAGCTAGCTAAATTGATAGACATTTATAAAAGTAATATACATCACATATTGACCGAAAATTTGGAAATGAGAAAGCTGCAAGATGGCTGTAGCGTTTACTTACTACAGAACATAAACAGTGTCGTGAAGATGTTTCTGTTTGGAAATGCTTTACCACAAGAAAGCCGAGTTTTTGTGTCGATTCGTAACCACTGATGAGACACGAGTCCAGCACTTCATACCTGAGACAAAGAAACAGTTAAAACAGCGGACTGGAATGGGGGAATCGAGTACAAAGAAGACGAAGAGAGTTCCATCTGCAACCAAGGTTATGGCGTCTGTTATTTGGGATGTGCATGGGATAATTTTCATTGATTATCTTCAAAAAAGGAAAACCCTTCAACGGCGAGTACTATGCTAAGGAAAAAAGGCCTCATTTGACAAAAATGAAAGTGTTGTTTCGTCAAGACAATGCACCAGTTCACACACCTATAATTGCGATGGCCAAAATCTATGAATTAAACTTCGAATTAATTCATCACGGATCTTATTCGCCAAATTTGGATCCCTTGGATTATTTTCTATTTCCAAACTAGAAAAAATTGTTCGTTGCAAAAAGATTTGCCAACAATGAAGAAGTGGAGTCTGCGGTTTATGATTTTTTGAACTCTTTCTTTTAACTCATATTCTCTGTCTGTCTGCCATGGGGAAAACCCATTCCCCCTTATCCAATTGATCTGAAACTTGTTCCACAGTCTTTTTGTGAGCATAATTTTGGGGTACGCACACTCACGCAGTGATTTAAAACCCATTTACCCTAATCCGATCGATCTGAAACTTGGTCGGTAGATTTGCTGTAAAAAAAGATTAACTTTGACATAGTCACGCACAGTCACGCACAGTCACGGTGAGAATAAAATCTCACTTCCCCTCATTCCATCGATCTGAAACTTTGCCCACAGACTTGTTGTGGCCGAAGATTAATTTTAAAATAGTCAGGCATAGTCACGGAGAGATTCAAAACTCATATGCATAAGGCAAGGAAGAGTTTTGATAAAAACTTTTTGTTTATGGGTTAAATTATTTGGGAATCTAGAAAGGGTATCACTGCGAAAAGTGTATCGAGCTAAAAGGAGAATATGTTGAGAAATAAAGAAAATTGTTTTCACATTTGTTGTGTTTTCTTTGTCAGGTTGTTTTGTTCTGCTAGCGTCCTTGCATTTACTTAAATTAAGGAATATTCGTAATCCCTTTTGAGTTATTTAAAAAAGAAAAAAATTATTTATTTTTTATTTTAGAAAAATTCTTAACTCAACTGTGAAAACCAATATTAGAATAGTTACAAATTACGATTATGAGGGTGGCTCAGACCAAGTACCACCTGTCAAATTTTGAGCAATCTTCGTCATTAAGTTTTTGTTTGGTAGCTATTCAGCACATGCAACCTCGTTAATTAAAAAAAAAAAAATATGAAAAAACTTGCGGCATATACCATCACTCAAACAAGGGAAAAGCTTTATAAGTACTCTGGGCACTCCACGGCATTAATATTAGTGGCAGCACTGAGTTAAGTTGTGGTCGCACAGGCACTATAGAAGTTGAATATTCTGGACGGCCGAATGAAACCCCAAAATCTTTGCGATGTTGAGTTGACCGACTTTAGATTGAAAGTGCACGAGATTGTAAAAGTAAAAAAGTTTCCGAATTTAAATTATCAGTTAAATATTACAGAGCTGTCCGCAATATTGGTGCCACATTTGTTCACAATTGACCATAAATTCGTAAATAGTCACCATGACAAAATTCAATGAATTAGGCTACGAACTGCTAACTCATCCCGAATGTTATCTGGATTTAAACCCCAGTCAGCAGTATCGCCAGAATTTGCTTATCTAAAATTGCTATAGTTCTGACAAAAAGAAATGCTTGAAAAAGCTAAAAAGCTAAATAAATGCAAAAAAAAAAGTAGTAGGAAAGCAAAAAAACTAAAAAGTATTTATAAGCTTAATTCTTTTATAAAACGAATTGTTTCACATGAGATATTTTGTAACTATCTAAATCAGTTTGAACTAATTTTAGAGAACAATATTCTAATAAAAGCAACAATAAACAACGTGATATATATCGACGTCGATAGCATTTTCATTTTTATCGTATTAATTTAGATAAGTTGTTGGGACTTATTTTTCCAATCATAAAATTAATAATAAAAAATCATGGATCGGCTTTTCAATAAGAGAACGGCAAAAATCTGTCCAGAGGTCTTTTAAATTTATACTTACAGATTTAAAAAATTTCATAAAACTAGCAGTTTTATTTAGCTTTTTTATTTTTTGAAAATCATAGAAAAGGAAAACGTCCGTAACTTCAAAAAGCCATATTTCTCGCAATATTCAAGCGGTTTGAAGCACATTCGAATACAGTTTTGCTGTGTACTTAAAAAGAAACCCTTTATCATGTGTTTCAAGATTGGGTCTTGTTGAGGCATTAACTGGATATTTATTTGTGGCACGCAGATATAAAAAAGTTCAATGTCTGCTAATGTTTCTATTTGGAGACTAGTTCAGCAAACTTATCGAATATGACCGTATATAGATAACCTGTATTGAACAAATTTGAAAAAAATCTATATAACATATTTGTTATTTGATTTAAATGAAGATCTGGAATCAGGAATCTGATTGAAAACGGTTCTAGAGGGTTTATTTTTGGTATAGTTCTTAGTGTGTATAAATGACAAGCTACTACACCCATCGTAACGAAATAAAAAACTGAGAATACATTTTGTAGAAAACTGTTTTATTTATATTTGACGTTTTTTATTTTGTTATGTGCGATTTTCGATTTTGTTGATTTTTGGTTTTTGGCGTTTTTTGTTTTTTATGACTTTTGCTATTCATGATTTTCAGTTTTGTTGATTTTTGATTTAGACGATTTTTTGTTTGCTATTTTTGAAATTGACGATTTTTGTTTTTTGTGATTTTTGATTTTGGCGATTTTTAAATTTAACGGTTTTTAATTCTGGCGACTTTTAGCTTTAGCGATTTCTAAATTTGTCGACTTTTGTTAATATTGATTTTCGGTGTTGAAGCTTTTTGAAATTGGCTATTTTTGTTTGAGATTTTTGTTATTCTCGATTTTCGGTTTCGACAATTTTTGTTTTTGGCGATTTTTGTTTTCAGCTATTTTGGTTATCGCGATTTTCAGTTAGCAATTTTTGGCTTTGACGATTTTAGTTTTTTGTTTTTTACGATTTTTAATTTTGACGATTTTTGTTTTTTGCGATTTTTTATTTTGGCATTTTTTGAGTTTGGCGACTTTTGTTATGCGCGATTTTCAGTTTTGCCGATTTTTAGTTTTAGCCTTTTTTGTATTTTATGATTTTTGCTATTCATGGTTTTCGGTTTTGGTGATTTTTGACTTTGACGTTTTTTTTGTTACTATTTTTGAAATTGGCTATTTTTTTTTTTTGTGATTTTTGATTTTGGCGATTTTTGATTTTAACGAATATTAATTTTGGCGATTTTCAGCTTTAGCGATTTTTATTTATTGCGTTTTTTGATTTAAGCGTTTTTTGTTGATCTTGAATTTCGGTTTTGAACATTTTTGAATTTGGCAATTTTTGTTTTTTATGATTATTGTTATTCGCGATTTTCGGTTTCGACAATTTTTGTTTTCGGCGATTTTTGATCTTGTCGATTTTCGTTTTTTGCAATTCGCGAATTTGGCGATTTCTGCTTTTGGCGATTTTTGTTATTCAAGATTTTCGGTTTTGCCGATTTTTGATTTTGGCCATTCCGCTAATAGTTTACACGACAACTCAAGTTGGTAATTAATGCACTTGTCAAAAATTTCAAAACTGTCGTTTTCATAGTACTTCATATTTTTTTGTAAAAGAGGAACCACGGTCATTAGCCCGATCCCGCCCATTTTTGGGCAACTACTCACATTAATAACTTATGAACTCAGACAAAGTCCCTAGGCTTTTTCTATAGTAGTACTCGAGTTGTATGATATTGAATATTTACTTTGTATGGGGGTGACACGCCCATTTGTCCGATTCTGCCCATTTTTTTCTCATGAAATCAGACAAAGTCCCAAAACTTGATCTATTACAGTACTATAGATATATAACATTAAATATTTACTTTGTGTGGTGGGTGCCACGACCATTGATCCGATCCCGCCCATTTTCATCAATTTTTGAAATTAGTTTAATATGCACATGTACATCGTTTCAAAACTCTTGCTGTAATAGTACTCCAGATAGTATATGTTAATCCTGGATATTAAAAATCCACTTTATATGGAAGGTGCCACGCTCACTTGAAAAATCAAAAAAAAAAACAAGTAAGAAAATTTTAGTCGGTCTAGACCGGCTATACGATTACCCTATACCATGCGTTATAGACCCTATCTCTTAGGACCAACTAATTGGATATAGAAAATAAGCATAATCCAAATCTGAGTGGCATTTTTATTAATTTTTTTGGCTGCAGATATGAAAAAGTTTACATCGGATGCTATGTCTATATGGGGACTAGGTCCAAAAATGGACCGATCCTGACCATGGTTGGTAAAGTCTCTTGTATTTTTCGAAAATATATACAAACAAAATTTGAGATGAATCAGTGCAATATTTTTGTTTTTTGATAGATTTAAGTGAAGATCGGGAAGCAGCTCCATATGGGGCCTATGACAAAGAGTTGTCCCATAGGAACCGTTTCTGAACTATTCATTAATGGGTGTAATAAACACAGTTTGGATCTTAAGGCAATTTCTGTCGATTTTATAGGGGTCATTTGTAAGGGAGCTAGGTCTGAACATGAACCGATTCTCACCAATTTAAACAGCGTTCATTCCATGGCCGGCGAAAGCTTATATACCAAATTTCATTAAAATATATTCATATTTGCGACCTGCAGTTTGATTACAAGGTTTACATGGACACACAGACGGACGGACGGACGGACGGACATTGTTAAATCAACTCAAAAAGTGATTCTGATTCGATCGGTATAATTAAAGATGGGTGTAAGTCAAATATTTTTGGTTGTTACAAACAGCAGCACAAAGTCATTATACCCAAACCACATAGTTGTATAGGTATAAATAGCCTATTTTTCCTTCCGATCGGTATAGTGGTGCAGTCTCCTATAACCCACAAACAAACGTAGAAACGTACAAACATACAAAATTCTATTTTTATACCCTATACCACTATGTGGTTTGGGTATAATGACTTTGTGCTGCTGTTTGTAACAACTAAAAATATTTGACTTACACCCATCTATAATTATACCGATCGAATCAGAATCACCATCTGATTCGATTTAACGATGTCCGTCCGTCCGTCCGTCCGTCTGTGTGTCCATGTAAAGCTTGTAATCAAACTGCAGGTCGCAAATATGAATATATTTTGATGAAATTTGGTATTTAATCTTATATCGATCATGGAATAAACGCTATTGAAATTGGTTAGAATCGGTCCATGTTCAGACCTAGCCCCCATACAAATGACCCCTATGAAATCAACATATATTGCCATAAGATCCAAACTATCATACAAATTTTAGTCAAATTGGGTTTGTATGTATATATTACATCCATTAATCAGTACTCCAAAAATGATCCCTATTAGACAACTCTTAGTCATAGGCCCCATATAGAGCTGCTTCCCGATCTTCACTTAAATCTATCAAAAAACAAAAATATTGCACTGATTCTTCTCAAATTTTGTTTTTACATATTTTTGCAAAATACAAGAGACTTTGCCAAACATGGTCAGGATCGGTCCATTTTTGGGCCTAGTCCCCATATAGATATAGCATCCGATATGAACTTTTTCATATTTGCAGCCGAAAAAATTAATAAAAATCCCACTCGAATTTGGTTTATGCTTATTTACTATATCCAGTTAGTTAGGTATCGGTATCGGATAGTCGGTCTAGACCGACTATAATTTTCTTACTTGTTATATATAAGATACATACGGGGGCTAGGTCTGAACATTCAACGATTTTGACCAATTAGAACAGCGATCTTCCTATGGCTTATAAATGCTTATATACAAAATTTCATCAAAATATATTCATATTTTTTACCTGTAGATTAACCACAAGGCTTGCAAGGACACACAGACAGCAGACAGATGGACGGTCATCGCTAAATCGTGATTCGTGATCGTGAATCGCTGTTCCATATATAGAGTATGTATGTATTTTTTTCTGCAAGTCAGTTGCATCCGTTTTATTTTAGTAGAAGTCAAGTTTGCTGATATACGAAAAGACGATTTGACTTAATAATATTTCTTTTGGGAACTATATTTTGAGATGTTTCCTATAATCAGAGATATCAGAGCAGACAAGAGAAAAAGTATTCTAAAGCTTAGAAATGAAAGTAAATCTCTTTGTAAAATAGCTTGGATCATAGCCAAAACTTCAAATCCACCAATTCAGTTTTGTTAAAAGGTTGTTCTGGTCTCCCCTCCAAAGTAACTGAGCGAAAAATCGAATCCCTGAATTACTGCTTCTTTACTTAGTTCCAAAATAAAACAATCCTTCGACATCCATTACGATACCGTTCACAAAATATTAAATAAATCCGACTATCATGGGAATACATGTGATGCCTATTGACAATATTTCCGATAGCAAAAAACGTGTGAACTTTATAAATGATGTCTTGATGTAAATTTTTTTCATATGAAATCAAGTTTTTCATTTTCGGCATTTTGGTTTAGTGAAAACTTAAACACGGTAAAGGTAGTATTTTGGTTGGTAAACTCGTATTTATTGCGCCTCTAATGAATCAAATTGGAAATATAAACATTTAAGAACAAAATTTCAAACACAGCTCTCAACTATTGGGCCTTGGAGAAGATTTTTGGTTCCAACTGCGTAATGAATTGGCGCAAATTGAAACAAGGCTCGAAATATTAAAAATCAATAAAATCACCACTCCAATCACCCGAACTTAGTCGTTTGAATGAGTGGAGTAAAATAAGTAAAGAGGATACTTTAGAGAGGTCTACAAACGCAAAGGACATCAACAGCCAATGACGATGATGATTTCAGTTTACAGCGAAGAGCTTCAGCAAATCAAAATAAGATTAATTTTTCCTATTTTTTTAAATCATTTTCTGTTTTTAATAAAATAATATATTTGGGGCGTATGATTATCATTTATTGGCAGAGTATATGTATATATATTAGGGCGGATCGATTTTTTTTTCTACTTTATAAATGATGATTTCCGTGGAACCATATCTCTATCACTAAAATGGAGTCTGGTAGTTTGTGCGGGTAGGTATTTCTGCAATTTAATTTATTATTTCGCCCAAAAACATAACCTTTACGGCCATTTTTGGGCTGAATCCAAATTTTAAGTCAAAGTACAATTAAAAAGAATTTTGAGCCAAAAATTATTGAAATCGTTTGATTAGTTCATGAGATATTGCTAAGAGGTGAACACACTTTTTTTATACTTTTTTGTCTTTTTATTTTTTTTTCTTCATAAACTCAAACTAAGAAATTAGAGAGTATTGGATTAAAAAAATAATAATAATATATTGTGTATGTATGTGTGGTATTTTTACACCCTGTACCACTATGTGGTCAGGATTTTTCTCATATTTCGTCTATATATGTTTTCGCGAAAAATAAATGAACTTAGCACATATGCTAATGATCGGTCCATTTTTGATCTAGTCCCCACATAAGTATAGCATCCGATATGAACTTTTTCATATCCGAAGGCAACAAATTAATAACATGCCACTCAAATTTGGTTCATGCTTATTTTCTATACAGTTAGTTGGACAGGGCTCTAAAAGCATGGTAGGGTATCGTATAGTCGGTCTAGGCCGACTATAATTTTCTTATTTGTTTAATATTAAATCAAACATTAATATTAAATCAAACATTAATCAAATTATTTATCGAAGCCTTAGCCTAAGTGATTACACATAATGTAGCAAAAATAAAAATAAAAAATAATGTAGCAAAAATAAAAAGGGTTCAACCTATTTAAAATAAAAAAAAAATAAAGTAATAAAAAAAATAGTTCTATTTATGTCGACAATGGATACCTAAATTAGAGATAAGCATATTTAGAAAAAACTAAAATGAACATTTTCATATCTACACAAAACATGTTCGGAACAAAACATACGTGCTAAAAGGTCTTAGTTTTATTTCACAATTAATGTCATTTACGAGCCGCTATGCAATCACTAAAATGACATTTCAAAAATTGATTACAAAAATATTTAATTCATTTGATTGATTTGAAGCACATTCGAATAGTATTGTTGTCTTTCTTTTTTTTACTACATAAAAAAAAATCATTTCTTAAAAAAGCAGCTCTGTTTCTCAGTTGAAATTTCTAAATACATTTTTAATATGGCCTCTCAATTTTTCTGTTTTTTTTTATGCCATTTTTAGAAAATATAAAAGGTCTCCATTAAGGATTCGTAACGCCATTTTACAATATTTAATAACCGTTCACCAGTTTTCCATATCAAAATATTTTCATAATTTAAGATACAGCAAAATACTAAATTTTATGCAAAAGAGAGTGGGATTTTGTTAACGTTTGAGAATTTTAAAGCTGTTTCAAAAGCTATAGCCGGTAACTGTAAGTAAAGAGCTAACTTGAAATTTTGCCATCGACACCATTGTTCACTAATGTTTGATGTTTTAAAATGCAATTGAGTTCATTCTGATGCGATATTTTTCTTGAAATAGTGGTGAGGTATAGCAAAAACCCTAATAAAATCTGTAAAGGAAAAATATTCGAAAATTGCTACAGACGGTAGCAAGTCATAAATGGAAAAAGTTTAAAAATTGGCTAAAAAATCAGTAAAAAAAGATATAAATGTCTAATAGCTTAATGCAAATCTTTGTGGGTAAACTTATTCACAAACAAGTAAGAAAATTACAGTAGGCCTAGGCTAACTACGATATCATGCGTTTAAAGAAATGCTCTTAGGTTCAACTAATTGGATATGGAAAATAAGAATACACCAGATGTTATCTGCAGATATGAAATATTTCATATCAGCTGATATTGTTATATGGGGCTAGGTCGAAAAATAGACCATATTTGGTAGAGCCACTTAATTTTTCACAATTATATACAATATTTATTTAAAAATCTGTACAATATATATATATATTTTTTTAGATGTAAATGAAGATCTGTAATCAGCTTTATATGCCCTACAGAGTATATTTTTGGACTATAGGTTAATAGATATAATTTAGATCTTATGACAATATAAGTCGATCTCATGGAGTTTATTTCTTTGTGGCCTAGATCTGAACATGCACCGATTTTTACCAATTTCAATAGCGCCTGCCCTATGGCAGTTAAAAGCCCATATGAAAAATTTCATCAAAACTTATTCATATTTGTTATTTATTATTTATATGTGTTTATAATATAATAAAAGTTGGATCTAAGTCAAATATATTTGGAGTTACAAACATCAACACAAAGTCAATATACTCCGACCACATAGTCCAATAGGGTATAATGACTACATCTATCCACTTAGTGGCAACTGTGGCAACTCTACCAGTGACTATTTTACAAAGAGATTAAGCTCCAAAGATGATATAATGTTTCCAACAAATAGCACGTATCTTGAATCCAATTTTTTTTTATTCCTTAATTTAGTCCATATATTGGTTTTAAGTCAACAAAAACTTTCTTGTATTACATAAAGCTATTCCCTGTGCTATTCAAATTGTCACCACTGCGACCGGTTTTGAAACATAAACGTGATGCTCAAATGTTACGCACATATGACTTGCATCAGTTAACATAACCGAAAATACACGCGACATTACACGCATTCAACATTTATGCAAACGCATTGTGGCATCACGAAACATACGCGCACACACACTCCGTATATTTCTGAATATCTGTGTGTATATGCATTGCAGTCTGCGAAGTTATATTATGATTTTCTTTATTTTTTTTTTTATAAATAAAAAAAAATGAATTCATTTGTTGCAAATATTAATAACTGCTGGCTTCTACACCAATAATTTAGTAGAATATTTGATTAAATTAACTTAATTAATTCTGGTATGTGTATGCGAGAGTTTGAAATTAATATTGCAATGTTAAGGCATTAGACTTAATAGTTTTAGCATTTTATGTGCATCTCTTGTATACAAGGTTTCTAATTCACATGTGTTAATCTCTATTATATTAAAGCCAACTCATAATTCTGCCTTTGTCGATATATACATGTCCACGTTAAGGTGGCCCATCATTATAATGAGGGGGGGGAAAGTGTTCGAATTTAAAGTCTCACCCCCTAGAAATATGCGCATGGCAAAAAAACTGAGAAATACAAAGTTTTGGGTCAATCAAAAAAAATTTAGAGGTGCCTCAACACGACTGAAAATTTTAAGTGTGTTTATATGGGGAAAATATGACTTTTTTCACATTTTACGAAAATTTCGTTCTATATTTTAATTTTTTCATCACTACTAAATTATCTTTTCAAAAAGCTATATAACTTCCAAATCGAATAAAAGCCAAGAAATAACAAATGCCCAAGACCACTTTTGTGCCAAAAAACTTTAGGTCATGAAATGTGATGAATATGTTATCAACTTTAACAAATTGATTAAAGCCATAAATATTTTTTTTTTTGATCTTTATACCTATAGGTACTGACATATGAAGTATTGTTTGTTACCACGTTGTTAAAATATTGCTAAGTGAGACCAAAAATTGAAAATTTTTTTGATAACATTTTGAAAACTCTTTTTTAAGTTTTAAAAGATTTTCTGTAACAAAATTTCAAAAAATGGATCTAGCACATCACAGTTTTGTTAAATATATGTAAGAGATTAACTGTGTGCATTTTTAAGTATATTCCTCTGCCACAATTTTTTTTACAAAAAATTTCTTGCTGATTTCGAGAAAAAATATTTTTTTGTGAAATTTTCAGTAAATGTACTCTTTCTAAATAATTTGTATATCAAATTTTTAATTTTTCTACTTTTAAAAGTTATAATTTATCTTAATAGCCTAGGGTTTCTGAAAAAATAATATGACCCCATTTACCATTTTGGAGATGGGGTCAGATATGACCCCAAGCTAATGAAAGACAATTTTTTCAAAAAAAATCAAATATTTTGTAATGCTAGTGAATTTTTAGATGTGACGCTTAAAATATAATAACCAAAAATATAATTCCATGCTAATAATTTGAAATAAATCGAACAACGTTAACCCATTCCTAGTAAACTAGATGAAACCCTTACTATGGGTTTGGAAATAAAATTGTGCTATATTTTATATAAAAATTAATACTAATATATGTATATGGGGGATTTCATGTCAAGTGCACCAACTTTTGAAACCGATGTCTTCCGATCGGGATGAAATTTACACCAAGGTTAGTCCTATTGGATAGTAGTTTAGACACAATTTTTCAACAATATCGGTCCGGATCTCTCTGAGTTAGAGGGGATCAAAATTTGACATTTTGGCCAAACAGGTGTTTTTCTCATACATGTAACTTATTACCTAGTGTTCCTAGAAAATTTTCTCCCAAAGACTTTAGATAGCTATTTCTTCAATATTTCGGAAAAAAATACTTAAAAAAAAATAAATTTGTAGACTTTTTTTTGCTAAATTAAAGCATTTTTTGCCTTTTTTTCAAAAAGGGCATTTTTTTTTTTTTTTTTTTCATAAGAAAGCTTATGATTTTTCCTTTAAGAGCCTTTTGGTCGCTTAGTGGGATGGGAGTGGGATATCTATCATAATAAATGTTTTGTAACTCAAGACAACGGTTTTTCAATTTTTCACAAATGCACTATTTTGAATTTTTTCCTATTTGTGTGTAAAACCTTACAAATAAAACTTATACTGAGAAACTAGACAAATTAACCTTTCCGAAGGTATGTAACATACCTTCATAACATAACAGAATAGAATGGTTTTCTGTATCCTGAAAGAGTTATTTGCAACATTTCAATCTGAACACGAGGATGTTAGAATTGGCTTCACGAAATTAACCCAAATGAGGCCAAAACATTGCGTTTTGGCAGAAAGCAGCGGAACTCACACAGTACGCGTTTGCATTTACCATGAAAATGTTAAACTGATGTTGAAGGAAATCAACTTAAAGTATTTAACAGATGATTCGGCAGAAGATATACACGATTACCGCGATTGCCTTAAATTGACTATGTGTCCTAATGCAACAACTTCTTGCCACTTAGGTGAATGTACCAATTGCCCGAAAACACATTCATCAAAGAAAATTTAATCAACTCTTTAGATCGAGAATATATAGAGAGGTCAAATTTGATTCTTGGATTCAGACTGACAGATGCACATTGAAAACATTCATTTTAAATGTGGATGATTTTGTGGAAGAAATGTGTACAGGATTGCTAAACTTGAGAAACCATGACTTTTTAGTCAAAGAGCAATGGTCATTCTTCAAGGATTTGAAAATACATTTGAAGTCTGGTGAATTCGTTATTTCATATGAATGCGCAGAAAACTATAAATATGTTTTTTAGGATGCCATACAAGCATTCCACTTCAATAACGACCAAGCAACTATATTCACAGTAGTTATTTACTACATGAAAGATGAAAAGCTGGAACACAAAAGTATACAAAAGATACTGTTGCAGTTTATGAGTACCAGAAGAGAATACTAAAATTTCTAAAATCTAAATTTACAGTAAAGAAGGTATACTACGTTTCCGACGGAGCTCGTCAACATTTTAAAAACAAAAGTAGCTTGGCAAATCTTATGCCCATGAAAAAGATTTTGGAATGCCAGCTAAGTGGCATTTTCATCCTACTGCTCATGGTAAAGGAGCATGTGATGGTATTGGAGCAAACCTTAAAAGAAATGCAGCGAAGTATAGCCTCCAGTGCTCTCATCAAGATGGCATCTTAGATGCGACTGCTTTATTCCATTTGGCAAAGAGTTATTGTAAAGAAACTGAAATAGTTTTTAGTAGCAAAGAGGATCATCAGGAAACATTGAAAACACTGAAGAGCAGATTTGATGCTTTTATACCGCTTGTCGATGGAAGACCCAAGTTGAAAAAGTTTTCTGCCTCTATTTAATGCGATTTCTTTCCAAAGACAACAAATAAACCAGCAGCGAAATCAACAGCTGAACCTAGTAACGCCAAGAAAGGATTGACAAAAAAGCGCAGTAAATAAAGGCGACAAAAAAGCTGGATGAAAGACTGGGTATTTAAAAATTTACAAGACTTAAATACTTCATCAACTACAATAAATTAAGTATAAAAATAGTTATGATATAAATGGATCTAATGCAATTAAGATTAAATTTTAATAAATTATTTATCTTTTTATTTTTAATATTATTATTATTATACATTAATTTAATTATTATTAAAAATAAATAAAAAATAATAAATTTTCAACATTTCTATAGAAAAAAAGCGATTTTTTTCCTGAGTATTACAGTATTGAGGGTATAAAACTTTAGTTAGGTATGTCATATACCTTCAGAAAGTTTACTTTGTCTAGTTTCTCAGTATAGGTTTTATTTGTCAGTTTTACACACAAATAGGAAAAAATTCAAAATATTGCATTTGTGAAAAATTGAAAAACCGTTGTCTTGAGTTACAAAACATTTATTTTGATAGATATCCCACTCCCATCCCACTAAGCGACCAAAAAGCTCTTAAAGGAAAAATCCTAAGCTTTCTTATGAAAAAAAAAAAAATGTCTGTTAGATTTATCGTCATTTTTCAGACATATTGCAATTACTACTGTAATTAATATGCAATTTTTAATTTTGTTTAAATGGTGCGTGGTAAAGAAGAAGAAAGCATATATTTCAAAAATTCATAACTGCACTGTATTCTTAATCGGACCGGTTTCTGGCATTTCAGCCTTCATCAGCGATTTATTGAACATTGTGACAATTGTTATGTTTTAATTGAATAGATTGTTTCTATATGAAAATTTTTTCTACTTAGGGCGGCCGTGAGGTTTTGAACCATGAACCTTCACATACACTCGTACTTGCACTTTTTGGTCAGCGCTTTAACACACTCACCTAAAGTCAGGCCTATGAGCAGTGTGGTTAGATTCAATTTTCGTACCATACAGCTTTACTTTGTATTAATTTCAGAAGATACAACTCTGTCCAAACAAACAATCGTTATTTTTTGAATTTTGAAAATTTTTTGCATTTATACTTCTAATTTCCACTATTCTCAGTTTTCGTAAGAGTTGTCATATGTGATGTACGGTTTTTGTACATACCTACATATGCACTTTACATATATTTGAGATGACGCTTTGAAGCGAAGAAAAAATGTCGTTTTTGGAAAAAAAAAGGCAAAAATGCTTTAATTTAGCAAAAAAAAAAAAAAAGTCTAAAAATTTTTTTTTTTTTTAAGTATTTTTTTTCCGAAAAATTGAAGAAATAGCTATCTAAACTCTTTGGGAGAAAATTTTCTAAGAACAATAGGTAATAAGTTACATGGATGAGAATAGACACCTGTTTGGCCAAAATGTCAAATTTTGATCCCCTCTAACTCAGATAGATCCGGACCGATATTGTTGAAAAATTGTGTCTAAACTACTATCCAATAGGACTAACCTTGGTGTAAATTTCATCCCGATCGGAAGACATCGGTTTCAAAAGTTGGTGCACTTGACATGAAATCCCCCATATATATATACTTCATTATTATCTGTTTTATAATTAAATTATTATTGCAATTAACAATGAGTTAGTAAGAAGTTATCAAAATTAATTATTATAAAGTTTATAAATATGATAAAATTTATATAAAAATTAACATATAAACTTAATTATTTTATATTTTTAATTAAATAATTATTGTAGTTAATAATAAATTAATTAAAATTATAAATTTTTATAAATATCATAAAAAATCAATTTTTAAAATTACAATAACATTAAATCATCATCCGACACGACATCAATTGATGCGAACGCTACGAAATCAAAATACAAATGCTGTTTGACGTGTTTATTTGTACGTTGCCTTTAAAGCATCAAACACAGGACATTCACACATATGTATGTATATGCACTGTTTGATGGGTTTATTTGTACGTTGCCAGCGGCCTTAAAACTTCAACATCACTTACAAAACGTTTGATTTTTTGAATATATTGTCTTTCATTAACTTGGGTCATATGCGACTCCAAGTCCAAAAGGGTCATTTTTCTCAGAAAACCTTTGCTATTAAGATAAATTATAACATTTAAAAGTAGAAAACTGATAAATTTTTGATACAAAGCATTACGAAAGGAAACATTTACTGAATATTTCACAAAAAACTCATTTTTCTCGAAATCTGCAAAAAAAAAAAGGATTCTTTATAAAAAAAAATTCTAGCATAGGAATTTACTTAAAAATTCACACAGTTATTCTCTAATATATATTTAATAAAACTTTAAAGTGCCAGATCCATTTTTTGAAAATTTGTTTAAGAAAATTTTTTAAAACTTAAAAAAGGAGTTTAATCAATCACATTTCATGACCTAGAGTTTTTTTTTTTGCTCAAAAGTGGTCTGGGGCATTTGTTATTTCTTCGCAAGTATTTATTCGATTTTGAAGTTTTATAGCTTTTTGAAAAGATAATTAAGTGCTTATATCGATTCGTATAACAATTAGTGGAAAAAATTAAAATATAGAACGAAATTTTCGTAAAATCTGAAAAAAAAAATGTCATATTTTCCCCATATAAACACACTTGAAATTTTCAGTAGCGTTGAGGCACCTCTATATTTTTTTTTTTTTTTTTTTTGATTGACCTCAAACTTTGTATTTCTAAGTTTTTTTGCTACTCGCGTATTTCTAGGAGTGAAAACGAGAGTTTGAACACTTTTTTTTATTAAGGGCCACCCTAATCCACGTGCTAGTTTAAGTATTAGTCGAAATTTTTTTTTTCATACTTTGCATAGAAATACTTTTCCTAATCAAAAGATTAGCAAGCAGCATGGCATTGGCTTTTTTTTTAATTTTACTATGGACTAAATTTGTATACCCCATACCACTCATTGTTCGGAGTAAAATGAGTTTGTGCTGATTTTTATAACTACTAAAAATAGTTGCCTCACCATCGCTTTCTGAGACAATTTAGTGATGTCCGTCCGTCTATATATCTGTTTGCCTGACCGTCTGTATCCAATGGATTCAGTGCTGTATGGGGATTCTTAGTAAAAGGATTTGGGTACACTAGACAACCATGAGCCAAAAATGGGGGTGTAGGATGAGGGTAAGTTCCTTATCGAACTCAAAGTGGAGACAAAAAATTCCATAAATGACACAAAAACTCCATAAATGACATATACTCACTCTTAGAGGGATAAAATGTAGGACCTGCCCCCTTAACATCCGCATATCACCATTCTTTAAGGAGGCTTTCATACAACGTTTAAAATGTTACGAATTTGTAAAAAAAAAATTGCCCCCATAGCTCTCCAGATGCACCCAGATGGATCAAATATATGACCAACTCCCAATAGCTTTCGGCCCCCAAAATTTTTAGAACATGCACAACTTATCTTTCCTATCATTAAGGGAGCTCCCATACAAAATTTACATTACAGACTAGAAATGTGTAGAAGACAAAGTTCAATAACTGGCTTTGAGTAGCCCTAGGAGATAAAATATATGACCGGTCTCCATTAGTCTCTTGTCTCCAACAGTTTCTCCAAACATACGTGTCCCTTATTTCAAGCCTTTAAGGGGCTGCCACTTAGTTTTTCTTCCCCAAAAAAAAAAAAATTTTTTTTGCATACCTATCCATCCGGACAAAATGCAAATTTTTTAATGAAATCGGGAAATTCGATTCGGTTTTTAATTTATTACTTAATTGTAACTTTTAAAAATACATTTTTTTATATATGAAATTAATTTTTTTCCAACATGGTATGGAAAATTTTACCGATTATCAGCTACGATCTAAAGCAAAAATATTTTTTACTTCACGATACGATACAAAAATTAAGGAGCATTGAAAAGTTACTTGTCCTCGCCCTAGGTCCCATATAAGCAAATATCTGTTACGCAGTTTTTCATGTCTAGGGATACAAGTTCATAACTATGCTACCCAAATTTGGTTTATGCTTATTTCCTGTATTGAATTAATTGAACCTGACAACTTATATATCTATAGGTAACGCCGTATTATTAATATATTTTTTTAATAAGTGGATCATTTCTTAGTTTTTCAAAAAAAATTACAATAAAGGCTTCTCAGAAAAACCTGAAAATACATTTCTGTTCTATATGTAGATTTTAGATTGACGGAATATTTAAATGAATTTTAGAATTTTGTTAAAATGTTTTTATGGTCTGCCGAAAGAATATTTAAGGTATAGTTTGCTTACAAAAAATTTAAAAGCTTATCAACAAATATCCACCCAATCTCTGCTATGCCAAAAAATTTAGGGAGCAGACGAGAGGGCATGGCACTTCCCACGCCAAGTTTATTATTATAAAAAATATCTAAAATACTATGAAAGCAAGAGTCTTGAAATTTTATTTAAGATAATACGTTATAAATGTACTTAGTCAGGATAAATATAAACAACATTTGAAAAGATGGCGTGGCACCTGCCATAAAAAAAAATATTTATCGTCATATGTCTGTAGTACTACGATAACAACAGTCTTGCTATTTTATGTTAGGTTAGTTCAATAATAACGAGTATACGTATTTGAGTTAAAATTGTACTGAATAAGATTAGTGAGCGTGTCACCTCCTATACAAAGTAAATACTTATCATCAAATATCTAAACTAGTATGAAAGCGAAAGTCTTGAAACTTTGTGTCAGTCCATAAATTATTAATGGCACTAGTCGTATCTACACTGGGCGTGATCGTAGCAGTGGGCATAGGACATGCCATAAAAAGCAAAAAAATACACGGAGTGTTGTGAAATTGGGGCCCTTAAAAATATTTGCGAGTAGAGACTAGAATGGTTAGGATGCGACTAAAGTGCACGGTACGTCTTATAGAAAGTAAATATATATAGTCATTCATGTAGATTCCAAATATTATTAATATCATTTGGAAAATGTTATTTTTTTAAAACAACACAACTATTTATTAAAAAAAAAAAACGTTCGACGGGATCCACCTGTAATGTACAAACAAGGTTTTTATTTTTTAATAATTGAGATCATTAATTTTACATAAATGGGGATAATTGTTTTTTTTAACGTTTATTTACACAAATTCTTTATTAATACTTAACTATAATAAACATTAGTTAACAATAATAATATAACTAATTATATACATAGTTCCAAATCCGAGCTCTCTAGTATTATTAATATTGATAATATATTTTCTTTTTAATAAATAATTTACATTTTCAGGACTTCAAATGAAGACTATTTTATTTATTTTGTTCGCAGTGAAAAATTTGGTAAAAACATTACATAAATAGCAATAGGGAAGAAAAAGGTCAAGGGTTAAAATAGAAAGATTTAGAAATTACTAACATAGCCACCAATACATTTTTCTTTTTGATATTTGTAAAATGTAAAGACCTTTATTAGACATACTAGTTCTGTATCTCAAATCAATATTTGCTGTATTATTGTAATTAACTGCTTTGATATTGGCATGTCTATATATGTGTGGGGTGCCATTTTCATTTTGGATCATCCTTATTTTATCGAGGTATTAAAAGGCCTCAGGTGAAATTAACTCTTTTTGTAAGGAATTAATTATATAACCTTCATTTGTGTAGTACGGTGCCAATATTAAATTATTTTCTTTACAAGATGTACATCTTACAATGTAATTTCTTATTAAATGTATTATAACATTATCTATTCTAATCATGTTTGTAACATTGTATAGTTTTCTTATTAGATTTGTATTTTACATAATCACCTTGTGAAGTTCTGTAAAGTGTAGTACATGGCCTTAAGCATATTCTTTAAAATACCCTTATCTTCTTCCTGTAGGATGGTGGAATATTAAATCATATTGGACATACATATATTATAATAGGCCTGATTAAAGATTGATACATAATAATTTTTCTTCTTATTCTTATGTATCTTAAATAAAATATAGTTTTATACATAAAAAATGCGTTTCTTGCCTCTAAAATTATTTCATTTACACGATTATTAAAATATAAGAATTTGTCTAGATATACACCTAAATATTTAACAATTTCTTTATTTGGTATTGAACAATTATTTAGATTAGATTTAATCCCAAACAATTTCCAATTTATTTTTATATTATTATTACATCTAAATACTGGAGGTCTAAATAAAATCGTTTCACATTTTTGTATGTTTATTCTCATATTCCAATCAATAGTATACTCTTCTACAATATCAAAAGAAGTTTGTAGATTTTGATCTACGTGTTGCATTACAATATCGTCAGCAAATGGTATCTATTATATTTTCTATTTTGCTGATTAAGTCTAAAATAAACAGGTTAGAAAGAATAGGTGCATTAACAGTCCCCTGTTAAAGACCATTTGTTACTTGTTTTTGCTCTCATGGTTGTGGTGAAACAATCTAAAAGTTTTATCACTTTTCATATTATAAATTAAAATGATTTGGTGTAAAGGAAATTTATATTCATTTAATTTGAATATCAATCCTGGAATCCATATGGTATCGAAAGATTTTTCCATATCTATTACATTAACTCAGAATAGAAATACAATACAGCATTACCTCCCGGGAACTAAAACGTACAACACGTACAAATTGAAATTAATTTAAGTAAAGTCATAATAATGTTTTGTAATAAAATAAATTAATAAACTTTTAAATAAAACAAAATTTCGTAACAATATTTTTAAAAATAATATCTGGAATGTTATCTACACCTGACGATAACTTTCACCTAAGATTGTGAAATATATACAGAATTATATATTTTGTGATAAAATAAATTTCCGCTTGATTTTCATCTAAATCGTTAGATGTTTTTTCAGAGCTGAAATTTGTTACGGTAGCACGATTGCTGTTAAACACTAATTTTGATTCCAAAAATCTTAGGAAGAAATCGCTAACTTGTGAATGTATATTATTGCTCATATTTAACTCCTTATTGGAGTGAAAATCCTCTAAAAAGGCTCCATTAGTATCCAACATTTGCTCTTGTTCGCGTATAATATAATTATTTCAGTTATCCTACTGTAGACTTTTTATGTCTATTTCTAAATTATTCAGTAATTGTACTGAATTCAAGGGTGGGAAAAATTGTTTTTTTTTATACAATATAGAAAATATTTACATCAACGCACATTTTTTTATTTATTAAAATTTATATATCTAATATTAAAAATAAAGTAATTATGTGGGATGAAGAAACTGGTGTGTATTGGATTGTATTGTATTATTTTATTGAACTGCTATCACAATAAGAATAAATCTTATAAATTACAGTGATAGCAAGTAACGTTTATAATATTAATATTGATTTACAGTAAATTTTGAGATTATTAAAAATAAAGTAAATTAATCATAAAATTTAACATAATGGTGAACATAATAAAGTTCCTTTTGAAAAGTAATACGTTGCTTTTCACTTGGATATATGATGGTAAATTGTTCCAAAGACACATTGTGTAATTGAAAATTTTCTTGTAGACATTAGATATTTGTATTTTTTAATCTCGTTTCTTCCATGAGGCGATTGTGCAAAAATAACATTGTAAAAAGGTATTCTGGTATTTTATGCATCATTAAAATCTTTTATATTTTAATAAATTTTAAAATTTATATCATGTAACTGGTATGAATATAATGAGATACTATCTCGTCTACCTCTGTTGAAAACGTATCTGGCTATATTATTATATGTGACCTCGAGGCGCTTAAAATCAATAATGTCGTAATTGGCAAATGTTTCACACCCGTACAGTAGAACTGGTATTAAATATGCTTTTGTAAAGAGCATTCTTATTTCAAACGGCGTCGATGATTGCACAGCCCACAAGTTTCTCCACATCCCATGAATTTTACCAGCTGATATATTTATATGGTTAGACCAAGAAAGTTCAGCAATAAATGTGATTACCAAAGTCGTTTCTTGAGTTGTTAATATGTAGAAAAATATTATCATTCAGTCTTTTTTTATTACTTCTTGAAATGAAAATATATTTTGATTTGTCAGGGTTTATACATAAGCCATGAGTACATGCCAATTTATCTGTACTAGCAGATTCCAGCGTTCGAAATTCGAGTGCAATTTCTAGTCAGTTTTATTTTTCAACTTAGCCAATTCACAAACCAACACCTTTATGGTTTATTATTATTGTGAATGAAGATAACAAACACATTAACAAACACATTAACAAATTTAATAAAACACACATAGCATATGTATAATTTTATGTATGTGTTAGTAGCAACTTAAAATGCAATTTACTCAAAGTAAAATAAAATATTTTAAAATCCGTAAATCTGCAAATCGGTTAAAAAGAAATACCTTTGAAATAAATACGTTTGGTCAAAATCGGGATAAAACTGTAGAACAAAACATCGGTCACAAGAAATCCACTAAAATTTGGTTTATGTTTATTGATGTGTAAACATCTATACGCGCAGGGGGGTAAATTTCTATTTCACAATACAATCACAAAAACAGCGTAACTTATATCGGTGTGAGCTGAAGCAGATAACGCTGTGTGACTTATGATTGTACTGGTGAAAAAATTATGATATGTTCTTTTCTAAACATTTTCCAATTGTCTTTCAAAAAACATCAATTGTATTTCAGAAACCATCAATATAATTTCAGAAAACTTCATTTGAATTTCAGAAAACATAAATAGAATTTCAGAAAACATCATTCGAGTTTCAGAAAACATCAATTAAATTTCAGAAAACATCAATAGAATTTCAGAAAACATCCTTTGAATTTCAGAAAACATAAATAGAATTTCAGAAAACATCAATATAATTTCAGAAAACATCATTTGAATTTCAGAAAACATAAATAGAATTTCAGAAATCATCAATATAATTTCAGAAAACATTACTTGAATTTCAGAAAACATAAATAGAATTTCAGAAAACATCAATATAATTTCAGGAAACATCAATTGAATTTCAGAAAACATAAATAGAATTTCAGAAAACATCAATATAATTTCAGAAAACATCATTAGAGTTTCAGAAAACATCAATTGAATTTCAGAAAGCATCAATAGAATTTCAGAAAACATCAATATAATTTTAGAAAACATCATTCGAGTTTCAGAAAACATCAATTGAATTTCAGAAAACATAAATAGAATTTCTGAAATCATCAATATAATTTCAGAAAACATCATTTGAATTTCAGAAAACATAAATAGAATTTCAGAAAACATCAATATAATTTCAGAAAACATCATTTGAATTTCAGAAAACATAAATATAATTTCAGAAAACATCAATATAATTTCAGAAAACATCATTTGAATTTCAGAAACCATAAATAGAATTTCTGAAATCATCAATATAATTTCAGAAAACATCATTTGAATTTCAGAAAACATAAATAGAATTTCAGAAAACATCAATATAATTTCAGAAAACATCATTTGAATTTCAGAAAACATAAATAGAATTTCAGAAATCATCAATATAATTTCAGAAAACATCAATATAATTTCAGAAAACATCATTTGGATTTCAGAAAACATAAATAGAATTTCAGAAATCATCAATATAATTTCAGAAAACATTATTTGAATTTCAGAAAACATAAATAGAATTTCAGAAAACATCAATATAATTTCAGGAAACATCATTTGAATTTCAGAAAACATAAATATAATTTCAGAAAACATCAATATAATTTCAGAAAACATCATTCGAGTTTCAGAAAACATCAATTGAATTTCAGAAAGCATCAATAGAATTTCAGAAAACATCAATATAATTTTAGAAAACATCATTCGAGTTTCAGAAAACATCAATTGAATTTCAGAAAACATAAATAGAATTTCAGAAAACATCAATACAATTTCAGAAAACATCAATTGTATTTCAGAAACCATCAATATAATTTCAGAAAACATCATTTTAATTTCAGAAAACATAAATAGAATTTCAGAAAACATTAATATAATTTCAGAAAACATCAATTGTATTTCAGAAACCATCAATATAAATAATTTCAGAAAACATCATTTGAATTTCAGAAAACATAAATAGAATTTCAGAAAACATCAATATAATTTCAGAAAACATCAATTGTATTTCAGAAACCATCAATATAATTTCAGAAAACATAAACTGTATTTCAGAAAACATCAATAAAATTTCAGAAAACATCAATTGAATTTCAGAAAACATCAATATAATTTCAGAAAGCATCAATTGTATTTCAGAAAACATCATTTGAATTTCAGAAAACATCAATAGAATTTCAGAAAACATCAATATAATTTCGGAAAACATAATCAGAGTTTCAGAAAACATCAATTGAATTTCAGAAAACATCAATAGAATTTCAGAATACATCAATTGTATTTCAGAAAACATCAATTGTATTTCAGAAAACATCATTTGAATTGCAGAAAATATAAATAGAATTTCAGAAAACATCAATAGAATTTCAGAAAACATTAATATAATTTCAAAAAACATCATTCGAGTTTCAGAAAACATCAATTGAATTCCAGAAAACGTCAATAGAATTTCAGAAAACATCAATATAATTTCAGAAAACATCATTCGAGTTTCAGAAAACATCATTTGAATTTCAGAAAACATAAATAGAATTTCAGAAAACATCAATATAATTTCAGAAAACATCATTCAAGTTTCAGAAAACATCAATTGAATTTCAGAAAACATCAATGGAATTTCAGAAAACATCAATTGTATTTCAGAAAACATCAATTGTATTTCAAAAAACATCATTTGAATTTCAGAAAACATAATTAGAATTTCAGAAAATATCAATTGAATTTCAAAAAGCATTATTTGAATTGCTGAGAACATTAATTGTATTTCAGAAAACATCAATTGAATTTCAGAAAACATCAATTGCATTTCGGAAAACATCAATTGAATTTCCGAAAACAGCATAATCGACTTATTTTTTATGCACTGGAAAATATGATGTTGATGTTTTCTTTAATTATTAGATGTTTACACATCTCCCTTGTGATCGGACTCACATGATTTTTTCTCTACAACCAGTTATTGCACCAACAAAGTTGGATCCAAGACCCTCTATCGACACGCATTATATGGGGTACTGTATAGTCGGTCTATATCGACTACAATTTTCCTATTTATTTTGTTTTAATCTTATATTGAAGAAAATCGGAAATAAACGAAAAAAATATCTCTTACTTGATATGAGCACTATCATCTTAATTTCTTACAAACATTTTATTTAAAATAAAATCAAAATTTTTAATTATTCAAAAAAAGAGGGCATAAATTAAAGAAAACTAAAAACAAAATGCAAAAAATTTCTCGAAAATCATCAAAATATGCTGATGAGTATTTAATTTAAATATTGGCATTTTCTTTACAAAATTATTGGCTTATTATGGCCCAGCTAAATAAAACCAATGAGAATATTTACATTTAAATTGCATCGATTTTTACGTGTTTTTGAGAAAGTTTGTGGTAATTTTTTGTGCGCTCACATTTAGATGTTGTAGCTACAACTACACTTGCCGTCCGTATTAGTTATTTATGTTCATATTAAAATTTTAATTTTCCTATTAATTGAATTGTTAATATTGACATTGTAATCAGTGTTTAATTAATACTGGTACATAATCCTATTAAACTGATTTTATGGAGGGATTTAAATTATGTAAATGACAACGATTATAATCAGTTTATTTTTTATAGTAGCCACAAATTCTGTGTGTGTGAGTGCGTATTTTTATTCTATCACATGGAATTCACACATGCAGTGGAAAAAATGTACAATATACATATTTTAAATTTAATTTAATTTTGAATATGTCTTTGTTTAGGTCTCTTATTAAATCAATACTCGTTGTTTGAGTGCTTTTTGAAGCAAACTCCTGACAAATATCTTCAATTATTAAGTGAGATTTGAAAACCGGCCGGTATCTTAACATTTTGCCAGAATTCCCTTAGTCAAGGTGTGGGTTTATATTTATTTAGGGGTTGAAATAAGCAAAACTTCAACAACCTTCAAAAATTCCTTTCCTCATATATAAGTGCTTATGTGGGTTTATTCACCTGTCATCTAGTGTTTTAAATGTCTTTGTATCTGAAAACGTGTATATTAGGGTGGAGTGACAATGTGTGTTATATTTTTAAAATTTCTTGAAAATTTACATTCGTTTCTAAAGGAGCAACTGCAAAAAAATATGTTCATAACAAGGGGTGAGGTTTTTCTTCTTCTTAGCTTTCTTTTCAAGCCTTATTTGATTTTGTTTTTATCAAGTTATATCTTCGACAAATATCTGAGATATCTATGATATTAATATTCAAGGCGATTTCTTGTGACCGATGTAAGTATGTCAGTTTTAATCCTATAAAATAGGACCATACATGCCTTATTTGAAAGACATTGCTTTTTAGCTGTCCACCAGATATAAAGGTTTTAAGGTTTTAAGTAAAATGCATTTAAAGTTGCTACGGATACAGACATAATATTATACAGCTCTGTGTGTGTTTTTCTTAAATTTGTTAATGTGTTTGCAAATAAAATTTTGGCAAAATAACGGCAATGAAAAGTGTCGTTCACAAAAGAATTGTGAATTGGCTAAAATTGATTAGCATACCTTTATGGTCATACAAAATAATTTATTAAATGAATAAATAAAATTTCCTACAATTTGCACTCGAATTTCGAGGGCTGGGCTCTGCTAGTTATGTTTAATGTTTTACGACAAAACCGTATATCACATATGACAACTCTTACGAAAACTGAGAATAGTGGAAATTAGAAGTATAAATGCAAAAAATATTCAAAATTCAAAAATAACGATTGTTTGTTTGGACAGAGTTGTATCTTCTGAAATTAATACAAAGTAAAGCTGTATGGTACGAAAACTGAATCTAACCACACTGCTCGTAGGCCTGACTTTAGGTGAGTGTGTTAAAGCGCTGACCAAAAAGTGCAAGTACGAGTGTATGTGAAGGTTCATGGTTCAAAACCTCACGGCCGCCCTAAGTAGAAAAAATTTTCATATAGAAACAATCTATTCAATTAAAACATAACAATTATAAGTTATAAGTTGTTATAAGTTTAATTAAAATGAGTGATAAAATATATGTTCGTGCAAATATTATTAAATATTAAAAAAAAAAATCTATATTAGTCCTACAAAAAGTTGACAAAAGAATAAAAGGACTGCCGCCATACAGTTTCTAATATTATTAAAAAGTATCACAAGAAGTGGGCCATCGATGGGACACCAATTTCGGGAAGAAAGAAAAATCTGCATGATGTTGAAGCATATTGAACTGCAGTCCTGTTCCGAATATATGGAGCGAAAATTTAAAGCCAACCTCCCTGTCACAACTTTTAAGTTGCTTAAGGAAATATTGAACATATGAGCGAAATTTCAAAGAAAAAGTCCCTGATATAGCAAGCAGTATTCAGTTGCGGCAAAAATAACAATAATAATGATTAATAACAAAGATGAAAATTTCCTTTCACAAACCAACACAATATATCCACATATTTTTGGGCCCAAAACAAACGAAATTTACAAAAAAAAAAAGAACTTGCCTGGTATGATAAGCAATATGCACTTGCGGCAAAGGAACCAAATCATTAGTTAAAACGGGCTCATAAATACCAAAATTTATATTAAGGAGCGTTCGCAGAAACGACTACTTCCCTTAATAAGCCTGAATATACTGTGTTAGCATCTTTTGGCACCCTGTCACTATGTTAAAAAGCTTCTTAAAGGAACAAGAACTTTTACCAAGAGAGGCAAATCCTCTAAACTCTCCGGACCTTAGGCCAGTGGAAAGTTATTGCGCTCTTGTGAAAAAAAAAGTTGAAGAGCACAAACAAGTGTCCCAAGTGATATGGACTAACTGTTCCAGAAAAGTGACAGAACCACTATGAAATCCCTAATGGAAGGGTTTCCCGAACAGGACCATAAAATTTGTTTATAAATTTTTCTATATCCTATATCGCTCCATTCTAGTATACACACTACGTCCTTATTAAGACATATCCAAAGACTTCCTTCAAATTTTCTCTGTATGTATATGTTTCACTTTAAGATTTATTTGAAAAATGACTTGACGTTATTTGAGTACTAACACTTTTGCAAGTCACCATTTTAATAAAGGTATAAAAGCCAATAATAACAACATAGAATGACTAGAAAAAAAAGTAAAAGCCCAAAGTCATAACAACAATATTAGTAAAAGGCACAAATAATCATAAATCAAAAATAATGGAAAAACTATGAATTACACAGGCCCTCATTAGTGTCTTACTTTCAATTTAGATGTGGTCTTTATTATATAATGCCCAGTAATAACAGGATTAACTAAATAAATTTAATAGATTATATTCTTGGATTCCGATAGTACTGTAAAGGTGGAATCTCATAAATTAATTTAACTTGGGCTGAAGTTGTCTTTTTTACGACATGATAAATCACTTCTTAGGAATAGGTACTTTTCAGTATCTACATTTTGATATTATTTTTATTTATACCTTTCTTTTCCAAAGTCATGTTTCTTTAAGAATGACTAACTTTTTTTTGCTGGGATATATCACACTTTATATAAGTAGCACTAAACTAGATTGCCTAACTAACAAGAAAGGTCTCATGGGGGCCACTCATAGTTCGAGATGAAATTTGGACATGTTTTAAAACACAAAAATTAAATTACCCGCATTTTTTTAACAGCGGATTTGAGCTTTTTGCAGATTTTTTTTTTTACATTTGCTATTATTGTACCCGTATACTCTACAAAAAAATATAAATTTTTTAATATTTCTGAGACCGCACATGAGGTTTTGCCGGTCTTATTCGATTGTGCTATGCCCTAACCAGCGATGCCAACTTAACGCTTTGACAATAATATTGAAGAACAGGAAAAACAATTTAGTCAAAGAAAAGTTAATTGAGTTCACAAGATTTCTTATATATGAGCTAGGAGCTGTATTTGCGTATAATTTTAAAACGCTAAAAAATATTTTTACTCAGAGTTTTTATAAATTTTATAAAAGAACTGGAATTCCCAGTCGCGCTTCGCTACGACCTGCCGAGACTTATTGACATGTTTTATTTCATAATCAAGTCTGTATTATGCAATTAAAATACTTTATTTCATTTATTTTCTATATATTTATTTCAATGGTTACTGATATACAATATTTTTTGTTTTTTCATTCGGTGCAGATTTTCCGGTGTTCCTACTCTGGAGCAAGATACATGTAGCTGCCCATGAGAAGCACATGGATTTTCCAAAATAAATCTGGCAACACTTAACTATTGGCTTTGAATTTAGAATATCATTTGGCAATTTTTCACTTTGGTTGTTTTTGATTTTGAAGATTTTTCTTTTTGGTGATTTTTATTTATCACGATTTTCGCTTTCGGCAATTTTTGATTTTAGTCGTTTATAATTTTGGCGATTTTCGAATTGGCGATTCCGCCCATATCTTCCACGACTACTTACATAATGATAACTAATGTATGATACTTCATATTTTCATGTCGGGGCCCCTGGGCACAAAATAATTTGGGGCCCCACTGGAAAGTAAAAAAAAAAAATCGAATGACAAGAATTTTTGGTTATGATTTTAAATTTATTATGTTTAATACAAATTTAATACATTTTATTTAATGTTATAAGAAATATAACCTAGGTATTCATGTTCTGATTTAAATTGGCTACGCTAAAGGTTTTTTCGGGATTTCTGTGGTGCATAATCTTCTATTATATCCTCAAAATCAATTTTTTTAAGGACATCACTTGCAATGTACATAATTGACAAGTTAGTTAGGCGTTCTTGTAACATAGACGTTCGTAATTCATATTTTATTCTCTTTAGCCGAGAAAATGACCGCTCTCCACTAATATTAGTCATCATTAAACAAAGAAATATTCTTGTAGCAACTTCAACATTTGGAAAAGTTTCTTCTAACTTATCGGAGTTTATTAGGTTATGTAAAGCTGAGATACTCAATTCCGATGATTCCGTTGCTATGTTCTTGAGGTACTGCCTTAAACGAAAACATTCTGATATGAACTCCTTAGCATTAATGTCTTTGTGGTAGAATTCGGCAAATTCTTTGCATTTTTTTGACAAATGGTCAGAATCAATTGTTATTAATTGAGAAAGAAAACCAAAAATTTCGTCAATTTCTTGGTATGCAGCAGAACGCTTTTTTAAATAAACATGTAATGTGTCAATTATGGGAATAAACTTTTCTACGCGGAATTTTTGTTTGCCATTTAACTGTACAGTCTCCGCTGATCAGTCAAAAAAAGTAAGACGTGTGCTGCGAATTTTTTTTCTTTCAAACATATCTTTATAGCCACCATTGGGTTTTTTTTAGCGGCCGTTTCGTACTGATCGAAATAATCGCGTGCGTTACTGACATAATCGATTAAAGATGCGTAAAGTTTTGTTGCAACGTCCAGTGTCAAAGTGTTTTTTTTGTAAACTTATGCTTGTTTTGTTTATAACTCTTAAAAGATCATTCCAAATCTCCGTTAAAAGCATAGTCTCAAATTTTTCCATTTTTTTGGCCAGGCTTTGAGCTTTGTTTCTTGTTTCTCCTGGTTGATTGATGTCATTTGCAATTGATGTCAAAGCTTCAGATATATGAAAATAACCATTTTGCAAAGCATTAATAGCATTAGCACGTGCAGACCATCTAGTATCCGGGAGAGACTGCAAAACTTTATTTGTTCCTAAATCCGTTGTCATAATTTTCCATCGTTTGGTCGAAGCCGAGAAAAAATTAAATAATTTTTGGACGAATTGGAAGTAGGATACTGCATCTGAAACACATTGAACAGCTTCAACACCTACCAAATTTAATGAATGTGCCGCACATGGAACAAAAATGGCAAATTCACATGTTTCTTTTATTCTTGCCTGAACACCAGAATACTTTCCTGCCATATTTGATGCCTTATCGTAACTCTGCCCTCGGCAATCTTTTATAGGAATATCAAGACTTTCAGTAAAGTTTAAAATGGCACCTGCTATGTATTGAGCATTATGTTCATCCATAGGCAAAAATTGCAAAAATCTCTCAATAGACTCTCTGTCTTTGACGTATCTAACGATAAAGGTGAGTTGGTCAACATGTGAAAGGTCTGGTGTAGAATCCGCACTAGTAGAGTAGTATCTTGCAGCTTTTAGTTCATTAATAATCGCTTTTAGCACTTGCTGTCCCTTTATATTAATAAATTCATTACAAATATTTGCAGAAAAATATGATGTATTTCCTTTTCCACTATTTCTGTAGTTTCGCATGTGATCAGCAAGAAAAGGATCAAATTCACTAATTAGTACTAAGCATCCCAAATAATTTCCGTTATTTTGAGACCCCAATATTTCATTATCACCACGAAAAGCAAGTCCTCTGGAAGCCAAAAATTTCACTACTGCAACAATTCTTTTAAGTATATTCTTCCAATAATTGACTTGTTTTTCATATTGGTACAAAAACTCGCTGTCAATTTGCCCAGTAGTTTTGGTTCTTGCGACATATTTCATCATTGATTCCCTGTGTTGTAAACTATTCTCATGCCTCATTAATAAATTACTTATATATTTCCAGTATTTATATCCATTTGGAGAACTCAAATTATGACCAGTACCAGTAGTAGTATTAAATAGACGGCAGCAATAACAGTATACAGAGTTCTTTGACGGTGAAAATAGGAGCCATTATCTTTCTAAGGACTCACCATTCGTCAATATACGGGTGAACATATTTTTAGTCAAGTATCTAGTTTTTGTTTTACCGCTTGAATCTGGAAAAATTTTAGAAGTTTCGGAGAAGTCACACTCCTTATTTTAAAAAAATTCTGGCCCTTTCGAGTCCAAATATCGCGTACTTCACAGTACGTACCAGGATCAGGAGATACACTTTCTATGCTCGTAAATAATAAGTCATAGAAGCTTGAATTGGAGCGTTCAGCATCTAATGTACCTGTTACTGTCTTCACATCTGGAACTTGCATAATATTATTATTTTTGTCAGACGTAAGTTCTTTTTCCCGTTGAAATATGAAAGTAACCGGATCTTGAGATGATGAAGGCGAAGAATCAGTCATCCTGTTTGTTTCTTCCACCGTAAAAAATGAAGTGAGCTAAGGAAGTTTTTCGGCTATTTCTTTTTGAGCTAGAACTTTTTTTCTTTTTTGTCAACCACTCAAATATGTTCTTTTTGACATAATTAAATTAATTATAAAACAATATAGACAAGTTGTTAACAACTAAGACGTCAAACTGGTAAAAACTTCTTTTAAATAAGTTCAATAATTCACATTAAACACTTAAACGCCTTCACTGAGATGACCTTACACTTATTGACTGCGTTAAACTTTGAAATTCATACGGGAAATCCCCTAAATATACACAATGTCAACTATTACTATCTGCACCAGTCAGGCTTGCCAGTTTTTTTTTTTGTATCGCCAAATACGGTTGAAAAATAGCCCAAATACATTTTTCTAGTATTTGTTAAGATTTAGGTTTCGGTTAAATTTTTTTTCTATTCTTTTTGTGTTTGAAATTAACAAAAAAAAACAATTAACAAAAAAAAAAATACAAAATATTTAGCTTCTTTCTTTCGTGTAATCGAATATATCGGCCTTTCGGGGCCCCCATGAGGTCGGGGCCCTGGGCACGGGCCCCGTGTGCCCTTATGGCAAAGACGGAATTGGGCATGCCCAAATCACATCATTGATTCTGGTAATGCTAATTATTTAAATATTAACCCCTTCACTACCAAATTAGCTGCGGACCAGAATATTGGCAAGTAGAACGTTATAGGCATTATTTTTTGTGCAAAAATAAAGTATCTTGTAAGAAAAAAAATTTAATTTTTCGCAATTTTCCAGTAAACTGTGGAATATTTCCGGGAAACATTAGCGGTATTTACAATTCAATTTGGTACATAAAAGTTATTTCATACCTTACAGAACCTGAGAAACTCCAAACAATAGAAAAAAGTTCTTATACAAATTCAGCGTGGCGTTAAAATGGTCATATCTTTTGAAAGGAATCAGTTAGGATTAACAGTTTTGCAGACTTTGAAAGATAAAAAAAAATTATTTTGAACTTTGATACGGCTCTAGGAAATATCGCCCAATAAAAAATCGCCCAAAAATAAAAATAAAAAATGGCCCAATGAAAAATGATCCAAAAAAAAAATCGCCCAAAAAAATATGAAATTTTGCCCAAAGAAAGTGAAAATTGGCCAAAAAAAAAAAATCGCCAAAAAAAAATATATAATCAAATATTGCTCAAAAACATGAAAAATATAAAAAATCGCCCAAAAATTAATCAATATTTTCAAATGCAAATTCCCTCAAAATTCAATTAATATTATGCGTTTTTTGTTAATGCAATTCATTATGTTCAGTCAAACAAACGCGAGAAGTTGTATTCGATCAGCATACAAACGAGTTTATGACAGGTGTGTTTAGAAAAAATTTTAACAAAAAATTTTTTTCCTGCGGCGCAAGGTACACCCAGTATTATGTATACAAAATTCAAACAACCACTTTTGCGATTTTTTGTTAAAAAAAACCGTTTTAAAAACGTAAGGACCAGTTTGGCGAAAGGATTCAACTCCTTTCACTACCCATATTGTCATGCAGATGTGCAAGACTCGCTACAATTGCTTTTTAAACTGTATGCTAATACCGTTTTCTTTTCTGACAAAAAATGTCGCCCTTTTTTTGCCCTTTTTTTGAAAGTGTATTTTTTTATATATTCTGAATTAAAAGCAACATTATCTTATACATCAATCGAAATGTCTCAAAGTCGAGCCCTCGTAAACCACAAAAACTTCCAGCCATTGACTTCTTTCAGTTCATAGTGTGAGAATATTTCCCCATTGTTCCCCTTTTTTGAATATTTTCACCCTATGACTTCCAAGAGGATAATAATCAAAATTTTTTTACATTTATGAACAGAGCACTTTGAGATCTTTCGATTGATATATGATATAAGGTTGCTCTTAATTCAGAATACATAAAAAAATACACTTTTCAAAAAAAGGACAAAAAAAGAGCGACATTTTTTGTCAGAAAACAAAACGGCATAAGTATTTGTACAAATACATTAAAAAAATATATTTACCCTCAATACTTAACTCTTGTTAGTTACATGTGAAGATCAGAAATGAAACAAAAATATGTTTACGGTAATTTTCATGGACTTTAACCCAAAAATTTTGACTCATTTTCAATTTTTTTTTTTTTTTTGTAGGTCATTTTTCATAATGAAAAATGGCCCACTTTTAAAAATGAAAAATTAACCAAAAAAAGCGAATAATAGCCCACAAAGTTGAGTCATTTTCCCTTTTTTCATCTGAGAGAAATTTGTATCAGAAAAACATTTTTTTTGCCATTTGCATTTTTATTTTTGGGCGATTTTTAATTGGGCGAAATTTATTAGAGCCCTTTAATACACTAAATTTTATCCCAGTTTTTTAATTCCGGTTGTTGATTATAAATTTTTTTATATCACTCTTTTAAGACTGTTAAAATATCTCTATGAATAGGTTACATTTTTATGCTATTTAAGACGTACTAATCTATCTATATATAAAAGAGTTGCGTGACTGATTGATCATCGCCCAGCCAAAATCCTTCGCACCAGAAACTTAGAATCTGGATTGTAGTTTGGTGTACAGAAAGAAACAAATTTTGGCCTTTTTAAGGGGAAAAATGGGCAAAATTTGTTGCTTGGATGTAAAAAGGGTAAAAATTATACCTTTTTGCATATTCTTAATGTCTTAATCTATTTAAGAATTTTTCTACACAGACTCCACCGAATAGTTGGGCATCAGCCAAGAATGCATTTATTGCTAACTGCGACGTCTATGGGAGGCGAAAAGGGGGAAAGCTTTCACATTTGGTTTCCCCTAAACAAACGAATCTAGGTATGAAATATAGTATGTGGATACCACTAGAGATAGACATATCAGGTGAGAGGAAAACTTTTGGAAATTCGGATGTTATGGGGGGTAAAAACGGTCCGTATTTTAGTATTTTCTTTACAAAGTAATTTAGGAATTTGAAATTTGATATGTAGATTCCACCAAAAATTCAAACATCGGCCAAGAATAAAATTGTTTTAATGCGAGCCTTTTGGGATAAAAACCGCCAAAAAATTTGAAAACTGGTACTTTTCAACTGGCAAATTTTCATTCAAAAGTACATTTTCTTAAAAAATCAAGTAAGAAAATTATAGCCGGTTTAGAATCTGGGTATCGTTTAGAGAATTGACCTTATACATCAATCGAAAGGTCTCAAATGCATAAAATGCAAAAAATTGTGATTATTGTCTTCTTTGAAGTCCTGGTGTGAAAATATTCAAAAAAGGGAACAGTGTGAAAATATTCTCACACCATAACCTGAAAGAAGTCAATGGCTACAATTTTTTGCGACTTACGAGCCCTCGACTTTGAGACCTTTCGATTGATGTACGAAATAAGGTTGCTCTTAATTTAGAATATATAAAAAATTACACTTTTCGAAAAATTTGCAAATAAAATGTGACATTTTTGTCAGAAAAGAGAACGGCATTGGATCCAATATATTTAGAAAATAAGCATAAATTTTCGACCAGCAGATCTCAAAGAGTTCTAGAAATTTACCGATGCTGCCAATATTTGGTAAAGTCACTTATTAAAAAAAAAACATATATGATACAGTCAAAATTTAAGTGTTTTGGAGACTTGCAGGAGAATTCTGGTATACGTCGGGTAAACGCTTTGCGTTATTCTCTTCTGTTTTCAGTTTTGTTTTGTGTTTTTTTTTCATTCTTTTTCAAATTTATAAAAATGGACAAAAATTAATTAGTTTGGATTAGTGAAAAAACACATTTGGTAACTGAAAACCAAGAAAGTTATCCTGAATTATGGGACTCTTCCTCAAAAGACTATAAGAATCAAATTTAAAAAAAAACGCTTTGAAGGCAATATTATCGACGCGCCCGAATAAGAGGTCAAAATGAAATTGCACAACCTCCGAACGCAGTTTGGTCAAGAAGTAAACAGGGATTCCAAACAGATACATAAGCGAATGAAAGGAGGTTTAACCAATCTCGTTTTAGTACCCCTTTTTTGAATACTTGTTTGAATTAAAGTTAAAATGTATTCAAAATCTTCATTACACATTCTCAGAAAATTTTTCAACTGCGTGGACTCTTGGGTCTGCAATACTTTAAGTAATGTATTTTGGAAACTTAAAACTACGCGCCGCAGCACCCAATTTCTCACTCAAACACTTATTTTTGTTTTTTTTTTTTTTTTTTAATTTGTTGTTTCTTTATAAGTAAATATGCTGTGATGGCAGCTGCCAATCTTATTTTTCCACAAGATATTTTTATGCTGCTATTCGTAAAAAAGCTAACTACTGCAAGCTGTACTCACATTATGTGGAAACACATCTGCAATTTCTTGCAGCAAGTTCGTTGTAATAACTTCTACAAACTACTTCTGGAAGCAGGCTTCCGCAAGTTTCGGTTTGAGTGGAAACACTTCAGCAAATACTTGCAGAAGTCCCTTCGCAAGTGACTTGCTAGTGGACACATGGCTTAACATCTGCGCAAAGTTATTATACCCTAAACTACTAAGTGGTCAAGGTATATCCAAAGTTATTATAATATAGTGGAAAAAATAAAGCTTTTTGAAGAGCTAAAAACCGGAATAATAAATGATTTTAGTCCTGGTCGTATATATATATATTGATTCCTATAATTCCAAGTTGGAACAAAGGGCCGTAATCCTGGTCGTAAGCAAAAGAATATTTTTGAGAAATATTCTATGAATAAATACATAATTTCACTTTATGGCGTACGCTCCCCAAAATGAAAGTAAACCTGTGTGCTCGAGCTGTTCTCCGGCGAGTAAACCACTGATATCAGAGAAAAATCGTATGAACATAAACTGAAATTAGAATATTTTTGGTGAATAGTGTTGGCGGAAAAATTAAATATTTAAACGGCCAAAAAATTTGCCTATACGCACCCAGGACCTTTGGGGATTTTACGATAATTATCTAATACAATTATTCGGTATAAGAATCATCCACAACCAAGACTATGACCATTATAGGGGGTGGGTATACTGCTAGTTTAAACATTAAATTGAAGCCATTATAAAACTATTTTTAACAACATCTAAAAGAGTAAACTAAAAAAAAAATCCAAATTTTAAGGAATTCTCTGGTAAATTACCTTAGTTTTTACATATTTATTATAAGGTTTTTTAGAATGTGTTAATGAAACCAAACTACCCAATTCGGCTTTTAAACTAAAATAATTTGTTGAACAAAAACCCGAATAATTTAAGGCCGTAAATTATGCTGATTTCCATTAACCGTTCACATTTGCATAGTCTGAAGCATTTGGGGTTTAATGTAGACCCATATCGAATATTTTCGATGGGAAGATAACTAATGCATTTATAATAAAAATTATTTATAATTAAATTAGTCATACAATGATTTCATTAGTTCTGTATCACAAGTTTGCTATAAATTTGTTAAATCTTTTTTTTTTTTTTTTGTGCACATTTATTTACTGAAATATTTACATAAATGAAATATAAAAAAAAAAGATATACATACATATATATTTTTGGTATTTTCACAATTTTCGTTGTCCGTTTTAATCATGAAACCATATATCCCACAATATCAATTACATGACTGCTATTCTACAGAAAAAAAAAAGACTAAACAAAAAAAATAAAATTTTGTTGTTTTTTTTTTTTAAGTAAATTAAAATTGTTTAATTAAAATATAGAACAGCAACGAGTATAGAATGAGTGCATGGACTCGGTCTATGGAGAAACCAGTCATACAGGCAGTATGGATAGGAAAAACTAGATAGAACGCCAACGGCAGACTAATACTCGCTAGAAGCCAAACAACCGACAAAGTCATAAATCACTGTTGTGCTTCGAGTGGACAACAATATATGTATGTATGAGTGTGAGTGAGTGTGTGTGTATGTCTTTAGCACACTCATATAGTTAGACGATAGAGACAACATAGACAAAGCTAAATTAAACCATCGCAGAGTTATTCTAGGGTATTACTGAAAGCATCACATAAAATTCATGTTTATACATACTTACTTACATGTATAAGTATGTATGTATGTATGTATGTATGTATGCACGAGTAGCTAGAAATACATTGTGAAAAAAGAACATATCATCCTTTAAAATTCTCTAAAAACAATTGAACTAAACATTCACATACAAAAGAGAAATTATTTTTTTTACTAAAAATATTAAACTTTAATCCACTCACAAAGCCTTCCCCATAGAATTTTTCCAATTTAATTTTTTCTTTTTTATTTTGCTTGAAAAAAATTGTAGCATTATGAAAAATAAAAAAAAAAACTTAATATTCATAAATAATTGCCAAATGCTAAGTGCTTTTGTGGTACAACACAAGCGCATTACAAATATATTTACATGTACACGACTCACACAAACAAACAAGATATACTTATACACTTCCATGTAAGTATGTCCATGTGCATAATGTTAAAAGTTTCCCCAAAAATGAAGGAAGTACTCATAAGTCTCTAAATTAGGCGCATCCGAGTGACCGCTATACCAAAAGCAATAACAAAACAACAACAGCAACAATAATAACAACGGCAAAATAAAAAATAAACGGATGTCACAATACAGACGATTTGTTGCTGTTATTTTAAAGTCCATATCATGCATGGACATTCATACAGAAACAAACACACAACACACACACTCTCACACTCACACAAATACTCTCGTCCAAAGTAACAAGTTAAAAGTTGCTAAAAATGTTGGTTATACTAAATCCCATAACAAGTTGTATTGATTCATTCATATCCCTTACACACACACACAAACACATATACATATATACACGTATGTATATACTTATATATGAACCCCGTATATGGAGTGTAGAAATTCTGTTTAGAGTTTTGCCTACATTCACTGAGTTTCGGCCTACTTCCGGCAGTAAGCCAAACAACTAAATGTCCTCGTTATCGTCCTCGTCCTCTAACTACCAGCCCCCAAACATATTAAATTCTACCAAAAATTGCAAAACAACAACAGCAAAAAAAAAAACTTAACGAGAAAAGAGTTATGGCCTCTTTGTGTGTATTAAGTGAAAATATGTAGCCACACCAGTACAAACGCTGTGCAGTGTACTTGGAGCACGCGACTCCAACACGTACCATATGTACGACTGTAACCAGACTAAATATCTACTAATGTTTGGCATGTGCCGCCTGCTTATTTTTTTTTTTTTCTCTTTTTTTTGTCCCAATGCGGATGTGGTCATTTTAGAACAATACTCTCAAAAATATGTAGTAGAAGAGCCTGTTGCTCTATTATGAATTGTTTTTTCTTTTTTTTTTCTTACCATGTGACTTGTTACGAGTCAAGGCTAGTTTATTGTATGTGTAGTTGTTTTTTGTTCCTCCTTGGCTGCTGCTTGTGGAGTAGGTTAATGATGACGTGTAGTCCTAGTTGGTTATATTCATTATATATTAAGTACACTTGAAGAAATCCTTTTAAATTTTAAATTTTTTAAAGTTATTAATGCGCACTTATTTCACAAAATAATTTTATAGCGCTGTATTTTTCCCCCATAAAAAAAACATTAGTTTAATAATTCATTTGATGTTTAAGAATGCGAGAAAACTTTTTTTTTATTTAGCCTAATGCCAAAGTCGCTGATTTTATTTATTGAACATTGAAAGTTGGCTGATGGCCAATTTTTTTTTTTTTGTTTTGCTAGCGACAAATTTAAGACAGTTTATTCATTCGGGCGTTAAAGTTTAGTTTCGGTCACAGAACATTGCTGCAACTTGTTACAGATATTATAAGAAACAGGAAATGCATTTTGGAGTATGTGTATCAAAACATGTATAATCAATAACTCACAACAACAACCATAAATAAATTTATTTGATATAAAGTGTGAACTTTAAACTAAATTGACACTTAGTCTCTCTCTATTCTTAAGAATTCATGTACATTAGGGCCATAATTTTAAAACAATCTTTATTAATGGACGAAGAGCCAATGAAGTCTACTTAAATAACATAATTTTTTTGTGCTGAAAAGATAACGATACATCTGAACGACCTACAGTGGAAGATTTTTTGTCAATCTAGAAAATAGAATGAAAATATATCATAACAATGAAATCAGATCTCAAATAGGTGTTATTAAAATGCACACAAATACAAATTTAACAGCTTGCAATGTTATAAAATTTAAGGTGATTAAAAGTGTATCGTGCGTGTTTTTTTTTTCTAAAAACTTCAATAGTTAAACATGAAGATTTGTAATAAAACGTTTTAATATTTTTATTGGCGTAATTAATTAATTTGCTTCATAATCAGCTAAAAAGTAAGGAATTTTGATAAAATCTTAAACTTTTCATAGACTCTAATTCTATCAGATTCTACGTTGGCAATATAAGGGAGACCATCGATTGCATACCACATGTGATTCGAATTTTAGAAAATCGGGTGGTGGTCCATTGATGTTACAGGATCTTGGCTTTAATTCTAAAGAACCATTTTTCGTCAATGAAAATCTAACTTTGTACAATTATAAAATATTTGATGAGAGATGGACAGTTACAATCAGCTTTTACTCTTCGTGGGCTCGTTTACGTAAAAAATTCTAATACAGATAAGCCAGTTCATATAGATACCGTGGAGCACATCAATTTTAATGCTGGAACTTTAAACGTTCAAAAATTATTAATCTTTTTGATAATTGTAATACTTGTTTAAATTTAAAAAAAATTTTTTTTCTTGAAATATTCATATTTTATACTAATTTATATCCTAATTCATAGTTGCGCTGTTGTGGGTTTTGTCTGTTGTAATACTCACTGGGTTTACCACATTGAACCGTATGGATAGGTCAGATAGTGGTTCCAAGGATGGTACCATGAATATGATTCGAATTTTAGCCAAACAGAAGAAAGGAGTGAATATTTGCCACATCAACGCACAAAGCTTATACAATAAAATTGATGAATTCAGATTTACTTTTGAAAATTCATTGATAGATATTATATGTGTATCTGAGACCTGGCTTAAGGACACTACACCGGACAGATTTATCAATTTGCAAGGTTACAATACGTTTCGTGCTGATCGAAAGACTCGTGCAGGTGGCGTAGCAATCTTTGTTAGGAATGGTATTAAATGTAATCTCAAATGTAAGACCGAGGCGTATGACAATAACACAGGCAATGAAGAGACTAACAGCAATAAAATTGAATATATTTTTATAGAAATTGTGTCGGATGGTACAAAACTACTTGTTGGTTGTGTTTACCGACCTAATAAATATATTAGCACTGATGTATTTATGGAACATATTGAATTTCTAACTGAAGATTACTCGGACATACTTATTGCTGGAGATTTCAACTGTGATGTTCCTTTACACTCTTCTATTGTAGATAGCATGCTCTCAGTTGGCCTTATATCCGTTAATTGCCTCTACCCTACTCATTACTCCAACACTACCAATACTTTATTGGATCTTTTCTTTACAAACGATGTCTCTAAAGTCAATTTATATGATCAATTGACTGCACCTTGTTTTTCTAGGCATGACCTGATCTTTATTTCTTACGACTTCAGCTTGCTTCGTGAGGATCAAACTTTTAGTTATCGTGACTTTAAATCAATCAGTTATCATGCTTTGGCTGAAAATTTGGCGTTGACAAACTGGAACTGTTTGTACTACATGCCGTCTTCTGATGAGCAATTATCCTTTCTTGATGATAACATTTCACATTATGTTCCACTGAGAACTAGACATATTACGGAGAAAACTAGACCGTGGTTCAATGCAACTATAAAGCAAATGATTGATCGTAGCGATGAGGCTTACTCGCGCTGGAGGAAGTTTAAGATCCCAGAACTAAAGGACGAGTTTTCCATATGAAGAAGGGATGTAAATCGAGAGATAAGAAGAGCTAAATCTTTATATTATGCTTATCGTTTTGAAAAGGCTATGGACAGCAAGAAAACATGGCAAACGATACGTGATATTGGAATCGGTAAGAGTAGGAAAAATACAAGTATTAATTTGACTGCTGATGAAATTAACGATATATTCGAAAATCCCCCTCTATTGATTTTGGGACCTCTTCTTTTTTCACTCTATGAAAATGACTTACCTAGTCATGTCGTTCACTCTAAACTGCAAATGTATGCTGACGATTTGCAACTTTATTTGGGCAGTTCGGTAAAATGTATTCATGAAAATGTCGGCAAACTTAACTATGATCTTAACCAAATTTATCTATGGGCTTTGTTGACGTGTAAACTTACGTGTTTATTTTGCAAAAAAAAAAATGTATATTTAAATAAAACGCAATGGTTGTGGATAACCTGTTTTTTATTACAAAATAACGTGTAGTTAAGCTTGCGACAAAAATGAAAAAAAAAAAAAGAATACAGTTGTTTGTTAGTGAAGCGTATTTATAAGAATTGGTGAGAGCTTTTAGAACAGTTAAGCAAAGTTAATTGACTCATATAGTTCAGTAAAATTAACGATATCATAAAATAAACATTACAGCTGATACACTGTACAAATTAAAAATGAGAAATGCAAAGTGAGTATTATTCTTTACTTAAACAGGCTTCGAAAAATAGGCTTTGTTTAAACCCTCAGAAGTCGAAATGTCTTGTAATACACAAAAGATCGGTACACTTAAATGTTGATTTTGATATCATTCTTAACAACAGGAAAATTTAAATTGTTTATTTTTATTTTTTGCATGAAATATCGCAAGAGGAACTGTTAAAAGTTTGGTTGAGAAATATTAAACTCCGAAGGTTTTAAGAAGTCTTAAAATACGTGTTAACAAGTATTGGAAGAGATGTGATCTTAGAAAAGTTGAAAGTACGTTTACGTTTGCTATGATTTGGAAGTCAAGTGGAATAAATCCCGACGAGATAAGCCCATATTTATGCACGATTACTGCTGCAGAGTTCATTCTTGATGTTGCGCCATCAACTTGAAAAAAAGTTCCAATTGCGGATAAAAAGAAAAAATTTCGGAGAATGTTGTATGAAAATAAAACAATGAAAGTGCAAAGAACTTATATCTAATATATCTGCAGATCATTTGTATGTGGCAACTAAACTGAAAGTTCGATCTTGCGGAAAAACGGACTCAGGTGATTTTTTTTTTTGCATTTTATTTTCAAATATAAAAATTCATTTACAATGGTTTAGTGCCTCAGCGCCTTAAGTTGAAAACACAACTGGGACGAACGACGAATTTTTCGTTCCGAATATGCGTCGTCAGAAATAAAACACATTTGTGTATATGAAAATGCAGACAATCAGTGCGTCGAACGAAATACGTAGTGCGTAACGAACTCTGCGATAGGTTTATTTCTATTTCTAACGCAGACGAACGACGAATAAATTGGTGTAGAGTGACCGTATTTTATTCTTGGTTTTCAAATGTTTTAGTAAATAAAGTCATTTTTGTCTCTAAGAATTGCTTTATATTTTATTTATAACTTATAAGATAAATAAAATCTATTTTTAATTATATAATTTTATTTTACATAGTTTTTTGTTAATATTTGTCCTTTATCGTTTAGTGCTTCTTTTTGTTTAAAATGGTCACACTATCAGCTAAAACATGTAAACAAAAATGACATAAAATTAATTTATTAATGAAAATTTATGTAATTTTTTCAGAATTAAAAATTAAACGCTGCCGTACAAAAATTAAGGCTTTTACCATCGTGAACATGATGTTTATAATTGGAATAACTCGTACTAAGTTAAAAATTCTTTTATTCATATTTTTCCAATATATATTTATGTACATTAGGGTTACACCTTTTTTATTTTTTATTTGCAAATATCAAATTTAACATGCCCTAGCCAAAAAGGCTATTAAAAAATATTAAGAAACGCAATCTTACTTCTTCGCTGCTCTCAAAAAAGTTTCCGCACCAAACGTGTTGAAATTTGGTCTATATTTTTTATTTGATTTAAAATATTTCTTCTACGTTTTAAAGACCTTTATGTATTTTAGGTACGATGCCCCGAATGGTTTCAAATTTTAACCACTTATAACACATTTTGTTGCGATTCTAGCAAAATTTTTTTTTCGACGGTCGAGATATTTTCCAAGTTATGGATCTCCAAAGTTTGGACATTGACTTGTATATATAACTTTTTAGTATCGGAATTGAGTAATATATATATCATTTTGAAGCTCACATGAGTGCCTTTCATTTGATATTTTTAAATTTGAAATCCAAAACTTGTCATTATCTCATAAAACGATCTCTGCAATGTTGATATCTACAACAACCGAATAAAAAAAAATATAGACCCACTAGCTTCATTTCCTTGTATATTTTTACCTCTTAACCCTTTCCCTTCATAAATTTGAAAACTATACCACCAATAAGCAATGCTCGGTGGAATTCTAGAACAATTCTGGCAATATAAGCATTTATCCTAATTCCAAAATAACGAGCAGAACTATATAATATATGTCAAATTATATGTGGTGCATGATACGACGTATGGTTTTCAGAACATTGCTTCCGCGAAAACAATTTTGAATTATTAAATTTAAAAAAGGTAATGAGTGTTTTATAAGGCATGGGGTTATGCAGAAGTTGTAAATAATAAATCAGCAGCGTAGTAATATTTGCGCAGAACGTGCTATAAAAGTTGTTCAGGACATTTTCCTTTCTGCAAAAATAGTCACACTTTGAATCTTAAATTTATATCATACAATATTAAAAAAATTAAATAATCATACCTCGTATCAAAATCTACATTGTTTAAATAATTTTTTTACTACGTATATATTAAATTAATAAAAAATATAAAAATAAAAATAAAAAAAATTCAGTGATTTTTTTGAAACTGCATTTGGTGCGGAAGGTTTTTCAAGCAAAATGACCTGCAAACACGATTTTAGTATTGCCTATCACGTGGTGATAAATAAAAATTTTGTAAAAAATTAGTCATTCGAAATTCGTCATTCGTCCCAGTTGTGTTTCCACCTTTAAACGCATTAATGAAGCCAGTTGCCAAAAATTACTACCAATAATTTCGATTTATAACTATAATTAACAAAAAAAAAACAACAAGAAAAATAAAAAATACGAATTATAATATCAAAATAATGTAGGTTAAGTTTGAGATCATCTTACATTAAAAGTTCAGTTATGTTAATAATAATAACAATAATAATAATAATAATAATAATAAGCCCCTCGAAGCATCTCCACGTCCGAGCCAGAACAGAACAACCAAAATTAAACGGCACACGTGAGGGGCGGAAACGCATTGGACATATACCAAATAAAAGCGGCTAAGAGAGATGTACACCTGGTAGAAGGTATAAAATACAAAAAAATCCAAAATGGAGACAAACCTAAGAAATAGTAGAAGCGTGCCGCTACCCGAGGTCACCGGGGCACTGTCTGGAGCCAATGCTGGAAGTGAAAGTTTGCGGACCGTTGGTGGTCAGACGCTAGAGAGGGCCCTGGCCGAGCAACCCGAACAAACAACTCCCAATAACAACAATATAAATGGATAGGAATCGCTGAATGATCCACAACCAATTGCACCTGGACAAAATTTTAATATATGCAATCAAGAAACAACAACTTCAACTGAAAGTGTTTCTTGAAAAAATTTTGGAACCACTCAGATAGGAGCGCCTAGAAGAAGAATACAATGGACGACAAAAATTAATGAATTCATAGTCAGAACCTACTATCAGGTTACCAATTGTGAAATTATATGAATATGATATAGGCAAAGATTGCATGAAAATTTTGTACGCAAAACACCAATTTGACACACATAACTGAACAAAATATAGCTGATCGGAGAGCAGTAATATTTAAGAATATCTTAGTAGAAGAACAACGACGAAACCAGATTAAGTTTGAAACACAAGCTCATGAACAACAATCACATCAAAATACTCTAACAGCAGCAACCTCATCAACTACTGATAATATACCAATTTTAATAACTCCAACAAAATCGAATGAAGAGCCACTTGAAGTACAACAAGATCCAATAACCGAAGAACTAGAACTCCAGCTACTAGAAGAATTTAGCACGGCTAAAATTGAATACGAAGGCAGTGACCCACAACAGTGACCTTTACTTCCTAAACAACGGAACTCACATCAACTAACAACCATAATAAAAATAGCAAATGACCGTAGATTAACACACATGCTAAATGACATCAACAGCTATATGGAACTAGATATCGTGATATACAGTATGGCTACCGCAATATTAATTCTAAATGGAGCCAAGATATATCAAAGATATCAAACAAATAACCACCAGAATAAAAAATATCGGTTACCTCCATGGCGCTACAGACTCGAAAGTAAGATAGCAAATATCAGAAAAGACAGAGGTGTTTTAATATCATTTAAAGGAGGTTATAAGAAAAGGAGAATGATAAACAAAATGCTGTATTTAACAGAAATCAAAAGACCTTTCATAGAAATCTCAGCAATGGCGAAACAACCATTAGCACCGAACTATCAACGCCTAGTCAATTTGAAGAATTCCGGTCTGAGCTATGGTCAATAGAACGAAATTTCAACAATGAAAATGCATGGTTGACAAAAGTTGAACAACAAGCTAGAACAATAGTGAATATGCCAACCAACATGAGCAATATAGACAAATTCGACATCGCTATTAAAAAACTGCACAACTGGAAAGCAGCAGGTACTTATAAAATACATAACTTTTGGTACAAAAAATTCACCAGCCTAATACTAAAATGTTGGAACACATTAATGTTTTCATATTCAGACCGGAAGACCTACCATCTTATCCCTGTGAAGGCACCACCTACATGAAACCAAAAGATAATGATAGAACAAACCCGGCTAAATACAGACCCATTACATGTCTTAATTCGTTCTATAAGATCATCAACATCCATCGTGAGAATAACAACATTATCAGTGAAGAACAAAAAGTCTGTCGTAAAGGAGCACTTGGATGCAAAGAACAACTAACAATAGACAACATCGTAATGAATCAAGCATCTAACAAACAACGTAACATACACACAGTTTTCGTGGACTATAAAAAAGAGTTTGATTCAGTAGCTCATGACTGGCTGATGAAAGTGTTAGACTTTTATAAGATCAATGACAGAATCATAACATTTATGCAAACGTAATGAAATCATGGTGCACGAGGATACATGCAACATCAACAAGTACACAAATTAGAACAGACCGTATCCCAATCAAGCGAGGTATATTTCAGGGTGACACATTAAACCCACTAAGTGCACTATTGAATGATATGAACAGGGGACATGAGATACCGAATATCACACTTGTTCTGCATGAAAGACTTGAAGACATATTCAGACACCAAGAAAGGATTATACGAACAAATCCAAATTAATGATATCTGTATGGAATTTGGCGTCAATAAATTCAAGATCCAAAGCATTGCCAGAGGAAAAATAACTTCAGACAGCTCATATATAACATCTAATAACGAGCAAATAACAGCAATGGAAGATAATAAGTATTACAAATATCTGGGCATGCAACAACATACAACGATCGAACATAAACACATAAAGGAACAGCTTACTAAGGAATTGGTTAAAAGACTGAGATCAGTACTTAAATCATCTTTAAACTCAAGAAACCTCACAATCGCAATTAACACATGTGTTATCCCCATCATAACATATTCGCTAGGTATAATAAAATGGAGCAATACTGATCTCGAAGACCTAGAACGACATATGTGAGTCCGAAAAGCGCAACGGAATGAATTAGTATCCCTAGAAAAGAAGGTGGACGGGGAATAGTTATCATCATCAATATGCACTCACGACAAATTGAGCCAATTCGAATGTATTTCGATAATAAATCCGTCGCATCACAGCTCCATAGGATAATCGCGAAAGCAGATTATTACAACCCCCTTAGCCTTGTAGATACAAACTACCAATTAATAACTCTCAATGATCCAGAGAAAACTGAAAGATGGAAACAAAAGGCTCTTCACGCAGACATCCTGCGTTCATAGAGGCAGAACACGTAGATAAAAAATGTTCCAATTACTATCTAACATCCGGACGGTTGTATCCTGAGACCGCAGGATTCGTTAATGCCATACAAGACCAAATAATCTGCACTAAAAACTACTTAAAATACATCATCAAAGACCCATCTGTAACTGATGATAACTGTAGAGCCTGTGGTAGCCACATGGAGACAATCAAACACATACTAGCTGGATGTAGTATATTGGCTAACGAGAATATAAACGGAGACATGACTTGTTGGGAACCACAATACACTGAGAAATTGTAACCTAACTAATGTTAGTTCCTAAAAACACTGAGCCATACTAGAAATACAAACTGCCCACTATATTAGAGAACAATGACTACAAATTGTACTGCGATAGGACAATTCTTACAGATAAAAAAGTACAACATAACAGACCGGACCTAGTGTTATAGAGAGAAAAGCCGACATTGTCGATTTTGCTGTAGTCAATGATGAGAACCTAACTACCACGGAAAACACAAAAAGGCATAAGTACCGTGAGCTGGCCCAACACCTTCAGGAGCAATGGAATCTCACTGAAGTCCATATAATTCCAGCTGTAACATTTACAACTGGAATTATACCATCAAGTCTAAAAGAAGCTATGAGGAAATTTCGACTTAAAGAGAAGGTAATTGGAGACATACAAAAATCAACAATTTTATCATCGATCAGTACCGTGAGACAATTTATGGGTGATATTATTACGACAATATAAAACAACAAAATAAAAGTTTAAAAGACGTGTTGTTCCCAACGGAACCGACCGAGCCTAACTCCTAATGAGTAGGTGAATTTGCTGATTAATTCAGAGAAATGCCAAATTCGAATAATAATAATAAGAATCTTTATTGACAAAATTCAATTTAATTACAATTTACAAAAGTATTTTCTATAATTCAAATTTTATAATTCAATGTTTCTTTAGAACGTTTGTCGGTCTAATTGTGTAATCAACATTAATTATTTGTATTCAGATATCATTAGCTGTCTAAATTGTAATGCAGATTTCAAGAAATTTAATAAGTTGAACCAGTCATCTTCTGCGCTGCCACCAAGCATGCATATCATTTCGGTTTCATTTAATAAGGGTTGGCGGAAACATCGGATTCTAAATTCCTTAAGAACTGGACAAATTCACAGAAAGTGTTGAAGTGTTTTCTTTCGATCTTCTCCTACACCAAATCTATTACCATTAAGAAATATCATCCCGCTACGTGCCTTCATGATCAGTGTTATTGCTTCCATTTTCATATCATCCTTAAGATAATGTTCTGCTTTCCTGTGATCGATATATCTGAATAGTCTAGTGTTGCTTTTTAATTTCTCTTGCAAGTTATACTGTATATTGAGTGTTTTGATACTGCTCAAAAGTTCCACTGCTCTTCTGTTGAAGTTGACCACGGCCAAAGTATGCTTAAATTAACGAGTTTTGCATTTAAAACCTTTACCCAAAATAGCTCTCTTCTCAACAAGACTTTTATCCATTGATGAGGCAACCTACTTTCTTCGTACTAATATAATGCCTTTCCAATGTATTTTAAGTGAAGGGCTAACGTTTAGATATGACCTTTTTCAGCAGATGTTTCTAGCATTAAGAAGTAGTTTGGTGTATTGCTTGGAAGTTTGAGAACTTTCTTCATGAAGTATCTTTGGAGATTATTCACTGCTTCAAAATTAGTAAACCCCATGTTCGTGCTGCATATGATTGTATAGATCTACATACAGCTAAAAAAAAGTTTCCATTTCATTTTTAAATTTATAGCATTCTTTGCGAGGAAGTTTTTCCAGGTTGTATTTATGGCATTTGTTACTTGGTTGTTCCATTTTGCAACATGGTTGTTAAATGAGAGATTAGTTGTTAACACTACTCCTAAGTAGTTGTATTCTGATGATATTTTAATCGGATTTCCTTAAAATTACGCTTTTCTCTTCGTGCGAATCGCCCATCGTTGCGAAAGTCTAAAATTTCAGATTTACTTAAGTTAACTTCTAAGTTCCATAAATTACAGTATTTTTCTCGGTTAAGTATCATTCTTGTAAGTACATCAGCTTCATCTGCAGATCATCGACAAAAAGTCCACCTTCTAAGTAGTCGCTTAAATCATTAATATATAGCGCAAATAACAATGGCGACATCAAACAACCTTGTCCCACTCCGGATTTAGTCTCGAAGTATTCAGACATATCATCACCCGTCCGAACTGCTGACCTAGTATCCTTATAAAGGGTTTTCCAGTAAGAGCGCTACAAAAGTTTTTTAAATAAAGCAAAAACGGTTTTGGATATCAATGAAATTCTTTATTCCTGTGAAAGTACGTTCGATGCCATTATGTATGGAAATCGATCTCTTTTGCATGGCCACCACGGGCACGCTTGCAGAAGTCCAGACGCTGAACCCAATTTTTGACGGTTTTCAAGCATAAATCGGCCGATACTGCTGCAATTTCACGTTCGATATTCGTACGAAATTCATCAATCGTCGCTGGCTTGTTGGCATAGACCATAGACTTGACGCAGCCCCACAGGAGATAGTCCAACGGCGTCAAATCGCACGACCGAGGCGGCCAATCCACTGGACCATTTCGTGAGATAACACGTTCTCCAAACTTTGTTTCCAATAAATTGATTGTGACATTCGCTGTGTGGCTTGTGGCGCCGTCCTGTTGGAACCACATGTCCTCCAAGTCCATATCATCCAATTAGGGCCAAAAATATTTGGTTATCATTGAACGGTAGCGACTCCCATTCACAGTAACGTGCCAGTCTTAATCATCACGGAAGAAGTACGGCCCAATGAACCGCCGGCCCATAAACCGCACCAAACTGTAATTTTTTCAGGATGCAATGATGACTCATGGAGTACGTGTGGATTGCTGTCTGACCAATAACGCATATTTTGTTTATTGACGAAGCCATTCAGCCAGAAATGAGCCTCATCGCTGATGATGATTTTTCGATGAAAATCCGAATCATTTTCAAGTTGTTGCTCAGCCCAATTCACGAACATACGACGCTTCTGGTGGTCAAGCGGCTTCAGTTCTTGCGTCAATTTGATCGTGTAGGGATATAGGCCAAGATCTTTTCACAAAATTCGCCACAACGACGTCACAGAGATGCCCAACGCTTGACAACGACGTGTGAGAGACACATTTGGGCTTTATTCAACTGAAGCCTCAGCGGAAGCAATATTCTCGACACTACGGGCACTTCTTTGTCTCACTGGCACGGGAACATTTTGTACTGTGCCTGTGGATTCAAATTTTTCCACTAGACGCTCAATTGTTGATCTGCTAGGACCATAAATTGGACGTAGCGCTCTTAACGTTGAGGCCACTGACTCCGAATTTCGGTAGTAAATTTAAATAATTTCGACTCGTTGTTGGCTCGTATATCTTTCCATCATGAAATGGCAAACCTTACTGAAGAGAAATGTCAAAAGAGCGGCAAGAAATATGGCGTCGTTTGCTGTCCCTGTCTTCCTACTTTTGTAGCGTCCCTGTTGAAAACCCCTTTATATACCTTCAATAAGTCTGACAAATTTATATGACATCCCCATCGTAAAAAGTTTGTATATTAATGCACTTCTTGAAGCTTTATCAAATGCTGCATTAAAATCAGCGAAGAATACGTATACTTTTTTCGTCTCTGCTAGTTTGAACTAACTATATATAGCCGAAAGATTATAGATGTTGTCAGCAGCTGAATAATTTCTGCGAAAGCCCACCTGATACTCCGTCATTATTTTATTGCATTCCACCCAGTTAAATAAATGTTCATTGAGAATACCCATCATTATTTTAACAACAGAATTCATGAAAGATATACTCCTGTAATTCGAAGACTGGACTACATCTCCTTTTTTATGAATTGGAAAGATTATAGTCCTTGAAAAGGAATCATCAATTTGGCCAGTTTCAAATATTTTATTATATATTTGCAAATGCTGTTGCAGAAAATTATCTGTAAAATGTAAATTAGTAGAGTCAATAAATAAATAAATATCAAATATCCCGTCACATGCACTATGTTCGATAATTTGTTATATTCCTTAAATAGAACTTACTGAAAATGGGTCTTTGAATATTTTCAACCCAATTAAATATCCTACCAGACATACAAGTTTTTTGAGATAAAATTAATATTATTAGATTGTTCTTTACCTGTTGCAAGTGCAACTACAGAAGTATAGTTTTTGTATAAATGCATGATTGTGGCAGTAGTTATTTTATACAATTTGTATGCACGTAGCTTTAAATCCACCTTCGTTAACCTTTAATTTGAAATTATTCATTTATTTTGCTTCCCTGCTGGTTGTAGCAATTTTTTTAATATTTTCACTGATGATTTTAACAAGGTTTTGTTTTAGAAGCGGTTTTTCTTTTTGACGTTTGTTTAGATCTTTTTGAATGTTCCTTTGCTTGTGTTCAAAATGTATGTTTTAATATAATAAAAAAACGACCTAGTGACGAGTTTACTAGTCTAGCGCTATTCGCACTGAGCTATTTTAATTGGTATACAACGATGGCTGTCTTAAGCCAACTACTTTTTCGTTAGAAAAAAAAATTTTTTTTTTTGTTCCGTTACAATTTTACAGTTTTTGTAACTTTCTTAAGCTTCCAATTAGTTCATAATCCGAAAAGACAAAGTTGGAAGATATGTCTGAAAAAATTTTATTTTTTTTCCCATTTATTTTCTTTAAATATATTCAACATTTTAAACAACAACCATTTGTTACTTAAAGACCTCTGTTATAATTACACCACTTCCGTTACTTATTAATCAATTTCATGTCAAGGTGTTAAATACATAATTGCGTTTTTAATCAGTGTGGCACTCAAAACACTTTGTTTAACAAAGGCAGCAATTACTCTGAGGAAATGATTGAATGACATTTTAGTTTAGTCATTCATTAATTAACGCAATAGTATGTATGACATGATGGTTATGGTGTTGTATGTGAACTGTGCAAATACCACAAATCAATAGAACAACACATTATATGTGGGTAAAAACTAGCACATACAAGCATACTAACAAACAAAGATTAATGAGAAACTGTGAGAAACTCGTGCTAACAAGAAATAAAAAAGAAAATAAGAGTTCCGTATTAATTAATAAAACTCAAAGATACATCATCATCATTTAAACATGTAAAAAAGCAACTGAATTAAAAAGCAAAACGAAATGAAGTCAACTCAAATCAATTCAAACGTTGCAACAAATTACCATTTAAAAGTGGTATTCGCAATTTCCTTATTAAGGTTTATAAAAAGAAAATAGCGGAAAGAAATGGAGAGAGAAAAAAAGATTTATATCTCTTCTCATCTACAATTTTATTTATAACTAGATAAGTATATAAATTTTCTTTCCGTCTGCGATTAATGTCAAATAAATACCTGAAACGACTGGTATGGTATAGTGAAAATTGTGTTTTTTTTTTTAATATATAAGGGAATTATGATACGGAAATTTTATATTAATCTGATCATTCCTCAAATGCGGTCTTTAGGTATTTAATGAATTATTTTATTTAGAGAAATACAAGTTCTTTATATTTTAATTCGGGATCTTAAATTGTTCTAAAGCTTAACAACTGAATTTTTTATTCTATCCACATAGATCCACACCATTTTCTATTGCGATAAAAAATTTACTGTTAATACAACAAAATTATATTTACAATCAGCTCAAAATTCAGTTCATCGCAATTCGGTTGGCAATGAATTTTGAAGCCACAACAAATCGTATGAAGATATCATCATCCATACGTCCAAGTATTAACTTGAACCGGCATCACTTAAATTTTACACGCATCTCTTTGCTAAAAAAAAGTGAGCATTCTGTTGGTACAACACTTTGCAATAACTACGGAGAATACGATAAAATACAAAAATAGAAAAGACAGCGTCATTTTTAGAATCAGAATAAAAATATAATTTTTTTGAGTTTGAAATATAGAAGAAAACGTAAAGACATTTTTTTGAGTTACAATCATAACAATTGGCGACGAGGATTTTAAAGAAAATACGCAATGTCTACTTTGGAGAATGTTATTGCTCAACTTCTTCTCCAACAGCAAGAAGCTGCAGCCCGTCAGCAAGAATTAATAGAAATGTTTTCAAAGAAATTGGATGTTTCTTTACAAGCAGTTCCAGATTCCTCACAATCACAACAGCAGGAAGTTTTGATGGATATAATTGCCAGAAATATCCAAGAATTTCGCTACGATCCAGATGAAAATTTAATATTTTCAAATTGGTTTAGTCGTTTTGAAGAGCATTTTTTGGAAGACGCTAAGAGTCTTGATGACTGTTCAAGAACTCGATTGCTTCTTCGAAAATTAAATCAAAATGAATACACCAAATATGTTAATTTTTTACTTCCAAAAAAGACAAAGGACTTGGATTTTAATGAAACCGTAGAGCAACTGAAATATTTGTTTGATAAAAAAGAATCATTGTTCAACATTCGATACAAATGCCTTAAGATAAAAAAAATGAGTTGGAAGATTTTGTAAGTTATGCAGCAAGAATTAATAAACAGTGCGAACAGTTTGTACATGGTCAAATGACAACAGATGAACTAAAATGTTTGATTTTCATCATTGGCCTCAACTCTCACAATGATGCTGACTTATGTTATAAACTTTTATCCAAATTGGACAGTTCTTCCGAAATTATTTCACTTGAGGTTCTTGTAGCTGAAGCTAAACGTTACAAATCGCTAAAAGAAGATGTCAAACTGATCGGAAATCATTCTTCATCAGTCAGTATGGTGTGTTCGGAAAACCAGGCTCAAGTACAGAAAATTTACAATAGCAAAAACCAGCAATACCAATCAATAAACAAGACACAATCTCCAAATAGGCCATGTTGGCAATGCGGTGCCATGCATTTTGTTAAAAATTGCAATTATTCAAATCACAAATGCAAAATATGCAATAGAATTGGTCATAATGATGGTTACTGTGCATGTTTTAGCCACAGTGACAGACAACAAAAAGAAAAAGCTAGTAAACATGCGCATTCCACTAAGAATTTTTCTTCCCAATTGGTTACTATCGTTTCAGATCAACACGTCAATCTAATACAAGATCCCACATTATCAAGAAAATTTATCACAATTAATATTTTCAACAATCAAATAACACTACAATTTGATTCTGCTTCGGATATAACAATAATATCCAAGTTAAATTGGGAAAAGTTAAACAGTCCAAAACTTATTCAATGTTCCCGGAGTGCTTCTGACGCATCAAACAACCACATTAACTTTCTTGGTGAATTCAAAACAACAATTCAACATCTTGAAAAGTCTGTGACTTCAAAGATATGCGTCGCAGACTCTTCTACGCTCAACGTTTTTGGTATTGATCTTATCGAAAAATTTGGATATTGGAATTGTCCTATCAATTTAATTTGTTCTAATATTTCTGCAAACATGAATAAAGATATGGTATTTGATAATATCAAGAAACAATATCCCGATGTTTTACGTAGTACAACAGGTCATTGCAAAAAGTTCAAGATACATTTAGAAATCAAGCCAAATTGCAAACCAATTTTCAAACCGAAAAGGTCAGTACCATATGCTATATTAAACAAAGTAGAAGAAGAATTAAACCGACTTCAAGCTGCAAATATAATCACACCCGTTACACATTCAGACTGGGCAGCTCCGATTGTTGTGGTTCGTAAACCTAACAATAAGATACGAATTTGTGGAGATTATTCCACTGGTTTAAATTCATGTGTAGAAAAGAACCAGTATCCGATTCCCCATGTAGATGACATATTTTCACAAATGTCAAATTGCAAGATTTTTAGCACATTAGATCTGTCTGATGCTTATCTTCAATTTGAAGTAGATGATGCCGCTAAAAAGATATTAACAGTAAATACTCATAAAGGGCTATTCGCATATAACAGACTTCCTTTTGGAGTCATGTCAGCACCAGGTGCTTTCCAACAAGCATTGGAAAAAGTTTTATCTGGCATTGATGGCGTCATAACATATCTAGATGACATAATAATAGCCACTACAACTATTGAAGAAAATTACAAATTAGTAATAAAGGTATTCGATCGTTTTAATGATTACGGCTTGACAATTAATTGGGACAAATGTGAAATTTTTCAAACTTCAATTAAATACCTTGGATATATATTAGATTCCAACGGAATTTCTCCTGATCCTAAAAAAATCGAAGTTATCCAAAATTTACCCAGACCCACAAATGTTTCGGAATTAAGATCATTTTTGGGGGCCGTTAATTACTATGGAAAATTTATATATACAATGAGAAAACTTCGCCATCCTTTAGACGAACTCCTAAAAAACGACGTTGAATGGAAGTGGAATGAAAAATGTGAAAATGCTTTTCAAGAATTTAAAAAAGTTTTATCTTCTCATTTATTACTTACACATTATAACCCGGATTTTCCAATAACAATAGCTGCAGATGCCTCCATGGTTGGTATTGGTGCACAAATATATCATTCAATGCCAGATGGATCTAATAAAGTAATTTATCATATTTCACGAGCTATAACTTCTACGGAAAAACGTTATAGCCAAATAGAAAAAGAAGCCTTAGCAATAGTTTACGCTTGTTCAAAGTTTCACAAAATGATTTATGGAAGAAAGTTTACATTGCTCACAGACCATAAACCTTTGTTAACAATTTTTGGTTCTTAGAAGGGAATTCCAACACATACCGCCAATCGATTGCAGAGATGGGCTTTAACTATGATGAGTTACAATTTTGATATCCAGTATGTCAATACAAAAGAATTTGGAAATGTAGATATGTTATCAAGACTTATCAACGACCAACATGTTGACGAAGAAGATTTCATAGTTGCTGCAATATCAGTAGAAGATGATGTGAAATCGATACTACAAGAAAACATTCAAGAACTTCCAGTTACACGTCGGATGATTCTCAATGCATCAAAATCTGATTCAATATTACAAGCGGTTTACAAATACACTCAAGAAGGTTGGCCTTTATCATCTCAAAATCTAAAACCAGAATTATTAAAATTTTTCAATAGACGTGAATCACTCTACGTTGTTGAAGAATGTTTAATGTCAGGAGAACGTATAATTATACCATCAAAATTTAGAACAAAACTCTTAAAACAACTTCACCGAGGCCATCAAGGTATAGAGAAAATGAAAATACTCGCAAGATCATACATTTATTGGCCAGGTATTGACACAGATATTTCCTTATATGTTAAACAATGTGCCGGATGTTCTTCTGCTGCAAAATCTCCAAAGAAAACCGAATTAAGTTCATGGCCACTACCACACGCAGTATTAGACAGACTTCATATTGACATAGCTGGACCTATTAGAGGTAATTACTATTTAGTAATGGTGGATGCTTTTTCAAAATGGCCAGAGGTTGTCCAAATATCTTCAATATCTGCAAAAACAATTGTCATGCAATTAGAGGAATTCGTTAGCAGATACGGTTCCCCGAAAATAATTGTTTCAGATAATGGCACACAATTTGTAAGTGCTGATTTTAAATTTTTTTGTCAAACGTATGGTATAAATCACATTACAACACCAACATATCACCCTCAATCCAATGGACAAGCGGAACGATTCGTTGATACTATTAAAATATCTTTATATAAAGCTTACGAGGAAAATTCAAAGAATGATAAACTTAATTTATTTGTTTTTCTTGGTCAGTATCGCTTAACTCCAAATCAAAACGTTCCTGAAAATAAATCACCAGCTGAATGGTTTATTGGGAGATCTTTAAGATCACAAATGGACCTTTTAAAAGTGGAGAGAAAGGAAGTGCCCCTTAAAGATACTGAAATGGAATATTCATATAACAGAAAACATGGTGCACTTAAAAGAAGTTTTCAAGCTGGAGAATTAGTCTATGCAAAAGTTTTCAAAAATAACAAGTTTATTTGGAGCCCTGGACAAGTAATAGAAAAGATCGGTTCTGTTATTTATAATGTACTGGTGGAAATAAATAATAGAAAGATCCTTCATCGAAAACATTCCAATCAGCTTCGCTATCGCATCCAACTTAAAACAAAAGGGGGTGTTGGTACAACACTTTGCAATAACTACGGAGAATACGATCAAATACAAAAATAGAAAAGACAGCGTCATTTTTAGAATCAGAATAAAAATATAATTTTTTTGAGTTTGAAATATAGAAGAAAACGTAAAGACATTTTTTTGAGTTACAATCATAACACATTCTTAAAAAAATATATTTTTTTTTTCTACAAAAAAATTTACCGTTTCCCAAAAAAGAACTTTTTTAAAAAATAGATTTTCTGAAGAAAATCACATTTTCTAAAAAATTTCTCTTTTATTATAAAAGAACTTTTTTCAAACAGAAAATTAAAAAAAAAAGGAAAGTACCAATTACTTTTCATAAAAAATAACGTTTTTTAATAAAGTAGTTTCTCTTAAAAAGTGCATTTCCTTATAAAAGCACTTTTTCTTATAGAAGCACCCTTTCCAAAAAAAGTAGATTTTCTAAAAAAAAAAGTAGATTTTCTGCAAAAAGTGCCTTTATTTAAAAACTACATTTTCTTCAAAAAAAGTGCATTCTCTTAAAAAAGTTAAAAAAAATTTTTTTATGCATATTCTCTTACAAAAGAACTTTTTCTTAAAAAAGTATCTTTTCTGAAAAAAGTACCTTTTATTAAAAAAGTAGGTTTTCTAAAAAGGCTTCCATTTCTCAAAAAAAAAAAAAAAAAAGAATAATAAGTTTTTTCTTAAAAAGATAAATTTCCTAAAAAGTAACTTTTCTAAAAAAATTATCTTTTTTAAAGTACTTTTCTTAAACAAGTAGCTTTTCTTAAAAAGTACATTCACTTAAAAAATATAATTTTCCTTAAAAGTACCTTTTCTAAAAAAATTATCTATTTTAAAGAACTTTTCTTAAACAAGTAGCTCTTATTGGACAATGCCTTTTCCTAAAGAAGTGCTTTTTCTAAAAACAATTCTTCCAAGAATTTAAAAATAAGAAAATAAATTTTCTTAAAAAGTACATTTCTTAAAAAGTTTCCTTTTTTAAAAAGTATCTTTTCTAAGAAAAGAAAATTTTCATAAAAAGTGCCTGTTCCTTAAAAGTACCTTTTCTTAAAAAAGCGTCTTTCCTTAAAAAAAATCTTTACTAAAAAAATACATTTTCTGACAAAAAACGATAATTTTTTTTAAAAAAGTGTATTTTTGGAAAAATTTCATTAAAAATTTTCCTTCTTAAGGAAGTACCTCTTCTTCGAAATTACACTTTCTTAAAAGGTCCGTTTCCTTAAAAAGTACATTTCCTTAAATAGTATCTTATCTTAAAAATATAAATTTTGTTTAAAAAATACCATTCCTTAGATAGCACCTGTTCTTAAAAAAGCAATTTTTCATTAAAACAAAGACCTCTTTTTAAAAGTACCTCTTCTTATAAAAACAACTTTTATTAAAAAACTACCTTTTCCTCTATTATCAACTTTTCTAAAAATTACTTTTTCTTTAAAAAGCACCTTTCTTAAAAAAGTACTTTTTCTTTTTCATATATAAGTACTTTTTTTCTAAATGTACTTTTTCTTCAAAAAGTACGTTATTTACAAAAAAAAATAGGTTTTCATAATAAACTATGGTTCCCTAAAAATGTTTTTTTAATAAATTTTTCTTAAAGTAGTACCTTTTCTTTTAAATTACATTTTCTTAAAAAGTACCTTTTCTTAAAAAGGTAGCAGACTTCCTTTTGTCAGAAAATTTTATTATCTTAAAAAGCACATTCTCTTAAAAAGATAATTTTCTTCAAAAAAGTACCTTTTTCAAAAAAAATTATCGTTTCTAAAGTACTTTTCTTAGACAATACGTTTTTCTAAAAAAAAGTACTTTTTCTAAAAAAAACCCTTTTCTTAAAGAATAAATTTTTCTATAAAAGCAAATTTTCTTAAAAAATGTAATTTTCTAAAAATGGTATTTTTTTGAAAAAGTATCTTTATTAAAGTGTTTTCTTTTTTTTTCTTAAAAAAGGACCTCTTCTTATAAGGTACCTTCTCCTAAAAAACCACCATCTCTTAACGGAATTCCTTTTGTCAAAAGAGACTATTTTGTTAAAAAGAACATTCTCTTAAAGAAAGATAATCTCCTGAAAAAGTGTTTTTTTAAAAAAAAATTTATTTTTGAAAGTACTTTCTTTAAAAATTAGATTTTCGTAAACAGAACATTGCAATAAAAAAGGAATTTTCTTAAAAAGCTTTTTTTCAAAAAAGGGTCTCTGCTTAGAAAGTGGAGCAAAAAGTAAGTTTTCTTAAAAAATAAATTTTCTTAAAAAGTATATTTTCTTAAATATGTAGATTTTCTTAAAAAAGTTTCTTTTCTAAAAAAAGTATCCCTGTTTTAATGTGCCTCTTTAAAAAAATTTAATTTACTTAAAAAGGTACCATCTGTTAAATAAAGTATCTTCTCTTAAAAAAATGCCTTTTCCAAAAAACTACCCTTTCTTAAAAAGCACCTTTTCTTAAAAATTTGTCTTTTCTTAAAAAATTAGCTTCGCTCAAAAAAGTACATTTTCTAAAAAAAAAGTATATTCTCTTAAAAATTGTAATTTTTGCAGAAAAAAAATAATTTTCTTAAAAAGAATCTTTTGTAAAGAAGCACATTTTTGTAAAAGTACATATCTTAAAAAGTGTTTTTGCTTAAAAAAGTACCTACACTCAAAAAAGTAAATTTTCTCAAAGGAGTATATTCTCTTAGAGTATATCCTTAAAAAAAGGTAATTTTTTTTTAAAAAATTAACAGTTCTTAGATAGTATATTTTCTAAAAAAGTACCAATTCTTAAATAAATTAAATTAAAAAAAAAAACTTTTTTTAAAAATTATCACTTCTTAAAAAGTTATTTTTCTTGAAGAGTATATTTTTTTAAATAGTACTTTGGTTTAAAATGTATATTTTGTTAACAAATGTACATTTTGTTAACAAAAGTACTGTTTGTTAAACAGCACCTTTTGTAAAAGAGTACTTTTTTTATAAAAGTAATTTTTCTTCACAAAGTACCTTTTCAAAAAAAAACCTTTTCATAGAAACTATAGTTGCTTAAAAATTTCCTTCTTTAAAAAACTTTTTCTTAATAAATTAACATTTCTTAAAAAAAACTGCCATTTTTAATAGTACCTGTTCTTAAAGTGTACCCTTTCTTAAAAAAGAAAATTTTTTGGAAAAGTACCTTTTCTTAAAAAGTATCTCTTCTTAAAAAGTATCTCTTCTTTAATAAAAGTGAACTTTTTAAAAAAAGTAACATTTTAAAATAAAAGTAATATTTTTAATATAAATAATTATTTAAGCCCAAGGTCCGTGTTTTTATAATTTTTTTATTTGTTAAAAAAATTTTCCAATATTTCGCCACCCACTGGATAGCATCATCTGGGATCTACAATTATATTTTAAAAAACATCAAATTTTACATTAAATAATCATATATTGTACCATTGTGTCACATCTAAACAGAGTATAACCCACAATAATATAAAACAAGTAAGAAAATTATAGTCGGTCTAGACCGACTATACGATACCCTATACCATGCGTTTAGAGACCCTATCTCTTAGGCCCAACTAACTGGACATAGAAAATAAGCAGAAACCAAATTTGAGTGGGATTTTTATTAATTTTTTTGGCTGCAGATATGAAATAGTTCATATCGGATGCTATATCTATATAGGGACTTGGTCCAAAAATGGACCGATCCTGATCATGTTTGGTAAAGTCTCTTGTATTTTGCAAAAATATATACAAACAAAATTTGAGAAGAATCAGTGCAATATTTTTTTTTTTTAATAGATTTAAGTGAAGATCGGGAAGCAGCTCTATATGGGGTCAAAGGGATCATTTTTGGACTACTCATTAATGGATGTAATGAACGCATACAAGCAAAATTTGAGTAAGATCTATATGACAACTTGGATCTTATGGCAATTTATGTCGATTTCATATGGGTAATTTGTATGGGGGCTAGTTCTGAACATGGACCGATTCTCACCAATTTCAATAGCGTTCATCCCATGGCCGATAAAAGCTTATATACCAAATTTCATCAAAATACATTCATATTTGCGACCTGCAGTTTGATTACAAGCTTTACATGGACACACAGACGGACGGACGGACGGACGGACGGACATTGTTAAATCAACTCAGAAAGTGATTCTGATTCGATCGGTATAATTAAAGATGGGTCTAGGTCAAATATTTTTGGTTGTTACAAACAGCAGCACAAAGTCATTATACCCAAACCACATAGTGGTATAGGGTATAAACACAAAAAGCAAACAAACTTTCAATGAGGAACAATAATAAAAACACATCACAAACGGTTTTACATTTAATATTGGACTAATTCTTAATTCTATTTTTGTTTATTATATGCCCATATGATTTTGCTGAGCTTGTTTCTAAATGGCTCTTAAAATTCATCCGGTACTCTTTACTTATATTTATTATGTTTAACATTTCAAGTGTATAGCGTCTATGGTATTTTTCCTCTCTTTGCAATATCTCCACATTATCAAAGTTTGGTGTGTGCCCTTTATCTGCACAATGGGGCGAAAGTGGCGTACTTTAGAAGTAAGGTAAATAACTGTGCAATAGAAGATGACGAAAAATTGGTTTCGTTTGACGTAGTATCGTTATTTCCGAGCATACCGGTAGATTTTGCAATTGACGTGATCAAAGAAAAGTGGGAGGAGATAGAGAAACTTACAACGATACCAAAAGACTTATTTGTTAAGATATTACGGTTTTGTATTAAAGAAAACCGGTATTTTAAATATGATGACAAAATATACACACAAAGGAAGGGGTTACCAATGGGGTCACCGGCATCACCTATTGTGGCAGATATTGTGATGGAGGAACTTTTGAAACGTTGCATTCAAAGATTGAACTGTAAGCCGAAGATCCTAATAAAATACGTGGACGACCTTTTTGGGATTATAAAAACCAGTGCAATAACTGAGACGCTAGAGGAGTTGAACCTTTTTCATACACAAATTAAATTTACCTTAGAAGAAGAAAAAAATGGACAAATACCGTACCTGGATACCCTGGTGATTAGAACGGACAACAAATTAAAAATAGAAAGGTACCAAAAACCGACAGCATCGGGTAGAATAATCAATTTTTATTCATACCAGCCCAAAAATATTATAATGAACACTGCCAACAACATGATAAAAAGGGTTTTAACCATAAGCGATGAAACTTTTCGCGTGGACAATATAATGAAGATAGAAAAAATTTTAAAGAGAAATGCATTCCCGGACAAAGTTATAAGAAGACTTTTAACAACAAATATCAAACAATCAAGAGAAATAAATAAAAACCAAAAACGGTATAAATCAATGACGTATGTGCCTGGAATATCAGAGACAATTGGAAAGTCGGAAATTTATAATAAGGTAAACTATAAAATAGCTCCGAGATCAGAAAATACATTACGGCAACTCTTTTCGAACACCAAAAGTAAATTAGATAAAATGGAAAAATCAAATGTAATTTACAAAATTAAGTGTAACGGGGACCAATCCAATGTATGTAAAAAAGTATATGTTGGTACAACAAAAAACAAATTAAAAACAAGATTAGCAGGACAAAAATCTGAGTTAAAAAATATAAATAAAACAGCTACACAAAAAACGGCACTTTCGTCCCATTGTGCAGATAAAGGGCACACACCAAACTTTGATAAAGTGGAGATATTGCAAAGAGAGGAAAAATACCATAGACGCTATACACTTGAAATGTTAAACATAATAAATATAAGTAAAGAGTACCGGATGAATTTTAAGAAGGATTTAGAAACAAGCTCAGCAAAATCATATAGACATATAATAAACAAAAATAGAATTAAGAATTAGTGCAATATTAAATGTAAAACCGTTTGTGACGTGTTTTTATACCCTATACCACTATGTGGTTTGGGTATAATGACTTTGTGCTGCTGTTTGTAACAACCAAAAATATTTGACCTAGACCCATCTTTAATTATACCGATCGAATCAGAATCACTTTCTGAGTTGATTTAACAATGTCCGTCCGTCCGTCCGTCCGTCCGTCTGTGTGTCCATGTAAAGCTTGTAATCAAACTGCAGGTCGCAAATATGAATATATTTTGACGAAATTTGGTATTTGATCTTTTGTCGGCCATGGGATGAAGGCTATTGAAATTGGTGAGAATCGGTCCATGTTCAGACCTAGCCCCCATACAAATGACCCCTATGAAATCAACATAAATTGCCATAAGATCCAAATTATCATACAAATCTTAGTCAAATTGGGTTTGTATGTATATATTACATCCATTAAAATGATCCCTATTGGACAACTCTTAGTCATAGGCCCCTTATAGAGCTGCTTCCCGATCTTCATTTAAATCTATCAAAAAACAAAAATATTGAACTGATTCTTCTCAAATTTTGTTTGTATATATTTTTGCAACATACAAGAGACTTTACCAAACATGGTCAGGATCGGTCCATCTTTGAGCCTAGTCCCCATATAGATATAACATCCGATATGAACTTTTTCATATCTGCAGCCGAAAAAATTAATAAAAATCCCACTCAAAATTGGTTTATGCTTATTTTCTATATCCAGTTAGTTGGGCCTGAGAGATAGGGTCTCTAAACGCATGGAATAGGGTATCGTATAGTCGGTCTAGACCGACTATAATTTTCTTACTTGTTTATTATTGTTTCTCATTGTAAGTTTGTTTGCTTTTTGTGTTTTTATATTTTTCTGGGTTATATTCTGTTTAGATGTGACACAATGGTACAATATATGTTTATTTAATGTAAAATTTGATGTTTTGTAAAATATAATTGTAGATCCCTGATGATGCTATCCAGTGGGTGGCGAAATATTGGAAAATTTTTTTAACAAATAAAAAAATTATAAAAACACAGACCTTGAGCTTAAATAATTATTTATGTTAAAATTACAACAAAAAGGTCGAATAACACACATATTGAATATTAAAAGTAATTTTTTTTTTTTTAAGTACCTTTTTTAAAAAAAAAAACATTTCTTAAAAAATACCATTTTTCTTAAAAATTTTTTAAAAAGTGGCTTTTCTTAAAACGGTACATTTGCTTAAAAAAGGATCTGTTCTTAAAAAATTAAATTTTCATAAAAAGTACCATTTAATAAAAAAGCTTTTTTACCTAGAAAATTACTTTTTCTTAAAAAAGTTATTTATGTTAAAAATACCTTATCTTAAAAAGTTCCTTTTCTTAAAAAAGTACCTTTTTTGGAAGAAAAAAAATATCTTATTATAAAAAGGTAAATTTTCTTAAAAAATTATTTTTTCTTAAAACAAAATAAGTTTTCTTAATAAAGTGACTTTTCCAAAAATACATTTTTCTTAAAAAAAATACTTTTTATAAAAAAAAGAAATATTTCAATCATTTTTCAAATTCCTAAAACTCTTTAAAATGAGAACGAACGATATGAAGAAAAGGTTTAAAAATGTAAGAAGTAAAATCCACACTTTTATTTATCTCCTAACGTATTGTGATTTTCACTTTAGTTTATAAGACCTTGGATTTTCTTTGTTAGTTTATGGTTTAATTTTTCTATTTTTGTCCTTTAATATGTAAAGTTGTTTATTTAATAAGCTTCATAAGAATATTTAGTAACTGTTTTAAAGTTTCAACCATATTTGGACAATTAAGTAATAACTAAAGGGTCCGCCAAATAACTTTTTTTTTTGAAAATGCTATAAAAAAAAACTACTAAATATTATCTCAAATTTCTTTATTATTTGAAAGTACAATCCTTCCGGTTAATAACGGAAAATAATTTCATTCAAATGGCTGCCTCGGCTGGCCATGCAGTAGCCTACACGATCGGTCCAATTTTTAAGCACATTATCGATTGTGTGCAGCTGTATTTCACCAATGGCTTCACGAATATTTTCTCTGGCGTGTTGGCGCAACACTTATCTTTGAGGGCACCCCACATATAATAGTCCAACGGTGCCAAATCGCAGCTCCGAGGTGGCCAAACTACATCAGCTCTGCGGCTGATAATGCCATCTTCAAAAACAGGGCGCAAAACATCGAGTGTAGCTTCGGCTGTGTGGCACGTAGCGGCGTCCTGTTGAAACCAAATGTTTCCAATATCCTCCTCTTCAATTTTTGTGAACAAAAATTCATTCAACATGGCCCGATAATGATCGCCATTGACTGTAACGGCTACTCCTTGCTCATTTTCGAAGAAAAATGGCCCAATTATGCCTCTGGACCAAAATCTGCACCAAACAGTGACTCGTTGTGGGTGTATCGGCTTTTCAATGTATGCGTGCGGGTTTTTTGTGCCCCAAATGCAACCATTTTGCTTGTTTACATACCCGCCAAGATCAAAATGAGCTTCATCTGAAAAGATGATTTTTTTCGCAAAATCGACATCTTCTGTAAGTCGATCGCAGGCCCAATTAGCGAAGCGAAAACGCATTGGATGGTCAGTTGGCTTCAACTCCTGAACCAATTGGACTTTGTATGACATCATACCAAGGTCTTTATTCTTGAGAACGACAGTGAATTGATGTTGATGGCGCTTCACGCACACTTTATGCCACAGCAGCAATATTCTCGGGTGTACGCACTGTTTTTGGCTTTTCACGGTTTGGTTTATCGATGAGGATGCCAGTTTCTTTCTTTTTTTTTCACAAGATAACGAACATAGGGAGCTGATGGTGCTTCTCTTCTTCCAAAATCCGTACGCAATTTTCGCACACATTCTGCAACGTTACCATGATTTTCAAAGTAATGTCGCAATATTTCCCAGCGTTGTTCAAGCGTATACACAACCGTATTCGTTCAGCGGAAGGATAAAACTAATTATCTGTCAAATCAGACATGAGCTAAGTGTTACCATTCACGAAATAAGCACTAGTTGAAAAAAAAACGTTAGATGGCGGACCCTTTATTATCTTACTATACCAGTGGAAATTTATGGATTGTTGGCCTTTATACTAAGTTCCTCAAAAGACTCTGTTTAGGTTATTTTTTTACTAAATAAATTAACATTCTTTAATATAAAAAATATTTTCCAGCAGATGTACTTACAATTAGTCGTTGTTTATTGCTGAACTGTTGAAATCTGAAGAATGAAATATTGCACCATTTTAAATATTATTATTCGCATATGCATACTTAGATCAAATAAATGTTGATTATTTGTGTGTTTTTCACCACACCCTACACTACGACAAATGCCATGTGTGCTTATGCCACACACAAACCAGGGAATAAATATGAGCTGCAAATAAATATAGAAAGAAAATACTTAACTTGCAGTATAACAGTATCAAATGCTTAAGAATCATACGAGTATAGAAAAAGATTACCAAGTTTTTTTTTCAAGATTTATATGATAAAAGTTAAATATCAAATATTTTACTTTCGCACATATGTATTTTTTTTTATATTATTTGACTTCTGGCTATAAAACTGTACGATTTGAATTATGATTATCTTTGTGGAAAAGTGAGTGTACAGATAAAATAAAATACTCGTAGCATAATGCAATTATGTGTGAATGTAGATATAAATTATATTGAATTTTAATACGGCATAGGATTGCTCCATAAGCTGACATAATCATTTACAATTGAATATGCAGCTGAGTTCGATGTATAATAGAGTGCTATATATTGAATTAGTATTAAATTTCACATTCATAAACACAAAACACTAATACCAAAACACAAATGTTCGAATTTGTGAAGGTAAGCAAGTGTTAGTAACTTGTTAAGGTTTGTTTTGTTATTGACGATATTGATTTAACTTCATTTAACCAACGGCAACATTTCAATGAAATATGCACATATGTACTTGTTCACACTTACTTCATGGAATTTGTAGATTCATATTAATTAGTTTATGCTGTTGTTTTGTGTGAGTATAGTTATTTAAGTTTGTCGCTTTGTCTTTTGAATATCGTAAATACCATAAAATTCAATTACAGAACAAATGTCGTCAATTTAAATCAGTTTTAAGCAATAGACCTGAGGTTAATTGCAAATGAAAATCATGACCAGTTTTTGTGTTGGCCCCCTGCTGTTTTTGTTGCATAGAATTTAATAAGATTAAGTTATAGTTCAAATGCCTCCAGTATTTTTCAGGTTCTGTCAAACAAATTTTTTAAATCTGAAACATACCAAAAACATAACTTTGCTGCAATTGTGCCTCCGAGGGGTGGGAGCATGAATAAATTAGTGCATGTATTTTTTAGTGAATAATTTGAAAAATGTAAATTTCTAATACGACATTTTACTTTGATAGAAAAAAAACACTTTCAATAACGTTTTGCAGCGATAGATTAAACCTAAATAACGAATACTAATATTATTATATTTTTAGCATCTAACGAAAAAATATTTCGAACAAACTTATTTATTTTCTCCTGAATAATGACACCTAGCATTTTAATTACTTTTTGCTTGGAAAATTGGTTTGAATGTTAATGTTGAATACCAAGTTAATGGAAATCATTAGTTTGATATTAGTTTTTGTGGCAAAAGGGTAAAAGAATTATTCTGATGAGTCAGAATATAATCTATTAAAAGAAACATTCGTATCTTTCTCTATTAATATAGTTAAGAGGTATTGCCTTAACTAATATATACGAGTTCCAAATAATATTTCATTAAATTATCTGTAGAAACTGAATATTTTTCAATAGAAATGGTTTTCATACTTCACATACGTCTCAAAAATAAAATGTGACAAATTTTCTTGAATTGAAAAGATTAACTTGGTAATTTTTGAATTGGCCCAAAGGTCATCAAAATTACATTAGCGTATCAATGTTAAAGCTTGGTCTGAAGCGATACGAGCAATAGTTTATATTTTGTTGAGGTTTAATAACGTTTAGAACGTGGATTAGTGAAAAGGTCCCTACGAACCTTCTACCATTATTAGAAGAAGTCGCTAATAAGTTTTGTTTAATTGTGTTTTTTTCTTGTTACGGGAAACCAATCGAAAAGCCAGGGAATTAGGCAAATCTTACGAAGAAAAAGATATGGAAAACAATCTCTCGAAAAGGGTTCGATGCATTTTTGGCTGTCGTTTTGTATGCTGGGCAACCTAAATCAAATAATGAGCTTGCTAACGAACTGCGGGCCCCAACCCATGCTCCAATAAACAAAGGCATATTATCATGCGATCGGTTCATGCTCATCAAAAAATTTTTTCGCTTTGATAATGCAAATACGCGACGGGAGCGATTAATCAACAGTAAAATTGCTGCTATTGATGATCTTTGGAAAATTTAAAATTTTTAAATTCTAAATTTATTTATTTATTTGATGACCTAGCACAACAAGACAAAAATTTTATAAATTATAGTGCTAGTGAGTAATGAGAACATCATGTTTAACAATAATATAAAAAGAAAAGAATATTGAAATTAAATTTATAGGTAACTAATGTATAAAGAATTTAATCAAAAAGAAAAGAAATTAGTTGATAAATTGAATTTAACAAAGGAATTTCAGCAGCTCATTTTTAAACTTGTTAGCGTTGCTTATGATTTGAATTCAATTAGTAAGAAGGTTGCAAAGACTAGTGGAGTAAATGAAAAACTGACGTTGTGATAAAAGACTTTTAAATCTTTTTTGGATAATATTTTTGCCACGAATAGATCTAGCCAGTTGTATATGTTGGCTAAATAGTAGTTGATATTATTCACACACGAATGAATGTTGTTCAAAGCTGCACTGTTATAAATTTGAACGTCATCGGCATACATTTGAACCTTGCTGTGAGTTATTATACCTGGTAAGTCATTAATATACAAACAGAATAAAAGAGGTCCTAGTACGGATACTTGCGGAACTCCCTTGTTTACATTAAGGGCATTTGAATTTTAACCATTCAAACTTACAACTTGGGATCTCTAAGTGAGATATTAATTGACAAGCTTGCACGCTGATTGAGAAAAGTAACACAATTTTTCAAGTTTTTTCGTTAATATGGAATGGTCTACTGTGTCGAAAGCTTTCCTATGATCTAGTAGTATTAAGAATGAAACCACACTGTTATCAAGTTCAGCTCTTAAATCTCCAATCACGTCTGTTAGCGCTGTAATACAGCTTTTACCCTTCACAAATCCAGACTGGAAATCGGACAAAATATTATTCTGACCAAGATAATCATTCATTTGTCTGCACATGAGATTTTCCATTACTTAAGATAAAAAGGGGAGAATTGCAATAGGCCGGAAATCATTGTTTTGTTTAGGAATAGGGATAATTTTTGAGAGTTTCCATACTTCAGAAAATACGGAATTTGTAAAGATAGTGTTGAATATGTGAGTAAGAAAAGGCAAGAGCTTTGGGATTAGGGCTTTTATAAATAAAGGATTCATTTCATCTAAACCAACAGTATTCAATTTTATTGCTAAGATACTTTCTAGAACTTCAAATTGGGTTACACAGCGGAAACTAAAACGATTTTCAATGGGAACAATGCATAAATCATTATAAATGTTGGATAAGGGCGATTGCACATTATTATTTACAAACTTATCATTTAGATAGTTTACATCAACAGCATTACAAGGTGAGGTGTTTTTATGTCCTATAACAATCTTTCGAATTTCTTTCCATTTAGATCGACTGTCAACAGCTGATGAAAATTTTCTTTAATAAAATAAGGATTTCGCCAACTGGATTCTTTTTACAACATCTTTCCTAGCAGATTTTAATATAAGTTGAAGTTCTGGTGCTTTGTATTTTTTCCACCTATCATGTGCAACATTACGTTTATCTATTAATAGTTTTATTTCCTGATTAAACCATGGATGCTGATTTGCTTTCCTAAATTTGGTTTTCATAGGAACACATAAATCAAATAAATTTGTAACATTATCCTGAATGAAAAACAACTGGTCATTAACATCATCAAAACTGTAAATCTGCTGCCAACAAATGTTACCTACATGTTGATGTAACGTAGTGTAACTAATATTGAGGAAGTCACGATAAGTTATAGAGATATTATCTTTGATCACACAGGAATCATATATAAAGTGTAAAATGCCATGGCTTGAAAATGAGGATGCGGAGAGCTGCTGATATAGTAGAACTTTCGAGAGATGATTAACAAATACTAAGTCTATCAAACTATTGGAAGATCTGTGAAAGTGTGTTGGTGTGAACGAATTTACCGGACTGAGATTTAGCAAAAGCATTGCCTCTATTAACGGGTTGTTGACTAGTAGGTTATTATTGAACTCACTAACAATGATTATATCTTCGTACTATACCGAAAGATCTTCGAGAAGTTTAATAAATACGTCAATTTGTATGGCCCTATGAGGCCTATACACACTTCCAATCAATAGTTTCCTTCGTAGTCACCTCAAGAAACAAGTACTCAATTTCACTTCCAATACTTGTTCTGAGTTTTACTATACAGTTTACACCATGCCTAACATATTTGCAGGTTATTTTTTGGCTTCTATGAAGGCAATGTATCACTGTGCTCCCATGTTTCGAAGAAGAATAAAGCACTAATTTTACTGTCTACAATGCACCATAGACACAACTGAAAAAAGGAGACCCATGGTTATTCTGAATTACAATGCTAATAAATCCGGCGTGGATATAATGGATAAAATGCAAACCATCAACAAATCGCTGGCCACTTGCAATGTTCAACAATATGGTAGATATTGCTCCATTAGCTGCATATATCACATATAATGAAATTAAGGTAGTAAAAAAAACCCGGCAAGCGACGCACTGTGGCTGAAATTTTGATTTCATTGGCCGAAAGTCCAATTTTTTTGTTACCGATTTTTAAAATGTTAACGCCGTTTTTAGCTAATATATCCACATTGATGTGGCCAAGGCCAAAAAAATACGTTAAACTATTGCTAAATGTGGGCGTGGCATGCTGTCAAACTCAACTGTTTTTTTGAACTTCAGAAAAAGTAGAATTTTTCTTTTTTTTATCAAAAATAAATGGCAAGTTGTCATCGACAATGACCTGCGGTCCTTTTCACAAGGTTGGTAGGATTATAGTCTTTAGTTGTTGTTAGTGGTCAGAGCCGTACCGTCTAACATTAGTGGTGTTATGATATATTTATTAAACTATTATATTTTTGTCAAATTTCAACTTTAGTGGAATACAACTTCTAGGGAACAAAAGAGAACAAGGAACGTATACCACCATGAGAAAGGTGAAAGTGTTCTCTTTAACTGTATCCGCCACGACCCGCGGGTGAACACTTTTTTTCATTTTAATGAAACTAATCAAAACAATTTCATATTACGGTAATTTAAACAGCCCTATAAGTATATAATGGTGTGTTAACTTTGTGCTTTAGGTATTTTATAGCTTACAATAGCCATTACTTGTTCTATTACCAGTAATGATATCTGCTTACGAAATACACCACCCTTTTGATGTATTTGTAAGTAAGAATGTCAATGGAAACACAAAGTTAATTCTTTTTTGTAAATGCGGATGTGATTTTTTTTCCGGACAAAAACAACACAAACAAGTAGTATGTGAAAATATCCCGGACTCAGATATTTTCATGATATCATTTGTACCATTTCGATTGTAAAAGATTTTGGAAGATTCAGAGCCTACGACCAGTACAATGCAAACAAAAGATACTTGGAAAAATGAGACAGCATCTTCTACAATATACTGCAGGCCAATCAAATTTGAATTCAAAAAAGAAACTCATGATGCCATTAACAAAGAAGTTACTTATATCAATTAGATGAGCATTAGATGAGCAGAAAATCGAAACAAGCTACCAATTAATGCTGATAATGATAGGCGGAAAAGTAGGCCAGGCTTTGACTAACACGAAGGCTACTTCCAGCTGCATCGTATGTCAAGCAACATCAAGCCAATTAAACCAAGTCCCGACAAAATCATTTCATAATACCAATGCATATGAATTTGGATTATCACCACTACATGCAAGATTACGACTTATGGAAGACATACTAAAAATCAGTTATGATTTGGATTTCGGGTCTTCAGGATCAATCAGAAACAACAAAACCAACAAAGAGTTAAGAAGTTCAAAAAAGAAACATGTTCAAGATAAATATCGCAAATTTGGATTGATTGTACTTCAGCCAAAACAAGGGTCGGACAATACATATAATGGCAATACCGCAAGAAGTTTCTTTTCAAATCCAGAAACAGCATCTGAAATAACAGGAGTGGATTTAAACCTTATTTTCAGATTTAAAATGATCCTAGAAGTACTTGCGTGCAATGAAGGAATTCATTGTAGAAAATTTGGGGATTGTGCTAAGGAAACTGCAAAAATATTTACAACCAAGTACCCATGAAGAAATATGTCCCCAACAGTTCACAAAATTCTTTATCATGCAGAAGATGTGATTAAATACCAATTGGTGTCACTTGGAGAGGTGGCTCAGGAAAAAAGGAAAAAGGATAACAGATTTTATAGAGAGTACATTACTAGAAAAATTTCACGAAATTACACATATAAAGATCTATTTAATATATTATTGGCAACGTCAGATCCGTTCATCTCCAGTATTCGAAATTAATGGAAAGTGGAACATCAGGATTTAGATGAAGAAGTCAAAAAACTACTAAAGAACAGAAATAGCACAAAACAAAATATGGAATGTTTGCAATCAATATTTGAATCAAATGAATAATAATTATAAGTACGAAAAACATTGTATTAGTAAAAAAAAAAATAACAAACCGAACCTCCCATTGTAACAAATACTATTAAAATTTATTGCAATTTTTATTTTTAAAAGGTTTTCTGATCCACATATGTATGAAATGTTTTAATAAATAAGAAACCCTTATTTTCATATCAAAATCAGAATCATTGCGCTAATGTTCAGCAAATTTATTTGGGAAAAATTAACAAATTTGACAGCAAAAAAATGATAAATTTTTCTGTAGTAATAGCAAGACTATTAGATAATATTACTAACGTTTTTTTTTTTTTTTTTTGTAGAAATATTCTTGAGTGTACACAAATTTGCGAATTTTACAGAAAAAAATTTTTAATTTTTGAGTAATAATAGCAAAATTTCCAATTGATTTTACATTTTGTTTTTGAGTGTAAACTTTAAAAAAAAAATTAAAAAAATTCCACTATTACAAAAAAAGCTTATCATTATTATTAAAATTCAAATATGACATTATTTTAATAAATAAAAAGATAAAAAAACAAATTTTACGCTAAAAGTAAAAAAAAATCAAAAGTTCAAATTTTACCTAGAATTCATTATAAAATATTCAATCAATTTTAATAAAATTAAAACTGAGGTAAGTTCAGCTAAATCTATTAGAAAATCTATCCGAAAATATTTTGATCAGTTCAAAATTTACAAAATTTGGCCAATGAAAAACGATTTTCAGCCACTATGCGACGTTCATTTTTGCAATTGCTCACGACATAATTAGCACTGCCTAATATTGAGGAACGAGTCACCAATTCACGTATAACTAGGTTCCCCAGGATTCGAAACCCCATAGAAACATTCAATTTAAAGGTAATATAAAATAATTTTGAAACACAAAAGCGGAAACACTAAATATTTTGTGCCCTTGCTGATAGTAGCAAGACCGACAGCAGGAGCTGCACCTTTATTTTGCGCCTCGATCAAAACGGCTGCCATGCCAATTATGTCGCGTGAAGTATGGACACCAGCGTGAAACCAGGGCATATTGCCTTACTTGCAACAAAGCAGTTTATGCAGACCATTCAACATTGCTGCATCATTGCAATACCTGCACGCTCGAACTGGATTTATATCATTTTCTCATGTATTTTAATCTTATACTAGCAGATTTCTGCCCTCGAAATTCGAGCGAAAATTCTAGGAAATTATATTTTTTCATTAAATAAAGACCCTAAAGGTATGCTCATCAATTCATTTTTATTACAAACACATTAAAAACTTTAATAAACACACACAGAGCATTGTATAATTTTATGTATGTGTTAGTGGCAAATTTAAGTGCAATTTACTCAAAATAAAGGAAAAAATTAAAAAAATCTGTAAATCTGCAAACTGGCTAAAAAGAAATACCTTTCAAATAATATTCGTTTGGTCAAAATCGAGATAAAATGGTAGAACAAAACATCGGTCACAAAAAATCGCCTAGCCTATTAATATTATAGATATAAAAATGGAGTTGTGTATGTTTGTTTGTTTGTTTGTTTGTTTGTTTGTGGTTTATAGGAGACTACACCACTGGACCGATCGTCTTGAAATTTTTACAGTAGGTAACTGCCTATCCGGAAAGAAAAATAGGCTATATTTTTTTGATTTTTCAAGTGGGCATGTAACCTCCCATACAAAGTGAATTTTTAACATCTAATTTTAACATATAATATCTGGAGTACTGCGACAACAAGAGTTCTGAAACTATATACATGTACAAATATTTAAATAATTCGAGGAGGTGCGGAGACAATGGGCGGGATCGGACTAATGGGCGTGGTACCCCCCATACAAAATAAATATTAAATGTCATATATCTACCGTACTGTAATAGGTAAAGTGTTGACACTTTGTGTGAGCCCAAAAGTTATCAACGTTAGTACTCGAAAAAAAAATAGGCGGAATCCGATCAGTGGGCGTGGTACCTCAAATACAAAGTAAATATATAATGTCATTTATATGAAATACTGTAATAGTGTCTGAGTTCATGGGTTATTACTGTGAGTAGTCTCATAAAAAATGGGCGGGATCGGACTAGTGAGCGTGTTACCTCCCATACAAAGTAAGTATTTAATATAACATAACTGGAGTACTATAATAATGAAAGTCTAGCGACTTTGTTTGAATTCGTGAGTTATTAATGTGAGTAGTTGCCCAAAAAATGGGCGGAATCAGAATAATGGGCGCGCCACCTCCTACGAGGTGTGTAGCGAGGGGTGTATCGAAGTGCATCGGGTTACTGCTAGTATCAAATAAAACCGAAATTGTAAAAAAAAAACATTTCTTGTGTCTTTTTATTACTTTATATGATCTAAAATTAACAATCACAACCATCAAAACATACCCCATTACTTTTTGTTATAGGTCTCTGCGGACCTTTTCACTATTTTAATACTAACGGGAAACTCACTAATGCGAGGGTAAAAGACGAGGAAATTAATTTTTTAAGAAAACGCATTTTTTAAACAAAAGCCACTTTTCTAAGGGAATTTTCCTCTTTTAAGTTAACTTCTTCTTCAAGCAAATATACTTTTTTAAGTATTGTACTTTTTTAGGAAGAGGTACTTCTTTAAGTAAAGGTACTTTTTTCATACAATTTACTTTGAAGAAAATCTACTTTTTAAGAAAAGTGATTCTACTTAGAAGAGCCTTTTTTAGGACAGATACTGGTTTAGTACAAATTCTTACTTTCTTTGTACTTTTTCACTTTTTCAACTTCTCTAACATAAGGCATTGTTGACTTTTAAATACCCCCTTTTATAAAGGCTGTTTTTCTTTTTTTTTTTTTTTGCTTAGATAGAACCTACCAAAATGTTAGGTGTCAAACGAACTGTCATACTGTCATACTCGCTTTTTGACTTTACGATCAGTATACTCAGGCAAATCATAATGAAGAGATAGATAGATATACGCTTGGACAACGCTACCATATTCTCCAAATTTACTTTAGTAAATAGTCATCGAATTTCGCAACTTTGTAATTTTTCTGACACATAGAATCGTTCATCTAAGCAAGCCATCCGTCGAACTGTAGATAGATTTCATACCACATACTCTATAAGTCGTGCAATAGCAAGTAATGTTCGCACTGAATAAAATATCGATTCGTCTTCCATCGCAGGAATTTCCAGGCATCGGGCCTTAGAGTCGTTGGAAACTGACCCGATGTTTTATCGAGCACTGAGGCTGATTTCTGACTTAGCGGGTTTGTTAATAAACAAAGTTAGAGTGAGAGCAATGCATAAAGGACTCCATTAGATCCCGAAGAATGCACCTTTCCGTGCGGTTTCCACAATGGTGGAAAAATTTTCATATATAAGAAAAGGTAATTTTTTTGAAAAAACAGACTTTATTTATAGGTACATTTTGACGAAATTATATTTTTTTTAGAAAATGTATTTTTCATAAAAATTACTTTTTTTTAAATATGGCACTCTTCTAAGAAAAGTAACTTTTTAGAAAAAAATTTTTTAACGATACTTTTTGCATCAAATATACTTTTTTACAAAAATTTACTTTTTTCAGAAATCTATTAAGAAAGAAAAGTTTTTCAAGAAAAGCCATTCCAATTTTCATAGTTCTAGCTCCAAGTTGTTAATACCTACATTACGGTGGCCCTTCATTATATGGAGAAAAAAAAGTGTTAAAACTCTCGGTCGCACCCCCTAGAAATACGCGAATAGCAAAAAAAAAACTGAGAAATACAAAGTTTTGGGCCAATCAAAAACATTTAGAGGTGGCTCCACACGATTGAAAATTTCAAGTGTGTTTATATGGGGAAAATATGACTTTCTTTCAGATTTTACGAAAATTTCTTCCTACAGTAATAATTTTTCCGACAAACTGTTTCTTAATTCGGGATAAGTATCTAATTATCTTTCCAAAAAGCTATAAAACTTCAAAATCGAATACAAAATCGCCAAGAAATAGCAAATGCCCCAGACCACTTTTGTGACAAAAAAAACTAGATCATGAAATTTGATGGCATTTTTTTCAACTTTAAGAAATTAATTAAAGCCAACATTTTATTTTAGCCTCTATACCTGTTAGGTCCTCACATATTAGTATTGTTTTACTACCACTTTGTTAACCTATTAAGCATTGAGACCGAAAATGGAAATTTTTTTTTAAAAAATTTTGAAACTCCTTTTTCAAGTTTTGAAAAATTTTCTTAAACAACTGATCGAGCTCTTTAAGGTCTTGTTAAATGCATATTATAGATCACCATTGTAAATTTTAAGGTAAATACAAATACCAAAATTTTTTTTGGCAAGGATTTTATTTTTGCGGATTTTTGTAAAATATTTTGTAAATGTACTCTTTATAAATACTTTATATCAAAAATTCATCACTTGTGTACTTTTAAATGTCATATTTTATCCTAATAGCCTAGGGTTTCGGAAAAAGATAATATGATCCCATTAACCTTTTTGGAATTGGGGTCACATATGCCCCAAAGCTAATAAAAAACAATTTATTCAAAAAATTCAAATATATAGAATTTTTTGATGCGATGCCTAAAATGTCATAACCAAATCTGTAGAACTTCCGTTCCAAAAAATTGAGATAAATCCGAGAACGTTAACCCATAATTTGCCAAGGCCAGCTTTAGATTTTAAGATAATTTTCTATAATATATATTTTTTCTAAATAAAATAAGAAGACCCACAAATGACCCAAAGCCGATATAAGACATTTTGTTCAAATGAATATGAAATACAAAATTAAAGAAAAGCAATAATTATTGCAAGTCGTAAGTGATTACAGAAAACAATTTGTAGCGCACACTACATCATCCTTAAATACACCAAAATTAATTGAATAAATTTTGTATTTCATATTCTTTTGAATAAATTGCTTTGGGTCGTTTGTGGGTCGTCTTATTTTATTTAGAAAAATAAAGGTAGTTTTTATACATAAAATAATTTTATAACAAAATTGGTTAAAAGTTGTTTTAACTCATATTCGCGGCCAATAAGCAGATAATTCACCAAAGATATATCACAATGGATTAATTTGGTCCCAGGGGTACTGAAGGGTTAAATAAATAAAACTTAACGAAATTATTCTTCTTCTATTCTAAATAGTGGTTTCATCGAGCTTAATAGAAAAACTCGTTTTCGGTAATTTTTATTTAAAATTATCTTAAAATCTAATGCTGGCCTTGGCAAACAATGGCCAAATTTTAGAAACGGAAGTTCTACAAATTGAGTTATTATATTTTAAGCGTCGCCTCTAAAAATTCAATAGCACTTACAAAATATTTGAATTTTTTGAATAAATTGTTTTTTATAAGCTTGGGCTCATATGTGACCAAGAGGGTTAATGGAGTCATAATATTTTTTTCCGAAACTCGAGGATATTAGAGTAAAATATAACATTTAATAGTAGAAAAGTTATGAATTTTTGAGACAAAGTATTTAGAAAGAGTACATTTACAAAATATTTTACAAAAATCCCATTTTTCTCGAAATCCGCAAAAATAAAATCCTTGTCAAAAAAATTCTGGCACAGGGATTTACTTAAAAATTCACACAGTTAATTTGTAGTATGTATTTGATAAAACCTTAGAGTGCGAGGTCCATTTTTTGAAATTTCGTTTAAGAAAATTTTTTAAAAACTTGAAGAAGGAGTTTTCAAAATTTTATTAAAAAATTTCCCATTTTCGGTCTCAATGCGTAATAGGTTAACAACGTGATACTAAAACAATACTTCATATCTGAGTACTAACAGGTATAGAAACTAAAACGAAATGTTGGCTTTAATTAATTTTTTTAAAGTTGAAAAAAATGCCATCAAATTTCATGACCTAGTATTTTTTTTTTTTTTGGCACAAAAGTGGTCTGGGGAATTTGCTATTTCTTGGCGAGGTTTTATTCGCTTTTTGAAGTTTTATAGCTTTTTGGAAAGACAATTTAATACTGATTCCGAATTATATAACAATTTGTCGGAAATATTAAGCTATAGAACGAATCTGAAAAAAAGTCATAGTTTCCCCACATAAACACACTTGAAATTTTCAATCGCGTTGAGCCACCTCTTAATGATTTTTTGATTGTCCCAAAACTTTGTATATCTCACTTTTTTTTTTTGCTATTCGCATATTTCAAGGGGGTGCGACCGAGAGTTTGAACACTTATTTTATTAAGGGCCACCCTAACCGACACGTATGAGTGACAAATTTTTGTAATAAAATATTAATCATATAACCATACATATCATTGAGTCTGTGAGGAACATAATATTATGTAAATAAATGGTGTCACTCATTAGAAAACAAATTATATATATTTGCCAAAGAAAATAATTAATTTTTTTATAAGTTCTTACTAGTATTTCATAGATGTAGTAATAAAGTACTGATTGACAAACTCTTTTAAGCTGGGACAAATAAAAAAATCTTACAAAGTAGTTTGCTTAAGTCAGTCATTATTTATACCAAATAATTGGTTCAAGAGACAGAACGCTAGACTAGCAGACAAGGAACCAATTTCAATTCCTTCATAAGGCTTTTTATTTTATTTTTTTAATTGTCAGTTAAAAATCAGCTAAAAGTTTAAACAGATGCTTTACACCATAATGTTAACTTGTAAAAATAACTTTTAAAAAAATTTCGAAAAAATGACAAGACACTGTCAAATTCAAGCCAACAGATTGTGATTATTGATCTTCATTTTGATACAGCTTTAGCTGGTTTGACATTATTTGTTTTTTTGGGTAATACCCACATCCAGAGTGAATGAGTAATATTCAATTATTTAGCTGTCTGTTTAATATTCTCATAATTGGCGTCATTTCATTTGGTTAGAAATGCTCCTTGAAGAGCATAAATTAAAATGTCATTAATCATTTTTGTTAATGGTACTTTGGCTTTTGTTTTTTATATAGTTTTTTTTTTCCACAACCACATTTAAATTTATGAACTTCCGCAAATACTGATTTTGATTAAGCATGTCTGACAGTTTTAATTACCGTTGTTGAAAACTGATTTATTATGAAATTAATTACAAGAGCTGATTTTATAAGCAACAATAAGAACAAATCACAAACATCAACATCGGTGCGGTAATCGTAATACACATAAAAAGATAATTTTTACAAAAAATTTTAGATTTTTTTTTTTTAAATTTTGCACAATTGAATTGAGTTTTATTCAAGACAAGACAAACAGTTTTTATGAAACTTATTTGTTTATTTGTTTGTTTCAATATGGTTCGTCCCTAAAAAGGATACTCTAATAAATAAAACATGTCACGTAAATTGTATAATATCCGCAGACATGATATAATTAGTTTTGATTAGAGTAAACACAAAGAAAACAACAAAGATAGAAAACCAAACCAATTCGAAGGAATTCAGCAATGAATTTTAATCTGTCTCGTACTCAATACAATTTATAATATTTACTTTAAAGAAAAACGCCAGCTTTATATAGCTAAAAAAAAAAATAATAAAAACCTTTTACAAGAATAACAATAAATTGTTATAACAACAACATGAAACACACAGAGACAGACAGATGGACAGACAGACGTACAATTGTACCCTTGACGATAATAAAACTTAAATTCATTACACGGCCTGTAAAAATAGTTACATTATATTTTAAATGACATTTATGGAGACAATAGTTAACCAACAGTAAATGTGTGGCCAGTTCAATTCGGACAATCAAAGAAAGGTTAAAACCAGAAATCTCATTAAATTAGTGTCAATATCGATTTCAAAAAGAAACTTTTACTTATAAATAAAACAAAATTTCTGATTCTGATTTTGGGCTACATTTTCAGTTTCCTAAAAAATAATATTAGTGTTACTTATTATTTATTCGAAGAACCAACCTAGGTTTCACTGTATTCATTAATATATGTACTCGTATGAAAAAGTCATTCTGCGACAAATATAAAGTCTTTTTTAAGCCAAAAAGTATTTTTAACACATGAAAAGCCATAAAAACTGCTTTGATTGCTTTTCTCGTTTACGTTTTTATTCTACTGGCCGCATGTCATAATGTCACAATCCCATAATTCAGTCAGTTATAGTTAAGAGTCTTAATGGTGAATTTTCTTTTTTTTTTTTTTCATTATTTTACTACGACATGAAATTCATAATAAAAACCCAAAACTTGAACTTCGTTGAAATAAAAATAATTATTAATAAAAGACTACACAGGCCAACAAGATTTTCGCCACTGAGATCTGAAGGATTTCAATTTGTTCAATTTGTAGTTGGAAATAGTGGAGAAAATCGCGCTTCGAAAATATGAAAATGGGTACTTTTTACATGTTAGGTCAGAATTTTGATGTTATCTGAAAATTCTGCTGCCAGATTACGATTCAGCAGAAAAAAGTTGCCTTAATGTTCACACAGAGAAATTTATTGCCGCAACTTTTCGTTTTCTTTTGCTTTCAAATTCTTACATTTTTGACAGTTCAAACTCTTTCAAATACTTACATTTTTGATAGCTTGTGTAAAAAGAATTTATTATTGCTCCAAAGTGAAAAATCTATTTGTGTGAAAAAATGGAAGTCAAAAAAAAAGAAAAAAATTAAATAATAAAAAAATAATAAAATAAATGAAATAATAATAATAATTTTTCACAGCGCAGCAAAGAATAAAAAGAAATGTCACATAATAAGGTGCAGCTAACTTCGTGTTTATAATTACGAATTGCACAACAAAACGAGTTGCCGAGTACAAGCTCCTCCGTACCATATACCACTCTTCTTTCCCCTCTCTCCTACAAACTCAAGAATTGCGCAACAAAAGTTGCCTTGTGTGAACTCAAACTAAGGCAAATATTATCACGAACCATTGACGGTTTTCCATTTCATTCTTCAGCAAAATTGTAGACCAGGTTTAAATAAATAACTTTTATTAATAGATCCCTGAAAAAAATTAAGGTGGAATACTTTTATCAAATATAATCTTCAAAAACAATTTTATTATCACTTCTTGCCAATAACTCGTAAACAGCTCTAAATTTCAGGCCACAAACGATTGAGCAAATAAAACCAACGACAATCAAAAATATCTTTGAGCTCATAGCAATGAAATACGTAATTTTTATTTAAAATTTAAAAATTTGTCACATTAAAATTTATTAATTTAAGATTTTCTATGATGAATTCAGGGTTTTTTCTTTAATCGCTCAGTTTAGAAACTTTAAGCATTTTAAATATATTTCCTATTAAATACGTCTATTGATTGTTGCTTAATATTTTACAGTTTTTCTATATAAACATCGCAAACCCTACAAAGATTAAAGCCGTGTGTCCACTAGCAAGTCACTTGCGGAAGAACTTCTGATGTGTTTCCACACAATGTGAGTACAGCTTGCAGTAGTTAGCTTTTTTTATGAATGACAGCATAAAAATATCTTGTGGTAAAATAAGATTGGCAGCTGCCATCACAGCATATTTAATTAAAAAGAAACAACAAATTAAAAAAATAAACAAAAAGAAGTGTTTGAGTGAGAAGTTGGGTGCTGCGGCGCGTAGTTTTAAGTTTACAAAATACATTACTTAAAGAATTGCAGACCTAAGATTCCATGCATCTGAAAAATTTCGTGAGAATGTCTAATGATGATTTTGAATACATTTTATCTTTAATTCAAACAAGTATTCAAAAACGGGATACTAAAATAAGATTGGCTATACCTCCTTTCATTCGCTTATGTATCTGTTTCGAATCCCTGTTTACTTCTGAGCCAAGCTGCGTTCGGAGGTTGTGCAATTTCATTTTGACCTCTTATTCGGGCGCGTCGATATCATTGGCTATTGCTTTCAAAGCGTTTTGTTTTTTAATTTTATTCTTATGGTCGTTTGAGGACGAGTCCCATAATTCAGGATAACTTTCTTGGTTTTCAATTACCAAATATGTTTTTTCACTACTCCAAATGAATTTATTTTTGTCCGTTTTTATAAATTTGAAAAATAACTAAAAAAAAAAACACAAAACAAAGCTGAAAACAAAACTGAAAACAAAAGAGAATAAATAACGCAAGCGTTTACCCGACGTATACCAGACTTCTTCTGCAAGTCTTCAAAACACTAGCAGTTGCAGCAAGTTGTTCAAGTTGCTTCCAGCAAGCAACAAATACGTGTTTCCACATAATTGCTGCAAATAACTTCTGCAAGCCGTGACTTCTGGAAGTCGACTTCTAATACATGTTTACCCGACATAAAGTTCTGGGAGTCACTTCTGGAAGCAACTTCTGCAAGAAAACTTGGTAGTGGACACACGGCTTAAGACCAGTTAGTCAACAATTATTTTCAGTACACTTGACAAAAAATTCACTGGGGATGGCAACACTTGCTTTAAAAGAGCATTTACATATATTCACTAACTCCCATTTTATTGTTAGTAATACATGTTATTGTACTTTTTTTTGTATTGAATAAAAATATTTAATAATTAGATATTTTCAAAGGATATATGGCAAAACTAAAATTGCCATGATTTTTAGTCGAGATTAATTTTAAACTTTATTTTTAAATATCACATAATCTGTAAGATCTCAAAACATTGGAACGCCGGCTATGTGAAAAACGTATTTCTCTTTGGTCTCTTATGAAGGGATTGTAATAGCGTTTCTAATCTGATATTAGAAAAATAATGAAATTTTTCAGATAGAGCTAAAAAGAAAATTGATTTCTTTTGACCGATGTAACTTCGTCAGTTTCACCCCGACTTTGGCCGAACATACCTCATATGAAAGATATTTCATTTTAGCTGTAAACAAGATTCACAGATTTTTACATCTTTAAATTTCTTTAGAGTAAAATTCTTTTAAAGTTGCTACTGTCTGTGTGTTTATTAAATTTGTTAATGTATTTGCAAAAATTGTATTCAATTGAAAAATAATTTTGGACATAAACCGAAAACGGCAATAACGACAATAAAGCAATCGTCGTTGAATTGTGAATTGGCTAAAATTGATTAGCATTCATTCAGGGTCCTTAAAAATAATTCATTAAATGAAAAAATTCTGCACTAGTCCAATCCTAAATATATTGGCTGAGGCTGGTACGCCATGCATTGAAGACCGAACATCACGTCTTAGAAATAAATTAATACCAAAGCTTCTTATATGCCGCAATAAATTATTATTTCAAGAAGTATCAAAAGCTGTTAATCACAGTAGGTTGCCTAGGCTTGAATCTACTATAGTTAGATGCATAAACTTTTCACGTGAACTTGATTTACAAAATAGACCAATATTGCTGAAACAAGCATCGGAACCACCTTGGTCGCTTGAAAATACATATTTTATATTATCCTTGGTTGATCTTTGCAAAACTACAACACCACCAATAGTCTACAAACAATCATTCAATAACATAGTTGACTACTATTTTGGTAATAACTGGAGCCTTCTATTCACTGACGGTTGCAAGCCACACGACTCCACAACATTCGCAATAGTACAGCAAGATGGCCATCTGATAAGATCCGGTTTCATTGATGATCAATGTTCCATATTTACAGATGAAGCATTAGCGGTATACATCGCAGCAGAATTTGCTGCTCAAAACAAAACAAAATATATTATATGTACTGATAGTCTTTCGACAGTTCTCACAAAAGAAAACACTTTGTATGACTCGCCAATAATAAATCAAATCAGAAATATTCTAAACTACTATTCAGAAAAAATAAAACTACTATGGATCCCATCGCACGTAGGTATACTTGGCAATGAGTATGCTGATGCAGCTGCCACAGAAGCAAAACACAGACCCCTTTGAAAATACCCCACATGGGAATACCGCGACATACATCACACCATATCTACCCATTTGGAGAAGTCTTACGCTCAAAAGTGGGCCGACTATCAACATGGGTATAAAAGATATAATCCTCTTGGGAAAAAATAAATATACCCAAAAACAGCTTCAAGAAAGGACACCAACACCATAGTTCGTCTATGAATCGGACACTGCAAATTCTCACATAAACATTTATTAAAAAAAAACAACAGCCCCACGATGTACAACCTGTAACACACAACTCAACGTTACACACCTCCTTGATGAGTGCGTCGCTTTCAATGCCTCCAGAACAAAAATATTCGGATCAAACCCTCCTACTGATCTCTTAAAAAATATATTTGATAAAAACATTAAATTGATTTGTAAATATTTACTAGAAAATAATCTACTAAATCTAATTAAAGTATCAGAAATAAACTAATTTATTAACTTCAGAGTCGAAAGCCAATGTTGCTACTGCTCATTTTTTTCAAGATTAGTTACAATAATTATATTATGTAATTAACATGTAATAAATAAATAAATAAAAAATAAATTTCCTAGAATTTGAACTCAAATTTCGAGGGCTGGGCTCTGCTAGTTAAGAAAAATACTGATGGAAAAAAGAAAAACAATTAAGTTTAAAATTAAATGATATGGGAATGCCCTCGAAAATCGAGTCCAAACTTTAGGAAATTTTATTTTTTCATTAAATAAAGACCTTAAAAGTATGCTAATCAATTATAGCCAATTGACAAATCAACACAAAAAAACAAACTCATTTTTATTACAAACACATTAACAATTTTATGTATATGTTAGTAGCAACTTTAAATGCAATTTACTTAAAATAAAGGAAAAAAATTTAAAAATCTGTAAATCTGTAAATCTGCAAAACGGCTAAAAAGAAATACCTTTCAAATGGTATACGTTTGGTCAAAATCGATGCAAAACGGTAGAACAAAGCATCGGTCACAAGAAATCGCCTAGCCTATTAATATTTTAGAAAGCACAGTACAAGAGTCCGAAAACCCGTAAGTTCTTATGAGAGTTTCTAATGTTTTTAATGTCGCTGAATCCGAATCTGAAATACGTTTTTTCGGCTCATGTTAGGTTTTTGTGCTACCCGGTGGGGAGGGTGAAGTACTAACCCTACTGTTAACTTAATAAGGGAGCAAAGTTGTATCATACAGTTATTGGTTCGCTACTAACGGTTGATATAACAAATAAGCCTATAACATACGTCCTCGTGGTGCTCCTAGGCAACGCTAGGCAAAGCCGGTTAATTCTGTTGATTATTCCTAGCGGCTAAAGTTAAAATCAGCCTACTTGGGGGATACCAGGTTTGGCCAGTTAGGTAACGAAGACTCACCAAAAGGCGCTAAATTTGGTGCTACGTGGAAGTCAATGCTTTCGAATCTCATATGCAGACGAGATTGCTATGAGCAGTTAGTAGGGAGTGTTTGTGGAGTGAAAGGCGAGCTGGTGTGCATTGGTTTGGCAAGAGACATAAGTGGAAGGTGAGTCGTAAGATGAGTCGGATACAAGAAGGTCGGATGATAGCATGAGTCGAAGTCGTTTGACGATACAAGAGTGCGAAGACAAGATATGTCAGAATGGGTATGTTGTAGTAAGCAATGTCGATGTCGGAGTATTTTTCAATCCTTACAGACAGTATAAGTAATTATATAGTTAAAATTATAAACCAAAATTTTTAATTAAAATAATATTACGTTTAATAATACCAACGTTTAATAATACCAACGTTGATAAGTTAAACAAACAATTTGTCGAAATTCAAGTGAATAAACCAACTGAAAATGAGTACGAAAAAATTCATACTGTGCCTATTGAGAACTGTTTTGATTTTCGATGTGTGGATCAATCTAAAGTTCTTAAAAGTATTACATCAATTAAGTCAAATGCTGTGGGCTTAGATGAAATTAATCCAAGATTTTTAAAAATTGTCGTTCCTAAACTTCTTCCATTTATTACGTATTTAATTAATACAATATTAACAAAATCAATTTTTCCTGATATGTGGAAAAAAGCAAAAATCATTCCTATTCCAAAGAATAACAGCGACTTCCGACCTATTGCGATACTACCATTTTTATCCAAGGTTATGGAAAATCTTATGTACCGGCAAATGAATGAGTATTTAAAGAATCAATCAAGAATCAATCTCCTTACGGATAGACAATCTGGGTTTAGACAGGACAGAAGCTGCATTACGGTTTTGATCGATGTAGTGGAAGAAATTAGATCAAAGCTGGATAAGAATATGGTATCATTTCTTGTGCTTTTAGATCACAGTAAGGCCTTCGATACTGTTGATCACTCGATTCTACTCACTAAACTCGAGAAAATCTTTAATTTCTCAAGTTCGGCTAATAAACTTATTTCCTCTTACCTTATTAATCGTAAACAAGTGGTTTCTTTAAATGGAGTGACTTCTAAAGCAGCGGATATTGACAGAGGTGTGCTCTCAGGGGTCCATTCTTGGTCCATTGCTCTTCTGTATGTATATTAACGATTTGCCTGAGGTTCTGAATTACTGTGGCGTACAAATATATGCTGATGATGTACAGTTGTACTTAAGCAGCAGAATAGAAGATGTTCAACATTGTTCTGACTGTATTAATAGTGACTTGGATAATATACATAAATGGGCATGTACTTTCATTTCAAGAAGTAATAAAAAAAGACTGAATGACAATATTTTTCTACATATTAACAACTCAAGAATCGACTTTGTTCAAACATCATCGAACTTGGGAATCACATTTAATGCTGAACTTTCTTGGTCTAACCATATAAATATATCAGCTGGTAAAGTTCATGGGATGTTGAGAAACTTGTGGGCTGTGCAATCATCGACGCCGTTTGAAATAAGAATGCTTTTGGCAAAAACCTATTTAATACCAGTTCTACTGTACGGGTGTGAAATATTTGCAAATTGCGACACTATTGACTTTAATCGCCTCGAGGTCACATATAATAATATAGCCAGATATGTTTTCAACAGAGGTAGACGAGATAGTATATCATCATATTCATACCAGTTATATAATTCAAGTTTTAAAGATTTACTAAAATATAAAAGCCTTTTAATGATGCATAAGATTATTTATCTGAAGAACCCAGAATATCTTTTTAACAAAATTATTTTTGCACAATCGCCTCGTGGAAGAAATTTGATATCACAAAAATACAAATATCTAATGTCTACTAGACAATTTTTCAACTACACCACGTGTCTTTGGAACAATTTACCATCATATATCCAAGTACAAAGCAACGCATTACTTTTCAAAAAGGAACTTAAAAAATTTTTTGTTTGAATCTATGTTAAATGTCAACTTTATTATGTTCATTATTATGTTAATTTTTATGACTAATTTACTTTATTTTTATTAATCTCGAAATTTACTGTAACTCAATGTTAATATTACAAATGTTACTTGCTATCACTGTAATTTATAAGATTTATTCTTGTTGTGATAGCAATTCAATAAAACAATATAATAATAATAATAATAATAATAACATTTACTAGGGCGGGTCGATTTAAAAATCGCCCAAGTGACAAGGAAAATCGTGTTCTAAAACGAATTCTGATGTCCCGCCTTTTGACCTGTCTATCTGTCTGTCTCATTCTGACCCATTTAGAGTGCCCCAATCGAGTCTAAAGGTATGATCGACCCCCACTATCTTTGGAGAGCCGACCCGCCCATATCAGTGACATACCCCCGGAATCCACCTGGGGGGTTCTCCATACAAACATTTCAGAAAATCACTATGCTTTGTTTAGAATTGGGCTGTCTATGTTTGATTTAATATTAAAATAAACACTCATACGTAAACGTATCTTCTACTGTGCTAATAAATAATAATCATACGCCTTGACTATGTTATGTTATTCAAAAACATCGATCGGATGAGGGTAAATAACTTTTAGATCACTCCGTGACTATGCGTGACTATGCGTAACTATGCGTGACTCTGCGTGACTACCCCAAAATTAATCTGTAGTCACAACAAGACTATGGGCCAAGTTTCAGATAAATTGCATGAGGGGGAATGGGGTTGCCCCATGGCAGACAGACAGACAGACAGACAGGTCAAAAGTCGGGACATCAGAATTCGTTTTAGAGGTATGCTTCCTTGGGCAAAGTTTCTTACTTTGATCCCTAGAATATGATTTTCCTCGTCATTTGAGCGATATTTTTTTTTTGCCTCCCTACAAATCGACCCGCCCTGATATTTACAGTTGAATCAATAAAGACATTCAATTCATTAAAACTTTTACATATTTTCATAAAAAGGTCAGCATTTGCGCGATTCGCACGAAAAACGTGAAGAGATAATGGGATGAAAAAGCATGTTGATCGTTGTGGAACATTAAATTTAATATTGTTGAGCAAGAAATCAGAGCAGACATCACCATTTATCAAATTTATTAGGAAGGCAGCATTCAGAATAGTCCTACGACTTTTTAATATAGGCAATTTAATTTGAGCAAGACATGTTGTATAAGATGGAAAATCTTCAAATAGGGTTCAAATATAAACTTCGCAAGCAGAAGAGAAGAAATTGTTTTTGAACAGACTCGATACGGTTACTATGAATATTATAATAACCGTATTCTAAAATAAGTCTAAAATAGGTCTTACAAGAGAAACATATAACTGTTTCGTAATGAAGGGATCTATGAACTCCTTTGCGCATCGCTTAATAAAAGCCACCACAACACGAGCTTTATTGATTGTCATGGTAATATGTTGTACAAAATGTAATTTTATATCAAACAAGATTCCAAAATCCAGAAATTCTTTTACCAACTCCAGCTGGCAGCCACCTAAAGAGTAGTTTCCCAAGGCATTCCAGTTTCTAGAAAAGCGTATATGTTTAAATTTTTTTATATATAAATCCATCAGGTTGAATTTACTCCACATGTACAAACTGTCCAAATCTTGTTGAAGGTATATTTTATCAGATAGTTTTTTATAACTAAGGAAGATTTTCACATCATCAGCATACATCAGAACGTTGCAGAATTTAATAACATACGACAGATCATTAGTGAAAAGTTAGAATAGTATTGGTCCAAGGTGGCTACAATAATATTCAATATTTTTAGAGTTTATATCATTAAATCTAACATATTGTTTTCTGCACAAAAGTTAAGACTTTAGCCAATTTAGGGCTTTTATAGTAAATCCCATTAGATATAATTTTTCAAGGAGAAGAATGTGATTAACTTTGTCAAAGGCTTTACTGAAATCAGAGTAAATAACATCAGTTTGTTGACCATTGTTAAATCCGCGATTTACTAAAGTAGTTAATTACAACAGATTTGTCATCACTGAGCAGTCTTTTCAAAATCCGTGCTGAGAAGGTGACAATACGGAAGAAGCTTGATGACATAGAAATTCAGTTATACACTTCTCGAAGAGTTTAGGAATTGAACTGAGCTTGGCGATACCTCTATAGTTCGTAATATTTGGCCTATTTTCAGATTAAAATAATGGAATGAGGAGGGAATTCTTCCACTGTTTAGGAAAGTGACCATATTTTATTGATACTAGCAGATTTCAACCCTGGAAATTCGAGTGCAATTTGTAGGCAGCTTTATTTTTCAACTTATCCAATTCATAAACCAACACTTTTATGATTTATTATTATTGTGAATGAAGATAACAAACTCATTAACAAACACATTAACAAATTTAATTAAACACACATAGCATATGTGTAATTTTATGTATGTGTTAGTAGCAACTTTAATTGCAATTTACTCAAAAGAAAGGAAAAAATTTAAAATCTGTAAATCTGCATAACGGCTAAAAAGAAATGCCTTTCAAATAATATACGTTTGGTCAAAATAGGGATAAAACGGTAGAACAAAACATCGGTCACAAGCAATCGCCTATTAATGTTATAGGTGTAGAACATTATTGATAAAGGAATAGCTAAAGTATCAGCACAATTAGTTAAAATACAACTGGAAACACCATGCGGAGCACTATGAATTGATGTTTTGAAACTTTTTTACAGGTAACGATTTGAGAAGTACCGATAATGTGGAGTGCTATAGACCGATGTTCTACTATATGTAATGGATATATGTTTAAGTTATCATAGATAGCTTCAGAATACGTGGTAGCAAAAATATCAGCAAACATATTACTGATGAACATATTATCATTGGATTCATAACTTAAATATTTCATTACTTTTGGGTAGCCATACGAATTTCTTTTAGAATTAACAAATTTGTTGAAAGATTTCTCATCACGTCCAAAATTAATATTCATATTATTCAAATAGTTTTTATAAAGTTTTGAATTGAGAAGATTAAATTCAGCTCGGCTAGTAGAATATTTTTCAAAATCACTAATGATCGAGATTTTTTATAATTTCTATAACGTTTATTTTTTATATTTTTAAGTCTGGACAGTTGTTTCGAGTTCCAAGGTGGACCAGACTTTTTACTCCCTGTTGATTTTGGAATGCATTCATCTAAATATGCAAACATAATTTTATAAAACGAATCAATCATATCGTCAATATTTGATGGAGTACCATCACAAATCTATAGCAGATCAAGCCAATTGGTGTTACATAACAAAAAATTTAAATCATTGTAATTAGCTCGTTTAAAACAATAATCCTGAACATTATTTATAACATTTTTACATTGAGGAGCTTTAGGAATAGGACAGCTTACTTCAACAGTTGGATGATAGGAGTCCTGAGGTTTTGTTATTGGTTCAACACGACTTAAATAACATTCACCTGTTTCATGTACAATTACCAAATCCAGCAACTTTCCAGGTACATTATACACACTATTGATTTGAGAGAGACATAGTTCATATAGATTACTTAGAAAATCACAATCCAATTGTATGAATTTATTGCAATGTAATTGAACGATTCTGGTAAAAATTTCCAAGAGACAGATGGTAAATTGAAAAAAAAAATAAATTATCAGGGTTTGAATTGAAGAAGACAGATTTTATGACATCGTTATGCTGCATGTTAATATGTGGATCAGATCTTGGATGGATATACGAACAGGTGACACAAAATTTTTTATTCTTTAGTTTTATAAAAACTCCAATAAATTCAATATTATAAGAAGAATCTTCAAGATGACTTTATATGGGAACGGCCCCTCGAGGAGTTTCGTAGTGGCTATGGTGCCTATATCGTGGGGAAGGACACAGCCCGACGTGGAGTTGTGTTCATCAGGGAGTTGCTACCGTCATAGCAACAGGGTTTAGATAGGAGTATATGCCAAGCACATCTCTCCTAGATTGTAATCCGTCTTATGAAGGGGCCCTGGTGGACGCATAGAATCTCACGCCGTGCATCGACCAACGTGTGGTTATGTCAACATGACAGGAACGCACGTTAAACACTAGAGACTTCTGATAACTTAATCAATTGGGAGGTTCGGAGAGGGTTAATAAGTATGATCGGCCCCTATTACCTTTTCGAGAGGAACATTTTTTATGGGAATTATTCCCTCCAGACCCTCCTCACTAATTTTAAAAATTTTATGATCCTTGTATAACTTTATGGAATTACTTTAGTTAAATAAAACATGTTTTTATATTTATATTATATTTAAATTATACTTCTTCAACAGAGACCGCTCTTACTAGCCTAGTGTAAACTATTCAGAAATCAATAAATGGAAAGGAAATAGCCGTTTGTGCCTTCCTAGATATAGATGGAGCCTTTGATAACACTTCACACGAAGTAATTGAAAGGGCATTAAACCGAAGAGGACTAGACTCAGTGACATCAAAATGGATGGCAGAAGTGCTCTACACGAGATCAGTAGAAACAACAGTAGAAGGGGAGACCATAACCGTCAACACAACCAGGGGATATCCACAGGGAGGAGTTCTTTCGCCCATAATGTGGAGTCTGCTCGTGGATGAATTACTAATGAAATTGTTGGAAGAGGAATAGAATGTCAAGGTTACACAGATGATATAGTCTCAATAGCAAGAGACAAATTCGAGGAAACCCTATGCGACATTGTGCAAAGAGGGTTGAGGATTATATGTCAATGGTGTAGGGCAACAGGATTGAACATCAATCTGACAGAGACCACTATTGTACCATTTACAAGGAATAGGAAACTTCCAAGATGGAGGGCAATTCAAATTCTGCGGGAAGTCATCGAACCAAAAGTGGAGGTGAAATACATGGGGATAGTACTGACCAGAAAGTTAACATGGAAGGCACATGTCGACCACATCACTGAAAAAGCCAAGCAAGCCACAATGATATGCAGAAGGGTAGCGGGTAAAACCTGGGGATGTAAACCCAACATCTTGCACTGAATGTACTCTATGATGGTCCGCCCAATTGTAATCTATGGGGCTATAGCGTGGGCCAAAAGAACAGATCTGAACTCAGTAAGTAAAATACAAAGATTAGCGTGCATGGGGATAACGGGTGCAATGAGGGCGTGTTCAACAGCATCGCTGGAAGCACTATTGGAATTAAGCTCACTACATATAATGGTGCAAAGGAAAGCCCTGGCAACGGCAATCAGGATCAAGGGGGACAAACCTATAAGCAGGCTTTATGAAGGGCAATGGAACATAAAAAGTCAAGTTAATGATTCCTCCCTCCTAGATTGCCCCATGAACAGGGTCGAGAAGAATTATGACTTCAGGAAGTACTTTGTCACAAAACTTAGCAATAAGAGAGAATGGAGTGATTTGAGCACAGCATATTCTCTAAGAGAAGACACAATCAAATGGTATACAGATGGTTCAAAAACAAAAGTGGCACAGGAGCGGGAGTCTTCGGGCCTAGAACCAAATACTTTGAGTCAACGGAAATATACACAAGTATTTTCCAAGCAGAAATTTATGCCATCGATAGATGTGCATAAATCAACTTGAATAGGAAGTACAAAAGACGGGACATAACCATATTATCAGATAGTCAAGCTGCTATTCGAGCACTAAGCTCCTATAAAGTAGACTCCAAGTTAGTATGGGAAAGTCTACAGAAACTAAATGAGCTAGACAAACACAACAAGGTTAGCCTTTGTTGCATACCGGAACATATTGGGATTCAAGGTAATGAGCAAGCTGATGACCTTGCCAGAACGGGAGCCTCCACAAAATTAATAGGGCCGGAACCGTATTGTGGAATTGGAAAAGGAGTATGGGAAGGCGTACTCAGAGAACATGAGAATTATATTAGACGGGAACTTTTCTCGAGCCACTTGGGCTTAAGGCAATCCAAACTCTTGTTGGGTGGCTATAACAATAAGAGATTTGGGTCGTGCATTGGGTTGTCGAAGAATTAGAATACTAACGGGGATTTTAACAACTCACTGTAGGCTCAGGGAACATCTGAGCAGGATAGGAATCGCAGAATACCCCATGTGCAGATTTTGTGATGAAGAAGCCGAATCACCAGAGCACATACTTGGGGAATGTGGAGCGTTAATGCATAAAAGAAAAAAGCACCTGGGCTCTTTCCAATTACTAGGTAGAGTCAGAAAACTACCAGAACCAACCAATATCCTCGAATTCCTGAGGGCTTCAGGGTTGTATGAGATTTTATAGGGACAACCTATTAGCAGAGGGCAGTACAATAGATTACTGATCGCAGTAGTTCAAATACCTCTTTATACAATACAATACAAATTATACTTCTGGTTTAACACTACAAAACACATTTTGTTTTTTTTTTTTTTACAGATGTTTTATTTGGGTCAAATATGAGCAATTAAAAGAAGAATGCTATATTTGAAGAGTAACTGACAGAAAAGGTAATAAATCCGGAAATATAACAGAAATATAAAAAACATGTTCTATTTTGAAAATTTTGTGCAGTGTAATCGACACAGAAGATTTTAGCACTCTTTCTTGACTTTTTTTAATTTTTAAGTCTTACGAATGAAAAATAAAAAGTAAAAAATGAAAAATGAAAAACGAAAAACAAAAAACCAAAAAAGAAAATTAAAAATAAAAAGTGAGAAATAAAAAATTAAAAATAAAAAATAAAAAATGAAGAATGAAAAATGAAAAATAAAAAATTAAAAATGAAAAATAAAAAATGAAAAATGGGAAACGAAAAATGAAAAATAAACATTTTAAAATAAAAAATTAAAAAAAAAATTTAACTGAAAAACAAAAAATTAAAAATAAAACATGAAAAATTAAAAATAAAAAGCGAAAAATAAAAAATGAGAAATGAAAAACAAGTAACAAATTTATAGTCGGTCTAGATCGACTATATGATACCCTATACAATGGTTTAGAGACCCTATCACTTCGGTCCAATTAATTATATATAGAAAATAAGCATAAACCAAATTTAAGTTGAATGGTTATTAAATTTCTTGGCTGCAGATATGAAAAATTTCATATCGGGTGCTATATTTATATGGGGACTAGGTCGCAATTTATATATTTTATATTTTGTTATATTTTAAAAAAATATATACAAACCAAATTTGAGAAAAATCTGTGCAATATTTTTTTTTTTTTAATAGATTTAAGTGAAGATCGGGAAGCAGCTCTATATGGGGCATATGACTAAGAATTGTCCTGTACAGATTATTTTTGGACTACTGATTAATGGATATAATAAACACATATAAACCCAATTTGACTGAGATCTATATGATAATTTGGGTCTTATGGCAATTTATGTAAATTTCATAGGGGTCATTTGTATGAGGACTAGGCCTGAACATGGACCGAATTGCACCAATTTCAACACCGTTTATCCTGTGGCCCATAAAAGCTTATACGCCAAATTTCATCAATATATGTTCATATTTGCGACCTGTAGTTTGATTACAAGGTTTACATGGACACACAGACGGACGGACGGACGGACGGACGGACATTGTTAAATCAACTCAGAAAGTGATTCTGATTCGATCGCTATAATGAAGGATGGGTCTAGGTCAAATATTTTTGGTAGTTACAAACAGCAGCGCAAAGTCATTATACCGAAACCAAATAATGATATAGGGTATAAAAACATGTTCTATAAAACTATTTTGAAAATTTTGTTCAGTGTAATCGACAACTGTATTAAAGATTCGACACAGCCAATTTTAGCACTCTTCCTTGACTTTTTTAATTTTTTTAATTTTAAGAATGAAAAATGAAAAATGAAAAATCAAAAATGAAAAATTAAAAATGAAAAAATTAAAAATGAAAAATTTAAAATTAAAAATGAAAAGTGAGAAATAAAAAATGAAAAATGAAAAAAAAAGTGAAAAGTGAGAAATAAAAAATGAAAAATGAAAAATGAAAAGTGAGAAATAAAAAATTAAAAATAAAAAATGAAAAAATGAAGACTGAAAAATAAAAAATTAAAAATGAGAAACGAAAAATGAAAAATAAAAAATTAAAAACAAAAAATGAAAAATTAAAAACAAAAAATGAAAAATAAAATATGAAAAATGAAAAGTAAAAGGCGAAAAAAAATTAAAAATTAAAAACGAAACATGAAAAATGAAAAACGAAAAATAAAAAATGAAAAATAAAAGAATAAAAATGAACAATGAAAAACGAAAAACGAAAAATAAAAAATGAAATCTGAAAAATAAAAAAATTAAAACATAAAAATTAAATATTAAAAATTAAAAAAAAAATATTAAAAAATAAAAATAAAATATTAAAAATTAACTGGTTGAAATAATAAATAATAATAAATATTTTTATATTAGCGGAGCCCCTGCAATTGATTGCTATAAGTGATACATAGAGGACGCGATCTGTTTGAGTTTAAAAAAGTACCATAAAAAAATCTTTAATTACTAGATGTTTTATTATAAAAATTGGTATTTATTATTTTAGTAGAAAAGGAAAATGTATCCTAAACTTTGAAAATATATTGTTAAATTTGAATCCAAATGAAGAAATCTAAATAAATTTAAGATCAAAAAATTTAATACAATTAGAGTTGCAAAGAATTCAATAAATCAATTAACTAATAATATTTAAAAAAAAAAAATTATTTCAAGCAGAGCTATTAGATTTCGATTACGATTAGGAATCAATTACACAACATTTTAAAAAGAATTGTAATAATTATACGTATTCTTGATAACTAATTGATTACGATTAAAAATATTCTTAAAGTAGTAAGAATTGCTTGTAATTGCCATAAAATAATCAGAAGTAATCATAAAATAATCAAAAAGCATCAAAAGTAATCTTTGAAAGTAGTCGAATTATTTCTTGATTACTTTCGATTCCTTTTCACTATTTTATGATAATTTCAAATAATTCTTACTGTTTTTAGATTATTTTAATCGTAATCATAAATAGGACTACTAAACTGAATACAATCGTAATTTAATCATTATTTCACCATTTAATTTGTAATTACTACGAATACTAATCATAACTTAACAGCTTTGATACCAACCAAACTTTATTGCGGGAATTGAATTTTTATTTTCTCATACCGTTAGAGGTTTTCGCCGCTTTTTTTGGGGCCCATCATGAGAGTACGGCATCACTTTCGTCTCATAACTTTTAAATTAAAAACTTTTCTATTTACATATAACATATCATCAGATAGAATTATTCATGAAAATTTTATAGAACAAAATAGTAGTATAACATTAATGATAACCTTCGTTTACACTCTCTTCAATTTAATTCAATTAAAACTGTTTGGAGAATATTTAAATTGCTGGTTGATTCGATATTTCGTGATTCGATACCCCATATTATATAAATAATTTTTATTTTGTATTATTTTAATTGCTTACAACAAGTACTTGGAAATGTCTGTTGCATCTATAGACAACTACCGTTACATACCCAGCCACAATGATGTAATGATGGGTGGGTAATTGAAATCAGCCTCATATTAAATTGTTTTGTGAATGACTCTTAAAAAGCATTTGTCGCATGTTATTAAATTTAAACAAAAATACCATATACGAGAATACGTATGTACGATATTATGCATGTTTTTTACATTTAACAAAATGCAGCCAGAAATTTTTGCTTCTCTGTGTGCCAAATATAAAATTCGGCTCAGTTAGTTACATTAAAGAAGAGTTTGTTTTGTTTTGATATCCTTTGCTGGCCTAATTACCCTCAGTTTTGATGAATACTTTTTTTTTAATTTTTTTTTTTTTTTGGCAATTTTTTTTTTTTTTTTTTTAGTTTTTGTCTAGATTTTTGTTTTTAGTTTTTAGTTGTGTTCGTTTACTGCTTAACAAAATCACTGACCTAGATTTTTACACCCAAGTTCAATTTGGTTAAATTGAAACGTGCATACAACAAAGTGAGCGAGCGTACCTAAAGCAAATGTGAAAAGTGAAACGAAATGTACATTCATGTCTGAAACAATGGATACAGTGGGTACTTAAAACGAACATAGTACAGCAGTTTTAACTATTTGTATTAAATGTGAAAAAATTTTAATGTTCCACCTAAATGAGGCTTTGTTAAAGGTTTTTTTAAATTATAATTATTTCTTTATAGCTGAAAAATTTGAACAATTCGTTGTTGTAGTTGTTGGTTTATTTTGCTCTACGCACCACACATTCTCGTACATACATACATACATACATACATACATACATACACATTAATAAGCATATTTTTTGTTATTTTATTCTGCGTCAATAAAACTCATAGCCGTCATAGTTGTAGTCGTAGTTGTAGTTGTAGTTGTAGTTGTTTACTGTTTGTAGTTTATGTAGTTTTTGTAGTGGTAGTAAATTGTAATTTGTGTTGTTATGAATTCTCTTTAGATTGCTTAGCTAAAATGTTTTCCTTTTAATGCTGATGTTATTGCTATTGTTATTGTTGGTGTTTGTGTTGGTGTTTGTGTTGGTGTTGCTGTTGCCGTTGTTTAGCCCCTAGACCATTATTTAATAACGAAGTGAACACGCAAAATCCCATCTATAAAATCATATTTTAGTTGGAATTATAACTTCATCTTGCTGCTTTCCGTTTTTATATTTTTATTTTCTTTCTACCGTTTTACCAGTAATAGAAAATGCAAATATGTAACTGTGTACTAAAAAAAAAAAAAAAAAATTGCTCGTATATTTGAAATATAAACAAGGGTCATAAACTTGGCAAATCAGAAGCATGTTTTAGTGAAAAGAACGTCCTCTATTTTCTGCTTTTACAACCGAAATTTATGTTTGTTGATTTCGTATTACGACTACAAATAGAATAACGCAAAAAACAAAAACAAAACGTATACACACCTTTTAACATGACGAACAAATGAACGTTCATACATTCTTTCATTCATTTATATGAATACAACAAACAACTTAACGTTTTTACAATTCCTTTCAATTTTTTTTTTTTTCGTTTTTTTTCTTTTTTGTTGTCTGCAATCCTCTAAAAACAGAAATAGAATTTTTATATCTGTTTATTTTTCATTCTTCGAGATTATGATGATATGTCAGATTTTGATAGACCCATATATGTTTACTCCAACGTTGTTTAGTGTGTTGATGTAATGACATTAGGGTACAACATATTATAGGAGGGTTTTTCAATACAGTTAAACTTTTTTTTATTTCAAATTGTACAAATTATATCTAACAATAACACTGGACTACAAATTAAAAAAAAAATGATTGCAGGACCGAAGCAGGTTTTTTAACTAATATGGGTGCGCAGAATTCGAATCTGTCATATAATTGTTCATTATTCATCGCATGCTGGCAATACTGTAAAACAGTCAATACTGACACTACAATTTTTAATTTAACATTCACATTCATTCCACATTCATTCTAAGGGAGATCGTGTGTTACTGATTCAAGCTATTTTTGGGCGTTAGGAAATATCGCCCAAAAAAAATGAAAAATCGCCCAAATGAAATATTGCCAAAAAAAAAAAAAAAAACGAAAAATCACCCAAAAATAAAAATACGAAATTTCGCCCAAAAAAAAAAAGGAAAAAACAACCCAAAAAGGAAACGAAAAATCACCCAAATATAAAAAACGATTTTTTGCCCAAAATAAAAGAAAAATCACCCAAATTATGAAAAATGTTCTTTATTTTCAAATGAAAACATTCATTACTTCTTCAGCAGCTGCACGACAGTATGGACAGAAGTACTGGTTAAAGCCTTCAGCCAAACTTTTTGTCTGCAATTTAAGTACGCACTCAATGCAGTATTTCAAATGACGGCAAGGCAACAATACTGTATTGGGAGATTACTCCAGGCATATTATGCATTTCGCAGTACTTGAACTTCTGTTGTCTTCTTCTGGTGGCTCGTCTTCAACATCTGTTTCCTCCGATTCACTTTCAAATATATCGTTCAAAGGCTCCCAATCGGTGCATATTTTGCTAAATACCATTCGAGTAAGGAAAGAAGTGATAGTTATAGTTCCTGCTTCCAAAGCTTTGTAGCCTCTAATATTAAACGTGTTTTCTCCGCATATAATCGCCTTATTCGTTTTCCTCCAAGTATGCCACCACTTTTGACTAAAAGCTTCATAGCCCTGCTTTTCGAAAATTCTTCACCCCGAAGAACTCCCACAAATTTGAAGATATGTCCTCGTTTTTGTATTAGACGACCCAAATGCCATTGTGTGCTTCGATAGTAGATGTCGAACGTGTACTTAATTTGAAGACAGAAAAATTTTCTGAATGGATTTTGGCGGAAGGAGAGGTAACGACAAAAATTTATGGTACACTTGAGAACAATTTTTGTTTGTTCTAATGTACTCTGCGAGACTTCTGAATTTTTGTGAGATGTTGCGCTTAATTGCTTGGTAGAAATGAAACCAGCAACCGTAGTGTTTTGCGTTAGGAAATTTTTTTTTAAAGAAATTTGCAATGCAATTTCAAAGTCGGTCATGAAACTTTATACCTCCAAGTTAAATATATTATTATTTATGTAATTGAATAGATGGTCGTAACACTTTTTGCTTTTTTTTATCCATTAAAACAAATATGAAGGGAAATATCTGTTTGAAAAAACAATTAGCATTTTTGAAGTTATTTGTAAATATATTGATTCATTTGGTTTCTATCGCGGAGAATAAGAATCGGGCGATTTTTTTTTTGTAAAAATCCCATACTTTTAGTTTTTGCTTTTGACCGAAGCGCCGCAGGCGAAAAATTTGTACAAAAATCGCGCGATTTTCTGTAAATATTTTTAATCTTTAGTTTCCGTTTTTAAATTTCTTTTCCAAAAAAAAATCGCGCGATTTTTTTTACAAATTTTTCATTTTTAGTTTTTGTTTTCAAATTTCTTTATGCGATTTTTCCCCGAAAAATTTTTTATTTTGTCCAAAGATTGCTCGATTTTTTTTTAAAAATTTTTCATTTTCAGTTAGTTTCTGTACATATATTTTATGTCCAAACTATTTACAACCAAACAAAACTAATCCTTCTCATTTATGGATAAAGATGTACTTACCTTTTTATCAAAGTAATCAAGATGAATTACCAACAGTTGTTTTAAAACTCCAAATGGAACAATTTTAGGCCATTTTTCATTTGTTACTTATTGGTGATTTTTCGTAATGAAAAATTACTCAATTTTATTAAACGAAATTAAGCCCAAAAATAACGAAAAATACCCAATAAATTTATTTGGGTGTTTCTTCATATGAAATTTAACCCGATTTTGTATGGAATTTTTTCGGCGATTTTAAATTTTTTTTTTTTTTGGCGATTTTTCTTTGGGCGATATTTCCTACCGAAACGAAATTAAGCCCAAAAATAACGAAAAAAATCCAATAAATTTTGGTGTTTCTTCATAGAAAATTTAACCCAATTTTGTATGGAATTTTTTCGGCGATTTTTATTTTTTTTTTTTTTTTTTTTTTGGCGATTTTTCTTAGGGCGATATTTCCTGCCGCCCTCTTTTTGCTTTGTGTGTGGTGAATATTTGGTTGGAAGAAAAGGATATGCAATATCAGAATCATTAAAATATGCATGTTTGCATTATTTTGGTTTTGCTGTCAGAAACTTGGACGAACCGTGGACACCGACACTGTTTTACAATAGTTCCAGAATTGTTTTATACAAGTGATCAAATAGCAAGAAGATCTATTTCGATTTTTCAATTCCAGTACCTTGGAGAGAGTCAAGTAACCACCAAACCAATTGTTATTTCTGTTTGACAAAAGTTGCTGGATTCAATATAAAAAATCGAAAAAATATTACTTACGCGAATGTCCCATCGGTTTCTAAACCAGTTCAGTGGCCACCAACTGATCCAGTCATTCCAAGTGAGTCCGCAAAATCTTTCACCAGCAGTGGTAGTTTGTATGAGGCTGATGATGAACGCCATTTAATAACTCAAGCTGAGCTGAATGATCTAATTCGGGATAAAATTTACCGACGCAAGACGCAAAATTACTATCCTCACGCATGGAGCAGTGGAAATGTCTTGCAGTTGGGACAAAAGTAACAATCAATAGAATGAAAAACCATTCACATCAATTGCACATGCCATTAATACAAACGAAAATTACGAACAAATGACTGAAATTTTGACATTACTCAAATACAACGTTCATAAATGGAAGATCTGTGGTGACCTTAACGTGTGTGGTTTAAATTTCTTTGTATACATAGTATAGGCCATCGTAAATAACTATAAATTAATCTATTTTAGGTCATTGTTTTGTTGACTGCTATGCAAGGAGGTTTCACAAAATATTGTTTTTTTCTTTTGTCTATGTGATAGTCGCGCTACAAGTCATCTGTACGTCAGAACAGAGTGGCCAAAAAGAACTGAGTATTCACCAGGAAAACAAGACATTTCAAATAAACCATTAATTGGCCCAAATGACGTTCTTCTTCCGCCGCTGCACATAAAATTGGGCCTTTTTAAAAACTTTTTCAAGGCTGTGGACACATATTTTGTGGCACTTAACCCAGTTGACGCCACCGTCCTTTTAAAAGGTCACGTAATTTTCCTTCTATTTCTTTACCAACACTTGATCTATTGATCTGCTTTTTTACAGAATAGAAACAGAACATGTAACAGTTGAGTGTGAGAGTTGCAATAATGCGGTCAGTTGTAATTTGCGATAAGAAAAACATAAATTTTGGAAAAAAAAAAAATATAATTTTGGCAACGATGGAGAACGAACGGTGAAAAAAAAAACAAAGCAAACAAGAAAATACATTTTGTTACTCTATTTTCAGGTTGTTTGCTTTATAATCTTTAAATTTTGTGCAATGAAAATCAAAACATTGCTTTTGTTTGCTTTTTATTTAGTAAAATTTAATGTTCTTTATAAAGGACAATGGCAAAATACCCCACCATTAACATTCGCTTTTTATGTTAAACAGATATATGCGCAAACCGTTAACTCTGAACCAAATATTGGAAGAGGTTGAAAATTTGAGCAGCGAAGATCAGCCAGGCGAAATTTTTATATTGCCACCAGAAAATTGCAATAGCGACGGTACAGATAAAGATAGTGGAGAAGAAAATAATATGGATTTATACAAATTGCCAGGTCCACAATTGCTTTCCGAAGCTGCTGTGAATAGTGTATCCGATGAAGACTTTGATATCGACGATGACAACCAGCCGCATTGTCAAGGCATCACAACTAAAGAAGTATACTTGGGAAAAGAGAGATATAGAACCATCTTTGCCGATTTGGGAGGAAGTTTCAGGCTGTAAAATTGAGCTCTCTCCAATGGAAGCTTTTTCGTGCTTCTTCGACGATGAAACTATAGAGCGAAGGGAATGTTCATGGTGATCAGATGCGTTGTTTCTTCGGAATTTTGCTATTGAGTGGCTACGTTATTGTTCCCCGGCGGGAAATGTATTGGGAAAGTTCACCAGATGTTCACCATGAACTCGTTTCAAGCACCACGACAAGAAGCCGTGTCCATTTTATTATGCAAAACATCCATTGCTGTGACAATCAAAACTTACAGCAAAACGATAAGTTTGCAAAACTTCGTCCACTTTTCAACATACTTGAAAGAAACTTCATTGAATTCACGGAAATTGAGGAACATCACTGCGTGGATGAATCGATGGTACCATATTATGGAAACCACGGCTCCAAGCAATTCATCAGAGGAAAGCCAATTAGACTGGGCTATAAAATATGGATGGCGACGAACCGACTCGGATATATAGAATGGTTCGAGCCATACCAAGTAAAATCTACACCATTTCACGCAAGTTTCAGGCATCTTGGCTTAGGAGCAAGCTTTGTCCTACAGTTTGTAGTTGGCCTGATATTCCATTTGATATTTATTTTGACAACTTTTTCACTTCAACTATATTACTAGAGGAACTGAAAGCCAGAAAATTGAAAGGAACTGGAACGGTTCGATAAAATTGTTTTGGAAAGGCATTTCCTTTACGGAAAGAACGAGAGCTAAAAGCAAAGAGTAGAGGATTCTATGACTATGTATCATTTTCTGATAATTCGATTGTTGTTGTAAAGTGGGTTGATAACAGTATAGTGACTCTAGCTTACAATAATAATATGGTTTTTCCAACTATAACGGCCAAAAGATATTCACAAGCAGAGAACAAAAAAATAATCGTTCAACATCCAAATTTAATCAAAATATATAATGACAACATGGGTGGAGTTGATAGAGCCGATCAAAACATTGGATTGTATAGAACTAGTATACGCAGAAAGAAATGGTGTTTTCCTCTTATAAGCGACTGTCTAGACATGTCGGTGCAAAATGGTTGGCATATCTACGGGCAAACTGGATGGTCTAGCTTTTCGACGACAAATCGCAACAGGTCTTTTAGAAACATTCAAAAGTCATCATCAACAGTTGCACTAAGACATGGCACAACCTTTCATTCGCACTCCCGACTTGATGGGAGAGATCATTTAATTATATATAAAGAAAGGCAAACTCGTTGCATTGAATATTACAAAAAAGCAAATTTTTCTCGTTTAAAATGCAATGCACCCAAAAGATTGCTTTATGTTATATCACACCAAAAAATAATATTGAAATCCATCAATATATATAAATTTTTTTTATTATGCATATAATCCATACATAAAGTTTTTGTTATGATTTGAAGTAATATGAGTTGTGTTAATAAAATCAATAAAAAATAACCAATAGTAGTTTATTTTGCCACCGTCCTTTTAAAAGAACGGCATTTTCCGGGGCAACGGTGAAAAACTCGAAGAAGAGTCAGAAACAAACTTTGATCAGCGATGCATTATAAAACAAAAATAAAACAAAATATAAAACAAAAAAAATTACACTTTTTCCAAAAAAAAAAAAAAATCGGCGCCAAGTGGGTTAAATATCTGTTAGCGGCTTTTCCCAAAAATTAATATGATAAAATCAAATAAGGCATACTTGTTGGCCCTCACAGCAGGGAACAATAAGAGCGAAAACTGCGGACAAATTGTCGCTGAATTATAGAAAAATTGTTACGAATGAGAATTTTAGATTTTTTCCACAAAATGTAAGTGCGGTGAGCGACGAATATGGGGAGCGCGCTCACCAAGTAAATCTGATTTAGTAACAATTGAAATACTTGCTAAAATCCACTGAGACCAACATAATTAAACAAAAGATTAAGTTATATATATATTTTTTTATATAAATATCTATAATATTTATAGGCAAGACAATTTTTTGTGACCGATGTAACTTTGTCAGTTTTACCCCGACTTTGACCAAACATACCTCATTTGAAAGGTATTTATTTTTAGCTTTCCACCAGATTTACAGATTTTTAAATTTTTTTGCAGTAAAATGCATTTAAAGTTGTTACCAACACCTACATAACATCATAGAATGCTCTGTGTGTGTTTAATAAATTTTTTAATGTATTTGCAAAAATTGTGTATGAAAACCCCTGTGTTGAATTGAAAAATAGCTTTGGGCATAAACCAATAACGACAATAACGCAATTGCACTCGAATTTCGAGGGCTGGGCTCTGCTAGTATAAATAAAAGGGAAATGAGCAATTAATTTCTGAAAGGCAAGTCCAATGTAGTGCCTTTTAAGTCTTCTGATTTCGTCTGTATAATCGAGGAATGCAATAGCTAGTTGGTTGATTTGTTGACTTAACCTTTCTACATAGGTTGCGTTAAATATCCTAACTTCATTTCTCAAATTTGGAATACGGAGATCCTTATGTATAGTATTATTAGATACCAACCACGGGGCTTACTATTGATCGTAGAGTTTTTGATTGGTATCTTTGTAATATTTCAATATTTGAGTTTCTGGCTTTTCCCCAAAGCTGAATCCCACAAGTCCAAACAGGTTTTAAAATGATTTTATAGAAAATTACTTTATTTTATAGACTTTGTTATGATTTTGGTCCAAGAAGCCAATACAGTCTTTTACTCTTTGAGTCTGCCATGTTAATATCCTATCTATATTTCTTCCTGAGTATTTAACCATGCATCAGAGACATTCAATTTATGCTGCAAAAAATACGACGCATTATTTAGGCAAGTAACTGAAGCTAGAATCGCTGTATCATCTGTATCAGTTACAATTACAACATTTTCATTAATTGCTATTTTTTTTTTTTTTTTGAGCTTACAGTTCTAAAAAAAGTTCATACCGGATGCTATATTTATATGGGGACTGGGTCGAAAAATTAACCGATCCTGATGATACTTGATAGTCACTTATTTTTTGCAAAAACATATACGAACCAAATTTGAAAACATTCATTATTTTGACAGATTTAAGTGAAAATCGGGAAGCAGCTTTATATGGAGGCTATGACTAAGAATTGTCCTATGGGGTTAATTTTTGGACTACTAAATAATGGATGTAAAAAACACACACAATTTGAAAGAGATCTTTATTTTAATTTGGATCTTATGGCAATTTAATTCGATTTCATAAGGGTAATTTCTAAGAGGACTAGGTCCGCACCAATTTTCACCATTTTCTATAGTGTTCGTTTAATGCAGGCAGAATCCTCTATACCAAATTTCATAGAAATTTATCCATATTTGCTACCTGTAGTTTGACTACAAGGTTTACATGGACACAGAGACAAACAGACGGACAGATGGACATCGCAAAGTCGACCTGTAAATACTATCAAGTATTTTTGATAGTTCCAAACTTCAGCACAAAGTCAAACGTATAAATACTGTATTGTTAAATACAAATTAAAGACAACTTCGAAGATATTATCAAAAAAAAGCAGCCAATGAGAATAAAATGAAATAAACAAGCTACAGAGGTTAAAATAAAAGACGTAGAAAATTTTTTGAGAAGCATCGATTAATTTATTATAAATCTAAAAATATATGTTTTAGTTTTATATCGATCCCTGATCCTTATAACAACCCGAGTCAATATTATTTATGTCCGTCTGTCCGTCTGTGTGTTGAAATCACTCTCATTCACAAAATAAAGCATCCACCTTGGTAAAATTAGAATAATATTATTTTCCATTATTTCGAGCATGTTGGTAAGGCACTTGGAGCCTCTAATTTCCATAGCCGAGGAATGACGTACGAATATGTAAACATACTCCGATAAAAGTTATATAAAAAACTAAAAACAGTTTTAAAAAAATTATTATACGTAAGAGTAACTACATGTATAAATAGATATTTATCAGTGAGTCATGCACATTTTTGTTTGCTGTTCTTTTTATTTTGTTCTTTTGTTTTGTACATGTGAAGGAGTGCTTTACAAAAATGTAATTATATGCATTAAATAATTTCATTAAATTAAAAAAAGTACAAAACTACATAAAGTTTTTGTTAGTTGTCTTAATTATCGATGTTAAATATCATTATTAAAAATCGAACCTCTTCTGTATTTTACTGTTGACAATCTTGATTATAAAATTGTGGTTAGAATACAGGTAGAGTATATCAATGACTCGGCACAGCCGAATTTAACACTCTTACATTTTTTTTATCTTTTTGTCTGGTACGAGTATTGATCATTCATATTTACATTTTAAACTCTTTAATTCTATTTAAGGCTTAATGAAAGGAAATTCTTTAAGTTTCACCCTAATAAAAAAAATAAATACCTTCGTTTCGTTGCTGCTACTGATGTTGTTTATCATTTAACCTTTGCTAACAAAAACATCATGTTTATAACCTTCTAACCACTGAAACCACTAACAAATACCAACAACAATGTGTATGTTGTAAAATTTCTTTTAAGTTTATAATAAAAATGCAAAATAGCATAAAACAAGCACATAAAATAAAATGCAAACTAGCAAATAATACCTACGCATACACACACAAACATATATGCGACAAACCGTTAGAAGAAATATTTTCTCATTTTTTTTTCATTATTTTTTTTTTTTTTTTTTGGTATTTGATATTTCCTTTATGTATTCTAAATGGTTAGACATGAGTGTGCCTGTGCCTGTGCCTGTGTGAGTTTGTTTATGTTTGTTGTGTTTAACATGCTTTAAACTCAAGTTTATAGTTTATATTTTTTATCATACGCGATACCCATTATGTTTGTATGTTAAATGAATGTATGTGCGAGTAATGTGCATTGCAGTTGTGACCGCAAAACATTGATGTTTTCCGTCGAAGGCAAATAAAATATTTTATTATACCGATGAATTCAGAGATGCGATAATGTTCGATTCTAAAATTCATAGACATTTATTTGCACAAGCATTTGCCAAATAAAATTTATGTGGGATCGTATTTAATTAATTATTTAGTATTATGATCGTTTATTTAATGATGCAATATTCGATACCCTCCACATGTGTGTTAAACTTAATATTATAACACGGTGTCTCTACTAGCTATAATTCATGGCAATGTTCATGTTCAAGTCAGAGAAACAAAATGAGACAAAACGCGAAGTGGGCAAATTATGTTTAGACATTTCATTTCCAAAATGTCTTTGAACAGCAAACAGTAAAAATGCGTTCTTGTACTCAATGCTTTAAAAGAGTTAAAAAAACTAAAAATACAAATTGAAGAAGGAAAAATTAAAGAAAAAGCACGAGATTTTGGGTGAATCCTTTTTTAGATTGAAATTAATAATTTCGGGTTTATTTAATTTAAGTTGCGCCATTTTAATATACTTAAACGTCAAAATCGAATGAAACTTCAAATTAATGGCTAAGATTTTGTCAAACTTTCTGTCATGGCAAAAAGTTGGATTTTTTAGTCATGACATTAACATTAGCGGTCTCTACTAGCTATTGACTTGAACATTGCCATGAATTATGGCTAGTCGAGACACCATGTAACCACTGTTGTGTATGGTTCCCATTTTAAGTTGCCGATTCATAACCTTTAAATTTAGTACCATATAAATTTAAAGTTAGATGCTTTTCTTTTGATCAATATTCAAGCCCTCGAAATTCGAGTGCAAATTCACGGAAATTTTTTTTTTTTTCATTAAATAGAGACCCTGAAGGTATGCTAATCTATTATAGCCAATTCACAAGTCAGCACAAAAAACAAACTCATTTTTCTTACAAACAAAAGAACAAATTTAATAAACACACACATAGCATTGTATAATCTATGTATGTGTTAGCAGCAACTTTAAATGCATTTTACTCAAAATAAAGGAAAAAATTTAAAAATCTGTAAATCTGCAAAACGTCTAAAAGTAAATACCTTTCAAATAATATAAGATTTGTCAAATCGGGATAAAAAGGTAGAACAAAACACCGGTCACAACAAATCGCCCAGCCTATTAACATTGTAGGTTTCTTATTTTTTTTTTTTTTTTTATAATAACAATCGTAGTTTTTTTACAGAAATATTTAACTTTTATCTCGAAAATTTTCTATTATCAAAAGAAAAATTGAATGTTCGGGTTCGGATTTGGGTTCACAATTTAAAACAAGAGTACATAAGTATATTTTATCAGTACGAAATTTATTTAGTTTTCAATGAAATTGTCGTTGTCGTTTTATAATTAACTAGCTACAACCCGCTGTGCTTCGGTACACCCATCGGTACGAAATAAAAAACTGGGAATATATTTTGTAGAAAACTATTTCATATATTTTCGGGGAATTTTCATTTGTCGATTTTTGTTTTTGCGATGTTAGATTTTGGCAATTTTAGATTTTGGCGGTTTTTGACTTGGCGATTTTTGTTTTTTGCGATTTTTGTTTTTCGCGATTTGCGGCCTTGGCAATTTTTGATTGAAGCGAGTTTTGATTTTGGCGATTTTTGTTCTTTTGCAATTTTTGTTATTAGCGATTTTCGGTTTTGGCAATTTTTGATTGAGGCGATTTTTGATTTGGCGATTTTAATTATTTGCGATTTTTGTAATTAGCGATTTTCGGTTTTGGCGATTTTTGATTTTCGCCCAAATTTTCCACGAATACTCGCATTGGTAGTTAATGTCCTTGTTAAAAGTTTCACGACTGTCATTTTCTAAATAATTCATATTTTTTTTGTGTAGGAGGTGAAACGCTCATTGGTTCAATCCCGCCCATTTTTTCCACGACTCTTCAAGTTGATTTAATATGTACATAGTTTCAGAACTCTTCCTGTTGTAGTACTCCAGATATGATATGTTAAAAATTCCCTTTATATAGCCTAGTTTTCCTTCCGGAGAGCCAGTTACCTACTGTAAAAATTTCAAGATGATCGGTCCAGTGGTGTGGTCTCCTAGTATGGTAAATATATGGGCAGTATCGCTATTTGGTAAGTATACATATTTATCCTTATATATTCATGTCGTAAATATGTCATTTTAAATGTTCAAATATTGTGTACAGGATGCTTGATGATCAAAAACCGTAGAGTTGATCACCGTATAAATAAAATACTTTGTTGTTTTCTGTTTGAAGTTTAAACACTGATTTTGACTATTTATCGACAAAATGCGTTACGTTAATATAAATTTTACATATCATTATTTAACCTACATTTGATTGATTTACTAAAATCAACTCCAATACTTTAAAACTATTCATACACATTTGTGTCTTGCCAGCAATTATTAAGTGGTATCTGTTTAGTCATTTCAAGGACTTTTTTTTTGCATTTTATTATTTTATTATTATTTTTTCATCATTTTATATTTTTAATCATTTTATTTTTTTGTAGTTTATAATCTTTTTAATATTTTTGAATTTTATGAATTTACTCCTTTAAGTATTAGTATTTTTATTTAAGTTTTCGGCTATAATAAGTTTTAATATTGAATTGTCATCACTATGTGTCAAAACGCTTGGGAAATTTGAAATGTTAGCTTTAAGGATCCATTTTGAATTTTTAATAAAATCATTCTTGTACTGAATTTGAAACAGACCGGTCTTGAAATTTTTTCGTGCGAATTCATATATCAAAGAATAGTCCGCCGTATTATTTAATAAAATAGAATTTAAAAAATTAAACTCAATTTAAAATAACAGTGGTTGCAAAAATTGATTTCGCAACAACTTCTTAAAAAAGCTCAAGGAAAAACAGTATCCAAAAATACAAACACTGTTGTAACAGTACCCCTCACGTTCATTGTTCTAGTTTACAGGTTTGCCACCCATAAATTCCAGATGGTCAAACGTAAACAGAAACATATAGTTTAACTAATGAAAACAATAATTACATTTAATATCGAACATTTGTACTGTTCATTGGCTTTGGCTCAAATATACATGATATGTGTGTGTGCATAAATGATATAATTAGTGTTTACATTTTTACACCATGTCCATATACACATCACATAGTTTGTGAGTAAATAAATCATGCCTTATACACCACGTTCATGCACTCACTACACTATAAAGCACAAACAAACAAAGAAACAAACATACAAAACTCTATTTTTACATAAGAGATACATTTTTCAAGTCTTCATTTTTAAAATTTGTTCTTTGTGGCGACACAATGAATTTCAAGGCTGAAAAGAACCTCTCGACGATTACTTGCGTAGCAGGTGCTATGAATATAACTTGAGCCGCCAAATATAGTTAATTTCTTTTTTCTATTACCCAGTTTTATATACCTTTCATATATTTCAATTTAATTTTTAACTAAGTTATCAATCGAAGCGGTGTCATTTATATTTGAACAATTTGATTCGGAAAATCTTTCCTTTTTAAACTATTTCTTTCAACTCATACTCTCTGTCTGTCTGTCTGTCTGCTATAGGGCAACCATATTCCCCCTCATCCAATTGAATTGAAACTTCGTCCATAGTCTTGTTGTGACTGTAGATTAAGTTTATAATAGTCACGCAAAGTCACGAATAGTCATGCACAGACACCGAGTGTTTAAAAACCATTACCCCTTAGCTTATCGATCTGAAACTTGGTCGATAGAGTTGCCGTGAAAAAAGATTAACTTTGACATAGTCACGCACAGTCACGCATGGTCACGCACAGTTACGGAGAGATTAAAACCTCACTTTCCCTCATCCGATCGATCTGAAACTTTGTCCATAGACTTAATGCAGCCAAAGATTAATTCTAAAATAGTCACACGCAGTCACGCATAGTCATGCACAGTTACGGAGTGATTCAATCCCCATTTCCCCTCATCCAACCAATCCGAAACTTGGTCCCAAGACTTGTTGTCACCAAATATTTACTTAAAAATAGTCACGCATAGTCACGCACAATCACGGAGTGACTGAAACCCCATTCCCCTTATCCAATCAATCTCAAACTTGGTCCATAGACTTGTTGTTACCAAGGATTAATTTTAAAATAGTCACACAAAGTCAGGCATAGTCATGGAGAGATCCAAACATATTATGCATAAGGAAAGAAAGATTTTTAGTAAAAACTTTGTTTTTATGGGTAAGATTATTTTTAGAACATGTTCGAGTAGATCATCATAATTTCTGAAGAAGAAGATATTGATTCTCTCATATAATTTTCTTTTCTCTTTCCAATTGTAAATTTTTGAAAATTTTTATTATTTTTAAATTATGTCTTTTTATAGCAATTTCAACATCTTTAGGACTTAGCATTAACTTAAATTTGCTATGAAGATATAGTGCTGCAATCATAAGTGCTGCAATCATAAGTTATTAAAAAAGTGGTTTTCTCTTTTTATAAAATTTAAATATAACTCTTTTGAAAATTCTGTCATACACAGTCACGGAATGATATAAACACCACTTCCCCTCAACCGATCGATCTAAAACTTTGTACATAGACCTGTTGTGGCCAAAGATTAATTTTAGGATAGTCACGCAAACAAAACAACAACAAAAATACAAGTCAACAAAACTCATTAGCGATTTCTTCTAATAATGATAAATCGTCCGTAGGGATCTATTCACCAATCCACGTACTAAACATCATTGAAACCCAGCACACATTTTTCTTGAAATATATTTACGGTTCGAATATTAAAAATATACACCATTAAGGGGTTGTACTTTCTCACAAACTGAAGAGTTAATCTGAGGGTTTTCTTGCAAAAAGATATTTTAAATTAGAGACACTAGAAATGTTTTCAAATAAAAAAAAATTGTAATATGATTTTTCTATAAGTCCAAATTTAGAACTGATTACATCTAAAGTGTCGCAAAACAATGATTTTATCAGTTTTTAAATACAAATTTTATATATGTAACTGTAGGCATACACTTAGAACTTTATGAAAAAAAAAAATAGCAGATTGCAGCCCTCAAAATTCAAGCGCAAATTCTAGGAAATTTTATTTTTTCATTAAATAAAGACCCTAAAAATATGCTAATCAATTACAGCCAATTCAGAAATCAACACAACAACCAAACTCATTTTTATTACAAAGGCATTAACAAATTTATAAACACACACATAGCATTGCATAATTTTATGTATGTGTTAGTAGCAACTTTAAATGCAATTTGCTCAAAACAAAGGAAAAAATCTGTAAATCTGCAAAACGGCTAAAAAGAGATACCTTTGATTATATTTGTTGCGAGCTTACTGGTCCTTGCTAGTGATGCAAATAAAACAACTTTTATAACATCATTTGCCCAACGTTTCGTTCCTTTTTGGGAACACTTTCAAGAGCTTTTTTTTTATTGAACTAGGGGAAAACTAATTTTTATCTTAATTAATTAGTTTTATAATGTATACAAAACAAGTTATAATTTACATTTTTCTGTTGTTATTGCATTTGTCAAAAATATTTGCTGCTATTATTATAAATTTTATAATTTAAAAAATATATATTAAAAAATATATATTATTATGTGAAATACCTTTCACATAATATACGTTTGGTCAAAATTGTGATAAAATGGTAGAACAAAAAATCAGTCACAAGAAATCGCCTAGCCTATTAATATTATAGATACTTGTTATTAAAAAAAAAATAGACACTAAATTATAGCACAATATATTTTAAGCCACAAAGGAAAAATAAATATTCATTCAAATTTTATATTACAAATTATCGGACGTGTTTTTTTTTCGTCTAATTAAACATTTACAACCGATATATCTACCAACAATATTTGACCTAGAACCATATTTTGTAAGGTAAATCGACTCAGAAAGTGAACCTGATTTTGAGTCGATTTAGCGATGTCCATCCGTCAGTTTGTCCGTCTGCCTGTGTGTCTGACTATCCGTCTCTATATCTATGAGATCGATTTAAGTTGTCATAGGAAAGAAATTATCATATAGATCTGGGTTTATTATACCCATTAATTAGTAGTAAAAATAAACTCTAAAGGACAAATCTTAGTCGTATATAACAAAAATACTGCACAAATTTTACTCAAAATTGGTTTACTCAAAATTGGTTTAGTGTAAGTACAAAATATGGTCAGGATCGTTCCATTTTTCGTCTAATTCGCCTTATAAGTATAGAATCCGATATGAACTTTTTCAGATCTGCAGACAAAAAATTAAAAGCAAATTTATGCTTCTGTTCTATGTACAATTAACTGGCCCTAAGACCGTTTCTCCAACTGCATGGTATAGAGTATCATATAGCTGCTCTAGAATAACAATAATAACAAGAACAACATAGAAAACATTATATATTTTCAAGAGTTTTTTTTAATTTTCATTGAAATCTCGGAACCTATTGATCCGATATTGACGATTTCAAACAAAAACTTGCTTAGGCTATCAGGAAATGGCTTTCACTAAAAATAAGTAATCCAGCTGACTTATTAAGGACGTGCTCATGATTTCCACAGACGGACAGACGGACATCGCTAGTATCAGCTCTGCTTGTTATAAAGATCAAAAATATGAAAATAATTCTGGAATACAAATTTCTTTTCGCTATTATAAAAGAATTTATTATCAGTCCATTTTTCGACCTAGTCTCCATATAAGTATAGAAAATCCGATATTCACATTTTCAGATCTGCAACATTGCCACTCAAGTGCGGTTTATGCTTATTTTCAATGTCCAATTAATTGGCCCTTAACCCCTTTCTCTAAGCGCATGGTAGAGAGTATAAATAAAACAATAAAACAACATAGAAAAAGTCAAATATTTTCAAGAGTTTCTTTAAAATTAAAATTGTTTTAAATTTTTCTCGGGATCTGCCTACTCAGGCAATCAGAGAAGAATCACTTTCACTAAAAATGAGCAATCCCGCTGACTTATTCATATTTTCAGAGACGGACAGACGGACATCACTAACATCAGCTCCGCTTGTTATAATGATCACGAAAATATATATTTTTTGGAGTAAAGATTTGTTTTTAATTATTGATAACTTATATATACCCTCTGCACACGGGTGTGTGGAGGGTATAAAAATTTACTAGTTTTAAAGATTTTCCTGTGAACTAAATTTAATGCTTGAATTGCATACTTTAGGAACTATTATTTCATAGCAAATTTCAACAAATTCAAAGAGACTGAGCTCTAAACTGTCCATTTTCTTCGTTAATTTACAATAGAGGTTTTTCCAACAGTTTGTTTGACTTTCAGTTTTCCATTTATACCTTTTAAAAATTCCACCATGATTATTATCCAAAACTATTTTAAGATTTTAAAGCAAACAATCAATACACAAAATCCTATATATATTTCTAATCTCAATAAGTTTTTCCACTTTTCTGGGAATCGAAAAACAAATTTTAATTGCGTTTTAATAAACTAATAAAGTTAGCTGCCGTCACAGAAAAACCAACACAAATAAATTTTTATTACTCGCTTGAAGACATCCCATAGATAAGTATATTCAAGATATTCTTTACACAATGAAGAACGCTGCCAGAGGATGTAGTACGTATTTGTTAATAAAATTATTCAAACGTTAAATAAAACTTTTTTTTTATTGAACATTTCTTTCTTTTAGCGAATTTCAATTTTATAGTCATAAGTAATAACGACAATCTCAAATTTGAAGAATCTTGTTAAAAGTTGATTGTATGAAATGTACTTATAACGAACAAAGATACATACATACAAACATTTATATGACTAGTCTGTGAAAAAGTTAAAAGGAAACTTTAACAATTAGTTTTGTTACCCAGAAAACCCAACTTTTACAAATACATACCTATGTGAAGAATCTATAAATTTGCCAAATAAATTTCTTGGCGAACAGAAAACTTCATTCACATAATCGTACAACTTGTCATCAACGTAGTTTTCCTTTTACTTTTAATTTGTTTTTTTTTGGTAGATTTCACTGCTTTCTTCGAAACTGTTAAACTGTTGACGAGCAACAATAACAACTGGAAGTTTTAAATAATGTATGGCAGCATTAGATGTGGCAAGTTTAACGTAAGCAGCTTAAATTTCCAATTTTCTAAATGTAATGAATTTGTGAACTCTCACAAGTTCTTAGACCTTTAAATGGTCTTAAAATGTAATAGTTTGTGTATGTTTTTAATACATTTGCAAAAAAAAAATGGTCCATAATATAATAATAAGCAACTAAACTGCCTATACGATTCAACTATACCATTAGTTTAAAGGATCTTAGTTCCAAACATAAAAGGTCATACAAAATATTTATATAAAACTAATTTGGGTGGCAGTTTTATGAGCATGTGGTCTGAAGATATAAAAGGCTGTATCGGCCTATCACTAACCGAGACTTATTGACATGTTTATTTCGTAATCAATTTTTGCTACGAAGTTTGTATTGTGCAATCAAAATATTTTATTTAAGTTATTTTATATTTTTTTTATTTCAATGCTTGCTGATATACAAAGTGCATAAAGCTGCCCATGAGAAGAACATGGATTTTCCCAATTAAATCTGGCAACACTTAACTATTGGCCTCGAACTAAGAACATCATTTGGAAATTTTTCATTTAAGCGATTTTTTATTTTGGCGATTTTTGATTTTAGCGATTTTTTATTTTGCCCACTTTTTATTTTGAAGATTTTTGTTTGCGGTGATTTCTATTTTTCGCGATTTTCGGTTTTGACAATTTTTGAATTTTGCGATTTTTAATTTTGGCAATTTTTGAATTTGACCATTCCGCCCATATTTTACATAACTACGTACATTGGTTTTTAATGTACTTGTCAGAAGTTTCAAGAGTTTTGCTTTCGTAGTATTTCATATTTTTTATATAGGAGGTGCCACACCCACTGCTCCGATCACGCCCATTTTTGTTCGACTAATTATAAGAATAAGTTATGGGATCACGCAAAGTCGCAAGGCTCTCGGTATTACAGTACTCCAGATATGTGACATTTAATAATTACTTTGTATGGGGAGTGCCACGCCCATTGGTGTGTTCCCGCCAATTTTTTGTCCAACTACTCGTACTAGTATCTGATGGTCGTGCAAAGTGTGAAGGCTTTCCCTTTTAAAGTACACCAGTTATATGATATTATATAGTTACTTTGTATGGGCGGTGCCACACCCACTGCTCCAATCACGCCCATTTTTGTTCGACTAATTACATGAATAACTTATGGGCTCATGCAAAGTCCCAAGGCTTTCACTATTACAGTACTTGAGATATGAACTATTATATTTACTTTGTATGGGAGGTGCCATGTCCCTTGGTCCGATCATGCTCACTTTTTTCCGACTACTCAAATTAATAGTAGATAGCTTCAGACAAATTTGCAATGTTTTCTCTATCATTGTACTCGAGACATAAAATATTGAATTCTTAGTTTGTATTTGAGGTGCCACGCCCACTTAAACGATCCCGCTCCTTCTGTCATAGTACCCAATATATATGATATTAAAAATTGGCTTTATACGGGAGGTGCCAAAGCCTCTAAAAACATCAAAAAAATGTATAGCCTATGTCCATCCATAAGGACCGTTCTAAATATTGGAACCAACATTTTTAAAATCAGACGAGTAGTTACGAAGATTACCTCCTACAAACAAACAAACACACATTACCTCTTTATTATATTAATTATATTATTTGAAATCTAAATTCGATTTTATTTTTCAACTTAGCCAATTCACAAACCAACACTTATTTGCTTTATTATTATTGTGAATGAAGATAACAAACTCATCAACAAACACATTAACAAATTTAATAAACACACACATAGCATGTGTATAATTTTATGTATGTGTTAGTAGCAATTTTAAATAAAAAATTAAAAATCTGCAAATCTGGTGAACAGCTAAAAATAAATATTTATCAAATAATATTGATTTGGTCAAAATCAGGATAAAACGATACAACAAAATATTGGTACCAAAAAATAGCCTAGCCTATTAATATTATAGATTAGTATAGATAGGCGCACTATGCCCAAAATCGTAACGATAATGGCCATATTTAGTAGTTCCTTACCTTTTTCAAAAACATAAACATAAATAAAAGAGGTAAGTCAGCTTATAACATGCATTGAGGGTAATGGTATTAACCCCCCATTGATTGGTTATAGAAAATAAGCATAAACCAAATTTGAGAGGCATTGTTATTAGTTTTTTTTTTTTTTTGACAGAGAAATGAAAAATTTTAAAAATTTGCCGATCCTGATCATATTTGGAAAACCATATAGAAATCAAATTGGAAAAAAATCAGTGTAATATTTTTGTTTTTCGATGGATTTAGATGAAGACTACGAAATTTCTACAGCGCTTATTTTTGCTAAATGGCTGTAATAAATACACACACAGACTAGGTCTGAACATGCACCGATTTCCATTTATTTTAAGATCGTTCATCCTATGGTCTGCAAAAGCTTATATATCAAACTTCATCGAAATGAAATCATATTTGCCACCTCCAGGTTGCTTACAAGCTTTAGGTGGAGATACAGACGGAGAGACATATGGACAGAGAGATGGGCAGACAGACAGAAATGAATACCCGTCTCACTGACATAACCGTAGGATGCTCTGAATACTGGAGTGGAATATGCGCCAACCACCGTCCCTTGTGTAGGAAAACTGAACTCAGATAACATTTAAAGGTTTGCGCTTTTGGGCAACAAATCCCACTCCTTGGTGAAGAATCGAGCCCTATGTTGCCTAGCTGTATTCTTCGCTGCGATTTTGGGTTTAAACCACAACCACCACGGTATTCCCCTAAAGGCCGTACCTAGAAAGTCAGACAGATAGACAGACAGACAGGCGGACGGACGGACGGATGGACATCGCTAAATCAAGTCAGTGATTCTGAGTCTAGATTTAAACACAAATTTAAACAACGATCGTTTAAAGCTTCTATACAAAAAATTATTGATCGTTAATGTTGCTTCTTAATGACATTGGTAAAAATTGTACCCACATTACCCATAAATGTATGCTGTTGCGATTCAAAGAAATTAAAAAACTATAATAGCAATAAGAGCAGGTCAGGGAAATAAGAAAACCATGCAGCCAAATTCTGACTATAGTTGTCGATCATATGGGCAAATCCTTTATAAGGAACGCTTCATTCTTACACGTTTTCGGAAAATTTTTTGCATACTGTATATAAAAAATTATAATAATAATAAATTTTATAAGAACATCTATTCAATTTTAGGCAATTCACAATTCAACACAGAGCGTGTAATATACATACACTTATACAATAACGATGAATTGTGAAATGGCTAAAATTGATTAGCATCAAACATTTAAGCTCTTCTAAAACTATTTATTATTAATATCTGATTTTATTTAATTTATTATATCTTTAACACATATTATATACAAATTTTTAAATTCTGCCCTTCTCTTCCATATGAGCTATAACTATGTTAATTTTCACACTCTTCCGTGCCCGCCATATTCTTAAAAAGGGATGACAAAATTTTGCTTCACGTATTAATATATAGATTAGGGCGCGTCGATTCATTTTCGCAAAAATGGTATAGCAAAATCTTAATCTATAGAAAATTCTAAAAAAATTTCTTTCAGAAACCATGGCCCTAAAATCAATCCCTGTACCGACCAAATCGACCTCAATATTTGTCAATGATGATAAGTTTTAATTGCAATTTTTTTTTTTTTAATTTTTTTATTTTCTAATGATAAAATTCTTAGAGGCTTTTTGCCTATAAAGTTGTTGTTATACTTAATATCGTTCATCAATAAATCAATTCTGAAGTATGGAATCGTCAGCAATGTCTATTGGTTCTTCGAATGCAGAAATTGATGTGTTTTCAACAACTTCTGGATCTAGCTTTCTGCCGTATTTTAACTTTGGTTTACCAAGTGATTTGGGTGGGCTTAATTTACCTAGTAATCGCAATGTGTTAAACTACTTCTTTTACTTGAGCGAGCTTGAGAGAGAAAAAAAGACAAATAAAAGAAACTGTTCTTACGCAAGTTTCATTCCACAAGTAGCAGCAAAATTAAATAACATTTGAAGCAAATTAAATATTTCGTTGCAACTTCAAAATCTGATAGGTAGTTCTTGTGATGGAGAAGTAACGAATACTGGAACCGAAAATGGAATTTTAAGAAGATTCGAAATTGCAGTGGTTTGTTTGCATGTTGCACTTCAACGAACTTCCGCTTCGTCACCTATTCAATGCATTAGAAAAATCAACTTCAAGCGTACTGCTAGTGGAGAATTATTTAAGTTAATTGAAACTTGTGAACACTTACCGGTAGGCAAACGATTATTTGACTAAAGAATTACCCCCCTATTCTGTACACTCGTTTACATTTATGGCCAAAATCAGACAACTATCAGCTGTTCACCGTGAAGTGAATCCACATAGCTGTTTTGTTTATCAATGTTATCAAGTGTACAGAATAGGGGATTTAATATGCATTTGATGATTTTTTTAAATACAAAACTTTACTTTTTTAAAGCTGTATCAGATTTTGAAGCCATTGCGTTGGGAAACATGCCTCCATTAATAGAATCTAGTGACGAAAAAGCTCTGTCTACCGACGCACAGTGGACCATATCTTGAGAAGGCGGCCAAAAACCATTTTTTTTTTTTTTGTTACCGATTTTAATGTTATGTTATTCATTTGAAAGTAAATACTAGTAAACCTCGGGAGCCAAAATTTTTACTAAAATTGGTTGATTTAAAGTACTTTTTCATTACACTAACAATAAGCTACAATTTTTTTTATATAATTAAAAAATTTTCTTGATTTAAAAATTTATATATTTTGTAAATTTACAATAAAAATTGTTATATTTAATAAATTTACCATAAAAATTGATATAGAAATATTTAAAAAGATAATAAAAAAAAATTTAACTAAAGCAAAAACATACGAGTTTTTATTGAAACTTCTCTATCTTGAACCAATATAAGGTAACTTTTACGTTCGCTGTTTAATAAATTATATTTTAACTCGGGATCTTTCAAAAAAAAACAACCTTTGGCCCTTGTGCACATTAGGACTAAAAAGTTTACGGGGGCCAAAGTTTGGAATTTTCTGAAAAAATTAACTTAAAAAATTGTTCAAAAGTATTAGTTGTAAAATTAACTGAAAAAATAACCTTTTTTTACCTTTTTAAACTTCACTTTTGGAGTAAAATTCAACTAGAAATGAAAATGTATTTTAAACCCTCCGTAACTTTTTTTATTTTCGGTCGAGAATTACGTTTTATAGCAAAACTTAAAGGCTAAAGTCTCTCCTACCAAACAAAAAAATTATGTGAGTCCGATCACAAGGGAGATGTGTAAACATCTAATAATTAAAGAAAACATCAACATCATATTTTCCAGTGCATAAAAAATAAGTCGATTATGCTGTTTTCTGAAATTCAATTGATGTTTTCTGAAATGCAATTGATGTTTTCTGAAGTACAATTTAAGTTTTCTGAAATTCTTTTGATGTTTTCTGAAACACAATTGATGTTTTCTGAAATTCTATTGATGTTTTCTTAAATTCAATTGAAGTTTTCTGAAACTCGAATGATGTTTTCTGAAATTATATTGATGTTTTCTGAAATTCTATTTATGTTTTCTGAAATTCAAATGATGTTTTCTGAAAAACAATTGATGTTTTCTGAAATACAATTGATGTTTTCTGAAATTCTATTGATGTTTTCTGAAATTTAATTGATGTTTTCTGAAACTCGAATGATGTTTTCTGAAATTATATTGATGTTTTCTGAAATTCTATTTACGTTTTCTGAAATTCAAATGATGTTTTCTGAAACTCGAATGATGTTTTCTGAAATTCTATTGATGTTTTCTGAAATTCAATTGATGTTTTCTTAAACTCGAATGATGTTTTCTGAAATTCTGTAGATGTTTTCTGAAATTGTATTGATGTTTTCTGAAATTTAATTGATGCTTTCTGAAGTACAATTTAAGTTTTCTGAAATTCTTTTGATGTTTTCTGAAATACAATTGATGTTTCTGAAATGCTATTGTTGTTTTCTGAAATTTTATTGATGTGTTTTGGAAAACATTTTTTTTTCTGAAATTCTATTGATGTTTTCTGAAATACAATTAATGGTTTCTGAAATTCTGTTGATGTTTTCTGAAACGTGAATGATGTTTTCTGAAATTCTATTGATGTTTTCTGAAATTCAGAAGATGTTTTCTGAAATTATATAGATGATTACTGAAATAGAATTGATGTTTTCTGAAATACAATTGATGTTTTCTGAAAGACAATTGAAAAATGTTTAGTTGTTTTGTAAGGTTTTGAGTTATTTTCTTAATGAGACTTTTTTATGCGGTCCAACAAGAAAAACAATTTGTTTTTGCTAAACTTACATTTAGCGTTAACGGCGTGCCCTCCGTTTTTTCAAGACAAAAACAAACATGTATATTGTAGTATGCAATGTGTACTCGTATACAATCATATTTGTTTCAAAGTTGTTCTATTTTTAGTTTGTTATATTGGAAGAGGCTTAAATAGTATAACTTTTGCTTGAATTCTCATTTGGTTGTTTTCAGCAAATATATATGAATTTAACTTTTTACCAAACAAACTATCTACTGCTTTTGGTTACTGATGAGGGTTGGTGACTCTTCCCGAAACAGCTGTATAACCTGTCATGCAGAATATACATAGATCAATTTTTGAAACAAATGTGCTAATGCTTTTACTTTATTTAAAGTAAAAACATTTGATCTTGAGCCTGAACAATTTCAAACTCAATCATTAAATTGATAAAGATCGAAAATAAGATTTTTTATTTTTATAAAAAATAATAAAAAAAAAAAATAAAAATTTTCTGAAATTATATAGATGATTACTGGAATAGAATTGATGTTTTCTGAAATACAATGAATGTTTTCTGAAAAACAATTGAAAAATGTTTAGTTGTTTTGTAAGGTTGTGAGTTATTTTCTTAATGAGACTTTTTTATGCGGTCCCAATTCACCGCATTAAACAAATAATTTTTAGTTGCGTCGCGAAAACTATTTTTCATAACTACTCGTGAAGTTTTTTTAAGAATTTTTTGTATAATTTTTTTTAATGCGGTCCCTAACCCTCGCACAAAAACAGGTTTGAGTGTATTTTTTTATAATACGATTTTCCTACGCTTTTCCTTACTTGGAAGACGGTATTATAATTTGCATTTTATATTAAGATGTCGTCATGTGAGCTTCAAACAGAGTGGGTTCTAATATATGTTAAATTGATTTATGATGTACAATGGAACTTAAAGCTATTATTAACTAATTAAATTTAATTAAAATTTCAACTAACAAAATTTATTTATATCATATCCTAGTTATTGGAAAATATTCCAAATTTATATCAATTTAATGCTTAATAGTAATAAATACTAAAAATGTTTATTAATGAAAGTTGTTAACATATAATTTTTATATGGTCTGAGGCGTTGCCAACTAACTATATTGAAAAAAGTACGAACAAAGACAACCATGTCAGTTAACACTGCTTTTGCATTATCTTTACTTGGATTCTATTATTACATCGTCATTCGTACGTAATAAAAACAGAAAAAAAGATTTCTTTAGAACTCAAATAAAAATTAAGAAAATACAGAAATATTTTGGTGGAATTCTACAAATCGTTGTGGTTTGTGAATAAAAACTTAATTATAGTTTATTGAGGAATAAAGTATTTATAAAAATACACATCAAAAATTCCACAAAATGCAGTCGGCTAGTTAAATAAATAATGTGTACACTATTTGACAAATAGTTGGTCAGGTAGTGTTCAAGAAAATGTTTAAAAAGAAAAAATGGTATCAAATATTTGGTCTATGGAGCTAATTTGAAAATTAAAAAAAGTGTTAAAAACACGAGTTACTTAGGTTTGTCTCTCCTACCACAATTCCAATTTCGAATGCATTGGGTAATTGCCCATGAACATTTTCTCTTGAAAATATTTTTTCACCAATAAAATCATAAGTCACACAGCGTTATCCCCTTCAGCTCACACCGATATAAGTTACGCTGTTTTTGTGATTTTATTGTGAAATAGAAATTTACCCCCTGCGCGTATAGATGTTTACACATCAAAAAAAACCGCATATCAAAATTCCAATCCAGTCAAAAGTTATAGATTTTTGACCGCCTTCTCGTCAAATGGTCCACCGTGCGACGTCCAATATTTGTACCGATTTGCAAAAGCGGTTTCTGAAGGTTTTTGTCCAGAAGACTTAGCTAATATGAAGCCAGGAAAAATAGTTCACTCGCGATGGCTGACAAAAGCCAGCCGATTTTTACGCTTATATGTGGCGACTAATTCACCATGCGTATGTGCCGATGTACTTTAATGTCAACAAAATATTTACCACCATCTCACGAGAAATCGTGAACAAAGTAGTCCAAAATAATCCATATTTTGCTAATACTGAAAACGTCTTGCTAACAATACTTTTCGATGAAAAAAAAATGTTCGTGAAAGAGCAATAGTTAAAATTTTGCATTATCGCGATAAGCTCTATTATAATCCAGCCAAACTTAGAATTTAGAAAAAGTTTACCATCAATTTCGAATGCATGGACTACATGAATATGATAGATTTGGATGATGACAACATTTTATTTGAGCCCCCCTTCACAGCCAACATCCATACGAACACTTGTTGGAGTACATTGGGTTTGACGCTCCACCATTGGCTGACCCAAAAATTCCACTACACATTCAAGGAACAGAGCGATGTGTACAGCTTTTGACTAGTGTTTCACAGCGAGTTACAAAAAAAAATCGAAATGATAGCAGCAACATTGGAAAGTCATACAAGAACGACTCGAATGGAGTGCAAAAAAGATTTAAAAAAGTAGATTTTATATTAATTTTAATAACACAATAAAAAAAATACTATTATGAAATGTTTAATTTTTATCGACCTTTTATACTTTGATTTTGTTAGATTTTTTTAGAATTTTCTAAATTGGGCTTCCAAGGTCTGGTATTTTTTTAAAAATAAATAAAAGACTAGTTTATTTCATTTTCTCCAATCCTACGTTTCGTCGGTATTTTTCCGACCTCCTCAGGGATTAATTTTATTGAGTATATAGTCTTTTCGTCAATTTTACATTACTTTAAAATATATTACACCGTTTTTGTACAACATTTAACATACGATACAAACACAGAATTAATTAATAAAAATATATCAATGTAAAATAATTTAAAAAAAAAAAATAATAAAATATCACAGTAATTATCCTATCGCTAATATCACAGTCGAAGTTAAACTATTTAAAAAAAAAAAAAATTCAACAAAAACTTATCAACACACAACACAAATTTTGAGGTCGATTTGGGCGGAACAGGGATTGATTTTAGGACCGTGGTTTCTAAGGAAAATTTTCTTAGAATTTGTCGTAGATTACGATTTTGCTATACCATTTTTGATATTTTTTTTTTCACCCATACAAATCGACCCGAAGGTATCTATCTTCAAGTTATACATAGTGTTAATGGGATTTAAGTGTTCTTTCGAATGACATAAAACATAATTTTTTTTATCAGGTTTTTGTTGCGAAATATTTGTTCACAAAGATTTGTGCCACACCCTGCAAAAAACGGAAGTGACTTTGAAAGTTGAAGTGTGTTTTCGTAGTTTTTTGCATAAGAATTTTGCATAATAAAGCATACAATATCCAATATCTAAAAGAAAGATGAATATAAGGGAATTCTAAAATAATTTATTTGCGGCCAAAAAATTTAGAGTATCATTTAACGTAGCACAGCCATGCATTTTGGGAAAATATACCTATTTCCTATTTTGTAGTATTGTTGGTTAAATGTCATTTTGTTTTCATACGGTTACATACATTGTGGCAAATTGTGTCAATTTTTTTTTTTTCTGAAAATAGACAGAATGTTGTTCAAAACATTTGCGGACATATATAAATAAATATTTAAAAAACCAAAAAAAAAACAAAAGAAATAGAAATGGAAATAAAAATCTAAATGCTAAGTTTGCACATTAATATGTGAAGTAATGGCAGTCGCTTACGAATGTGACATCTACCATTTTTACAGATTTTAAAAAATAAAGTTTAAGCTTTACTAGTTAAAAATAGTGCTTAAATTTAATATTCTCTATACATTTAGGTTATGCACAAGCTGTTGTATTAAATATTTGATACCCTCCTGCTTTTTTAAATTTGTGATATATTTTTTGTAACAGCCGTGACAGGTGTAGAGTCCAGTTTCGCTGAAGTTCTCCGTCCTTTTTATACCCTATACCACTATGTGGTTTGGGTATAATGACTTTGTGCTGCTGTTTGTAACAACCAAAAATACACCCAACTTTAATTATACGGATCGAATCAGAATCACTATCTGATTCGATTTAACGATGTCCGTCCGTCCGTCCGTCCGTCTGTGTGTCCATGTAAAGCTTGTAATCAAACTGCAGGTCGCAAATATGAATTTATTTTGACGAAATTTGGTATTTGATCTTTCAGCGGCCATGGGATGAATGCTGTTGAAATTGGTGAGAATCAGTCCATGGTCAGACCTAGCCCCCATACAAATGACCCCTATGAAATCAACATATATTGCCATAAGATCAAAATTATCATACAAATCTTAGTCAAATTGGGTTTGTATGTACATATTCCATCTATTAATCAGTAGTCCAAAAATGATCCCTATTGGACAACTCTTAGTCATAGGCCCCATATAGACCTGCTTCCCGTTCTTCACTTTAATCTATCAAAAAACAAAAATATTGCACTGATTATTCTCAAATTTTTGGTTGTATATATTTTTGCAAAATACAAGAGACTTTACCAAACATGGTCAGGATCGGTCCATTTTTGGGCCTAGTCCCCATATAGATATAACATCCGATATGAACTTTTTCATATCTGCAGCCGAAAAAATAAATAAAAATCCCACTCAAATTTGGTTTATGCTTATTTTCTATATCCAGTCAGTTAGGCCTGAGAGATAGGGTTTCTAAGCGCATGGTATAGGGTATCGTATAGTCGTATATCGTATATATAACTTTCTTACTTGTTAAAGTATGGACAACTTCCATAAAACCATCCGAATATTTTCAACTGTAGGAGAAGCATATCGAAATATTCCATATACACTGAAAGAAGGGCAAAAATATCCTATACCCCTATATGTATAATGACCACTATGTGGTCAGGCTAAAATGACCTGGACCAATATTTTATTACATCGATCAGAATCATTTTCTGAGTCGATTTAGCGATGTTTATCTGTCTGTCTGTGTGTTCATGTAAACTTTATAATCAAACTACAGGTTGCAGCTATGAATATATATTGATGAAATATGGTATATAGGATTCAATCGACCATTTAATGAACGCTATTGAAATTGGTGTATGTTCAGACCTAATGCATGTTCATAACTAGTACCCATACAAACGTGCCTTATTAAATCCACTTAAATTGCCATAAGATCCAAATTATCATACAGATCTCGGCCAAATTGGGCTTGTTTAGTGCATTCATTAATCAGAAATCAAAAAAACCCTACGCAACAACTCTTAGTTATAGCCCACATATAAAGCTGATTTCCGTTCATAACTTGAGGTTAATTCCATGCAAAAGTTCAGCCTTACGTCCAATTTTAATTCAAATAATTTTTATTGATACAATTTCAAAAAAAGGGTATGAAAATATGACAATAGTTTGTTGGATGTATTTTTGAATATTTTTATATAAGAAATTTTGAAAATGTATGCATAGTCATGTCTGCATAGTCATGTCTGTCATATTATAAAAAAGTCTTCTTTTTACTATAATTTATTTTATAATTCATATTTTTCATATGATTTATTAATAAACTAGCTCTCAGATTAACTATAAGCAACTGTTTCTTATTTGTTATACAAATAACTTCAAAGTTTTTCTGCGTTCTACAAAACATCCCCTAAAATGTGGTCTGCTTGGTGTCATGTCTGTCACGACTGCTTTTTGCCCCCAATTATTAATAACAATAATACTTTCTCACTTTTTCTAATATAAATATATTAATCAGTTCCGTCGGCATAATTTTGTATATTTTTATGAACAATGAATACCTTTTACTGTATAATATTGAATTAGAAAGATCACTGAATGTCATGTGTGTCACCAAAAAATTAGCCTTAATCTAACAAAAACAAAAATAGTGCAAATATTTTTCCTAATTTGCTTTGTATATGTTATTGCAAAAAATAAGTGACTTTACCATATATGGTCATGATAAGTCCCTGTTTCGACCTAGTCCCCACATATATATAGCATGCGATTTGAACTTTTTGATATCTGCAGGCAAAAAATTGATAACAATGCCACTCATATTTGGTTTATGCTTATTTTCTATATCCAATTAGTTGTGCCAATGATCGGTCTAAACCGACTATAATTTTTGAGAAAAGCGCAGATACCATCAACCCATTCATATTTCACTTAGCGGATGTATTTTTATTTCTGTACACAGAAATTGAATATAGTCTCAAATTTTAGCTCTCAGTTTTTCTAGATCAATTTACATATACCTGGAAAAATGTATAATAAAAACTTTATGATATTTTTTTTTATTTAAAACTAATTATATGGTAAGAATTGAACAATTATTTACAGTAGAAAAACGACTTAGGCGTTAAAAATTATAAAAATATATTTCAAAAAATTCACTTTTAACCAATTTTTTCCCGGTAATGGGGAAAAAAATTAAGTTGGGAATAAGAAATGTCTTGAGCTATTATTTGATGAAAGAGTATGCGAATATTTAAAAAGCATGTTTTTAAAATCTGCCAAGTTTAAAGGTGACGACACTTTTACTATGAACGTGAATGATCTAAAATATTATTTTGCAATACTATTATTATCGAGATATAGCAATATTACCAAGGTGGAAAATGTTATGGGAATGTGATACAGAAACATACAACTTGACGGCAGCCCGTGCAATGAAACTTAATAGGTTTGAACAAGTTAAAACGTACACCCATTATTCGGACAATGATAATCTTGCAGATAACGACAAATTTGCCAAGCTTCGCCCTACATTCGATTTACTCAATACAATGTACATGAAATATGACAGTATGGAAGAAAATCTTTGCATAGATGAAAATATGGTTCCATATTTTGGCAGACATTCAGCTAAACAGTGTTTAAAAGAACTCGATATGGGTATATAATGTGGTGCTTGTGTGAAACATCAGACTACCTAATGAACTTTGTACCATATGAAGGAAAACAAAAAAATAAAAAAAAAATGGATTTAGAAGTTGTATGTTCTCTAGTTTTAGATTTATTATCCAATGTTCTAGTAAATTCAGAATTCATATTTTAGGCAGTTAGATATTTATCTTCTTTACAAATGGTATATCGTTCGCAAGAACTTCGATTTCGCTATACAGGAACAGTTATGTAAATTATTTCCAGTATTTTATTTTGTGTCTGTAAGCCTGGTGTTCCAAAATTGAAGTATGCCTAAAATCACACTTTTTGTTTTTTTTAACTCTTTCAGAAGCTATTATTCTAGAGCATTTTAAGTGAAAAAAATTAAAATATGTATATTTGAGAAGAAAAATTAATTCGGCCAAAAATGGTTAAAGAAAATTTTTTTAAATTTTTTAAGAATATTTTCTTTTTCAAGAACAATTACTTTTTTTAAAAGATACTCCAGGTACCTTTTTATTTAAAAAACAGTACCTTTTTCAAAAAAAAAAATAAAGAATTTTAAAAATTTTTCTAAAATTTACTTTTTTTTAAAGGTAATACTTAAGAAAATGTACTTTTTCAGGATATAAACTTTTTTAAGGAAAATAACTTTTTTTAAAAAAAAACTGTATTATAAGAAACGTGTTTTTTAAAGAATAGTACTTCTTTTAAAAATGGTATGTGTTTGAGAACATGTTATTTTTTTAAATGGTGATTTTTCAAGGAAATGTACTCCTTTAAGAAAAGGTACCTTTCTAAGCAACTTTTTAAAAAAATGATTTTTTTAAGAACAAGAACTTGTCTAAGAAAAGCTATTTTTTAAAGAAAAGGTAATTCTTTTATTAGAAAAGGGACATTTTTAAGGAAATGTACTTTTTTAAAAAAACTTATTTTTATAAGAAAATGTACTTTTTTAATAATATAAAATGTAATTTTTAATAAAAGGTATTTTTTATGAACAGTTAATTTTGTATGAATATTAACTTATTTTAAAAAGTACTTTACAATGATAAGTTACTTATTTATAAATAGTTTCTTTTTTAAGAAAATTGACTTTTTTAGCAAAAGAAAGGTGTTCCTCAAGGATCAATCCTTGGTCCTCTTCTTTTTACAATATACGTCAACGATTTAACAGATCAACTAATGTACAGCAGCGTTCATATCTATGCTGATGATGTTCAATTATATATATGTAATAACAACAAAAATATTGATGATTGCTTAAGTAAACTAAATGAGGATTTACACCGTGTTTTTATGTGGGCTTCATCCAATGGTCTTTGCTTGAATCCCAGAAAATCTAAGTGTCTGGTGATTAATCCAAAATCCAAGAAATCAACTTTTGAACCAGAAGTTATACTAAACAATCAAGCAATTGAGATTGTAAGAACTACAAAGAATCCTGGTATAATTTTTAATAATAATCTTACATGGACTGATCACATAAACACAGCTGCTGGAAAAACATATGCTATGCTACGAATTCTGTGGAAAACACAATACTTTACACCGATTAAGATTCGGTTATTACTTGCAAAAACATATATAATGCCAACTTTGTTATACGGATGTGAAGTTTTTTCGAGCTGTGATTATACGAGTTACAATAAATTGGAGAAAGCTTATAACGCCATACTAAGGTATGTTTACGGGCTGAAGAAGTATGATCATATTACACCAGTTTCAAAAAAAATGTATGGAGTTAGTTTCAGTGATTTACTAAAAATACGTACCTTGATTTTATTACATAAAATTGTATATACCCGTGAACCTTCTTATCTTTTTAATAGAATATCGTTCACTCGATCTCGCAGAACAAATGATTTAATACCAATTAGACATCGAACACAAACATCTGAATGGCAGTTTTTTATTAATTCAATTCGTCTTTGGAACTTGCTACCTTCAAACATTCAGTTCATAAGCAACGCAATGCAATTTAAAATGGCCCTCTTTAATTTCTATAATTAATTGGTTTTCTATTTTAAATCGCTTTTAAATAACAAATTTTTACATTAAACTTTTTTATAATTATTTTATTTTGTTATTATATTTTTTATTATTTTTAATTGTTATTATACACAATGTTAAATTTCCTTACTACTATGTACCTAGTACTAATCCTATACTTTAATTATAAGATGTTATGTCTTGTTGTATGGGAATTCGAAATAAATAAATAATAATAATAATAATAAAAAAAAAAAAAAAAGTAAATTTTTAATAAAACAAACTTTTTTAAGAGAAAGTACTTTTTTCAAAAAAGGAATACTAAGAAAAGTTTTTTTTTTTAAATGATACTTGTTAAAAAAAATTTTAATTTTTTAAGAAAAGTGATTTTTCAAGGACATTTACTTATTAAGAAAATGTACTTTTCTAAGGAACTTGTTAAAAAAACGAAATTTTTTAAGAAAAGTTACTTTTTAAGAAAATTTAGTTTTTCAAGAAAAAGTACTTTTTTAAGAAAATTTAGTTTCTTAATGAAAAGTTTTTTACAAAATTCACTTTTTGAGGATATACGTTTTTTTAAGAATTTCTAAGTTTTTACGAACATGTAGTTTTCTTGAAAAAGGTGCTCTTCTAAGAAACTTTCTTTAAAGAAACTTTTCTTCTGTTGAGAAAATGTAATTTTAAAAAGGTACCTTTTTAGAAAATATAAATTTTTCATTTTAAGGTAAACGTACTTTTTTAATAAAAGATACTTTTTTCACGAAAAGTTTTTTTTTTTAAAAAAGATACTTTTTTATTAAATTTACTTTTTCAGAAAATGACTTTTTCAAGAAAAGTTATTTTTTTTAGGAAAATTTAGTTTTGGAGAAAGTGTACTTTTTTAAGAAATTGTAGTTTTTTGAAAAACCTTATAGTGCGTTTACATCTGAGGAAAATCTGGTAGATTTTAATTGAAATCTATTTCAAAATCTATACCCTTTACATCTAACTTCTTTGACATTTTGTGAGATTTTGCTTCCAAAACAATAAACAGCTGATTAAAACAAAACATATAAACTAGAAATACCAAAAATAAACAAAACAATAGGAAAATGGGTATATGGAAGATTTTAAAAAGGAACAGATTTTATAATTATATTATGCATCAAAAATTAAAGAAGCACAAACTGAAATAGGAATCTTGCAAAAAAAAAAATCAGCATTTGTTAAATGTATTGTTTGAACAGCAAAATTTCCACAATTATTATTTAGGAGATTGGAATGGGCACATGTCAGTATAAAAAGTTATAACTTTTCAATTACTAAATATTTTTTTGTTAATAATGAATATTTAATTTCCTTTTTAATCAACTTCTTTGCTTTTGTTTTTAAATGTCAATTTTTCAGTCACTGCGTTGTAATTTTCTACTACAATATTAAAAAACATAGTAGTATCATTTGGTAGTGCCCAAGTTTGACAAGATTTTGCAAGAATTTGCATAAATCTAGTAACGAGCTAGATTTTGTTTTGTATGGGAAATCTAGTAAAAGTGAGCTAGATTTCACGAGAAATCTCGTATATACTAGATTTTGCTTAGATGTAAACGCACTATTAGGAAATTATATTTTTTTAAACAAATGTAACTTTCTATGAAAAGGTAGTTTTTAAAGAAAATCTGTTTGTTTTTAAGAAAAAGTACATTCTAAGAAAAGGAGCTACTTTAGAAAAGGTACAATTTTCAGAAAAGATAAATATTTCTGTAAAAAACTCATTTTTTTAACAATTAACTGTTAAGAAAATATAGTTTTTCAAGAAGAGTATCTTATTACTGAAAACCTAGTTTTTAGGAAAAAAAAATTTTTAAAAAAAACTACTTTTTTAAGAAAAGGTACTTTTATGGAAAAGGTACTTTTTAACAAAAAATATATTTTGTAAGAAAAGTTAATTTTCAAAAAAGAAAAATGTACATTTTAAGGACAGGTACTTTTCAAGAAAAGGCAATGTATTAAGACGGGTAATTATTTTTATACCCTACTAGCTGTTTTTACCCGGTCTTGCCCGGGATACAAAGGCCTTTGACTTGAAAAATGGTTCACTATGCATATCAGACGCTGAGTACTTAGTCCCCAATTAACAAATTCCCCAATAAAATGAACTTTCTCCCCAAAAATTTGTATGGGCAGTATATTCATTTTTTATTTCAATTAAAAATTTTTTGATTTTTTAATTTAAAAATGCTTCAAAAATAAGTTGCAAAACCGCTTTAAGTTTTTTTCTTCAGTTTATTTATAAACATCAAATATAACGGAACGGTTCGCAAATTAAAGGCATCAAAATTTTAAAAATTGAATTACTTCATTCAATAAGTGATCATCATTGAGCACAGACGTCAAATTCAAGTTTCAGAAATGAAAGACTAATGCGACGTTTAATATTGTGTCGCAAGGTTTCTTTTAGCAACTGCTTATATTATATGTGTGGCCTATTTTGTACCGTGAGCGAGTCATTGCGATATTTTTGCTGAGCTATGTTATGCGAGCGCGGCGCGTCCGCATCCATCGCGTCCGCGTCCGCGCGCCGCTTCCTCGCAGCTACTACCCGTTCTGCCGCTTAGTTCTCGTTAACTTATTTTAATTCCTAAAACATATTTTTTAGAGTATTGCGATATTTTAGCTGTGCTGTGTTCCGAGAGTGCGTCGCGTCCGCATCCGTCGCGTCCGAGTACGCGGTCGCGCACTGCGCGTCGCTTTCGCGCGTTTGGCAGCCACACCCGTGCTGCCGCGCAGTTGTTGTCAACTTATTTTAATCGCCAAAATATATTTTTCAGATCATTGCGATATTTTAGCTGAGCTGTGTTCCGAGAGCGCGTCGCGTCCGCTTCCGCGCATTGGGCAACCACACCTGTGCTGTCGCGCAGCTGTTGCCAACTTATTTTAATTGTCAAAATATATTTTTCAGATCATTCCGATATTCTAGCTAAGCTGTATTCCCCATGTGCGTAGCTTCCGCGCAACGAAATGATGCTATTGAAAAGAATACTCATTTTAAATGCATTTATTGAAGGACATATATTGAGAGAAGTATGAAAATGTTTACTAAAATAAATATTTAACAAAATTCATTAAATAAAAATATGTAAAAATTTAAGAGTGAATTTTGGGAGTAAGTTAATTTTTTATTTCGATTAAAAAAAAATGGGAAACTTGTTCATTTCTTTTGGGTGCCTCTTTTTTAAGTTTGGGGAATTTATTCACCATGTAGTTATTTCCGTGTAACACAAATTTCAGAGAATTCAGTTGAAAAGTACAAATTTGTATAAGGAAGCAATATACCACACAAATGTGAAAAATGTGAATTTTATATGCAAATTGGGCGTAAAAGTAGGCGTGGTCGGTAAAAATCATATGGCGACCTTCCCTGGAATATGTACTAAATTTCGGAGAAAGCCATTGAAAAATTAAAGTTTGTATAGCAATCAAATACAGAAACAAATAAAAGGAAAAAAATAAGTTTTATGTACATAGAAGTTGGCGCAAAGTAGGTGTGGCCTGTAAGAAGCAACGGTGACCTTCCCTGTAGTATAGAGATCGTGTGACCAAATTTAAAACATCCCTAGAAAAATAAAAATTTCTATAATGAACAAATATACCAAAAAACAGAAAATTAATTTTGTATAAAAAGTGGGCGTAGAAGTAGGCGTGGCCGGCAAGAATCATATGGCGACCTCTCTGGATTATAGAGATCGTGTGTAGCAAATTTCAGAGAAATCCGTTTAAAAAAAAACTGTGTAGAGAACAAATGTACCAAAAAACAGAATATGAATTGTATACAGAAAGTGGGCGTAACAGTAGCTGTGACCGGTACGAAGAATATGTCGACCTTCCCTGGAGTATAGAGATCGTGTGTAGCAAAATTCAGAGAAATCCGTTTAAAAATAATAATTTGTATAGCGAACAAATATACCAAAAAACAGAAAACGAATTGTATATAAAAAGTGGGCGTAAAAGTAGGCGTGGTCGATAAAAAGTATATGGTGACCTTAGCTGGAGTACAGGGATCGTGTGTACCGAATTTCAGAGAAATCTGTTAACAAATAAAAATTAGTATAGTGAACAAATATGAATAAAACAGAAAATGAATTGTATACAAAAAGTCGGCGCAGAAGTAGGCGTGACCAGTGAAAAGTATATGGCGACCTTCCCTGGAGTATAGAGATCGTGTGTAGCAAAATTCAGAGAAATCCGTTTAAAAATAATAATTTGTATAGCGAACAAATATACCAAAAAACAGAAAATGAATTGTATACAAAAAGTGGGCGCAGAAGTAGGCGTGACCAGTGAAAAGTATATGGCGACCTTTCCTGGGGTATAGAGATCGTGTGTACAAAATTTCAGGAAAATCCGTTGAAAAATAAAAATTTGTATAGCGGTCAAACAAACAAACAAACAAACAAATAAACAAACAAACAAAGAAACAGAAAACGAATTTTAGATATATAGATACCACTATGTGGTTATGGTTATAATGCCTTTGTGCTGATGCTTGTAACTACCAAAAATATCTAACATAGACCCATCTTTTATTATACCGATCGACTCAGAATCACTTTCTGAGCTGAAATTTTGATTTCATTGGGCAAAAGTCTATTTTTTTTTTTAAGTATTTGTTGTTGTTTCGAGCTTACTGGTCGATTTTGAATATGCAAATAAAACGAAGTTTATTTCATAAGTTTCCCAACGTTTCGTCGGTCTATGCCGACTTCTTCAGGGTTAATTTTTTATTATTTTGGAAATTATTTAACAATTATAATTGACATCGGAAATGGTCGTCCAGTATTAATTAAATAAATATCCCAAAAGGCGGTTGTCAAAGTTGTAAAATTAAAAAATATATATAATAAATAAAACTTGCACAAATAATTACTACACTAATATCACAGTTGCTACAATACTTTTTTTTTTGTCAACGATTTTTAAAATGTTTTTGTAGCTAATACATTCAGATTAAGGTAGCTAAAAAATTAGGTTAAACTATTGCTAATTGTGGGCGTGGCATGCTGTCAAACCCAACTGTTTTTTTAATTTAAGAAAAAGGTGATTTTTATACCCTATACCACTATGTGGTTTGGGTATAATGACTTTGTGCTGCTGTTTGTAACAACCAAAAATATTTGACCTAGACCCATCTTTAATTATACCGATCGAATCAGAATCACTTTCTGAGTTGATTTAACAATGTCCGTCCGTCCGTCCGTCCGTCCGTCTGTGTGTCCATGTAAACCTTGTAATCAAACTTCAGGTCGCAAATATGAATATATTTTGATGAAATTTGGTATATAAGCTTTTATCGGCCATGGGATGAACGCTATTGAAATTGGTGAGAATCGGTCCATGTTCAGACCTAGCCCCCATACAAATTACCCCTATGAAATCGACATAAATTGTCATAAGATCCAAATTGTCATATAGATCTTACTCAAATTGGGTTTATATGTGTTCATTACATCCATTAATGAGTAGTCCAAAGATTATGCCTGTGGCCCCATATAGAGCTGCTTCCCGATTTTCACTTAAATCTATTAAAAAACAAAAATATTGTACTGATTCTTCTCAAATTTTGTTTGTATATATTTTTGCAAAATACAAGAGACTTTACCAAACATGATCAGGATCGGTCCATTTTTGGACCTAGTCCCCATATAGATATAGCATCCGATATGAACTTTTTCATATCTGCAGCCAAAAAATTAATAAAAATCCCACTCAAATTTGGTTTTTGCTTACTTTCTATGTCCAGTTAGTTGGGCCTAAGAGATAGGGTTTCTAAACGCATGGTATAGGGTATCATATAGTCGGTCTAGACCGACTATAATTTTCTTACTTGTTTAGTATTTAGTTGCTGCAAGCGGCCATAGCTCTACCGTTTAATATTAGGGGCGTTATGAAATACTTATGAAACTACTATATTTTTCTCAAATTTCAAATTAAGTGGAATAGAACTTCTAGGGAACAAAAGGGAACAAGAAACATATAGCAACAGGAGAAAGGTGAAAGTGTTCTCTTTAACCCTATATATACTCTTGCACTCGTGACGACCCGTGGGTGGAACACTTTTTTCATTTTAATGAAATTACTCTAAAAAAAATTCAAATTACGATCATCTAAACTGCCCTATAAGTACTCAGCCCTATAAGTATACAGTGGTATATTAAATTTGTGCTTTAGGTATTTTATAGCTTATAATAGTCATTATTTGTTCTATTACCATAATATATTTGTAAGTAAGAATGTCAATACACAGAGAATGGAATTCATTTGTAACCTGGGTTTTTTTTATTATCATACCTTTTTTATACCTTTATATTTTACCTAACAATGCACTAATGCAAGTAGTAAAGAAAACACACACAGGTAATTCATTTGTGCAGTGGGTTTTTTACATATTATTTTAGGTAAAAATGCACTAATTTAATTTTCTTACCTTTTTATTTTACCTAGAAACATAGCATGATGGCTTATGAAAAGGCTTATAAGAAAGCGACATTTGAATACAAACTCAATTGCTCTAATATATTTCAGCAATAACAGTCGCAAATAAAATTATTCAGAAAAATATGAAGAGCTTCAGTTATAAAGAACTGGCCGAAGAGTATTTTAGAAACAAAAACCAGGAAGATGTTCTTAGTTACGTTAAAATAAAATTAAATTTAAATTCGTGTAGCACCAAAATACAAGAGTAATTATCTAATTTCGTCGAAGGACTAAAAAAAGCTACAAAGAAGTTAGCTACAATAAACAAAACTTTTTTATAAAAAGCGCAAACTGGTTAGAAGGCCAACTTACTGGAGCTGCAGAAACAGCAAAGCAAGATAAGGCTGGAAGAACACGCAAATCATTGGACAACAGCAGCGATAGATCTAAGAGATGGAAACTTAAAGATATTAACGATGAAATTGGTTGTATAAATATAAAAGAATATTTCCTTAATCAATTACGATCACAGAACCAATTAACAAAAGTGTTAAAGCTAGTCCAGTGAGAACAAAACGGATTCTTAAAAGCATACCAACTCCGAGCGATGCAAAACAGTTCACAAATGAGGAGGTATTAGCTCAAATATGTATCCAGCATATCATCACATAACCGCTGCTAAAATGGACTATTTGCCATCAAAGGACACTATTACAATCACACCAATTTCGGCACAGGTACAACTACAATCTCTACTTGATCAAACAGCCGAACGCTTGCTTCAATCAATAAAAGGAAATGAGTTAAAGAAATATGGAAACACAGTTAATTCTTTTTTGTAAATGGGGATGTGATGGTTCTTCGGGACAGAAACAATACAAACAAGTAGTATGTGAAAATATTTCGGACTCAGATATGTTCATGGTATCATTTGTACCATTGCGATTGAAAAAGATTTTGGAAGATTCGGAGCCTTCGAGTAGTACAACGCAAACAATGGATATTTGGAAAAATGAGACACCATCTTCTACGAAATACTGCAGGCCAATCAAATTTGAATTCAAAAGAGAAACTAATGATGCCATTAACAAAGAAGTTACTGATATCAAGGCCCAAATTGCAACACTACAGCCATTAAAATTACAGTTAGATGGGTAGCAAATTGAAGTAAGCTACCAATTAATGCTGGCAATGATGGATGGAAAAGTAGACCAGGCTTTGACTAACACAAAGGCTGCATTATATGCCAAGCAACATTAAGCCAATTAAACCAAGTCCCGACAAAACATTAGATAATACCGATGCATATGAATTTGGATTATCACCACTACATGCAAGAATACGACTTCTGGAACACATCAGTTATGATTTGGATTTCGGGTTTTCAGGATCAATAAGAAACAACGAAACCAATAAAGAGTTAAGAAGTTCAAAAAAGAAACATGTTCAAGATGAATATCGCAAATTTGGATTGAATATAGATCAAACAAAATAAGGGTCAGGCAATACAAATGTTATTTAAGTACGAAAAACATAGTATTAGTAAAAATAATAATAAATCTTCCATTGTTACAAATGCAATTAAAATATATTGCCGTTTTTTGGCAGCAAAAAATAATAAATTTTTCTGTAGTAATAGCAAGATTTTTAGATAATATTATTAACTTTTTTTTAAGTGGAAATATTCTTTGAGTGTTAACTAATTTGCAAATTTGACAGCAAAAAAATTAAAAATTTTTCAGTTGATTTTACTATTTTTTTTTTTTTTTGAGTGTAAAATTTTTTTTGAGTTTAACATTAAAAAATCCCATTATTACAAAAAATGTTTATAATTATTATTATTAAAATCCGTATATTAAATTTTTAATAAATAAGAAAAACAAAAAATTATAAACACGTATTTCTCTCTAAAAGTTAAAAAAAAATCAGAAGTTCAACTTTGACCTAGAATTCCTTAAAAAGTCCTCAATCAATTTTAATGTAATAAAAACTGAGTCAAGCTGAACTAAATATCTATCCATTATAAAAAAATTCTTAAATATTTTGATCGGTTCAAAAGTTACAGAATTTTGGCCAACGAAAAACGATTTTCAGCCACTGTGTGTCGGTCCGTCCGTCTGTCCGTATGTGTGTCCATGTAAACTTTTTAATCCAACTAAAGGTCGCAAATGTGAACATATTTTGATGAAATTTGGCACGTAAGCTTCTATCGGCCATAGCACGAACGCTATTGAGACTGGCGAAAATCGGTGCATGTTCAGACATACTCCCAATACAAATGACACCTATGAAATCAACTTAAATTGCCATATGATCCAAATTATCATATAGATCTCGGTCAAATTGCGCCTGTATATGTTTATTACACCCGTTAATCAGTAGTCCGAAAATAAACCCTACAGTACTATAGGGCTATGATTAGGCCCTCACTTCCCGATCTACACTTATATATATATTGGATCCTTTAGTTCCTATAAAAAAATTTGCATAGACTTTTCTCAAATTTGGTTTGTATATGTATTTGGAAAAAATGAGTGAACTTAACAAATATGGTCAGGATCGGACCATTTATCGACCTAGTCCCCATATAAATATAGCATCCGATATGAACTTTGCCATATTCAAAGGGGAAAAATTGATAACAATGCCACTCAAATTTGGTTTATGCTTATTATCTAAATCGAATTAGTTGGGCCTTAGAGATAGGGTCTCTAAGCGCATGATATAGGGTACCGTATAGCCAGTCTGGACCGACTATAATATTCTTACTTGTTTTTTTTTTAATTTAATTTTTGAAGATATGTTAGATTTTTAAGAAATTGTACTTTTTTAAGAAAAGGACCTTTTTTTAGAAAAGGTACTATTATTAAAAAGGTACTATTCAAAAGATTGAATTGGGTAATAAATGATATAAAACTGGTACTCGTATGAACTAAATATTAGGTTCTTTCCGGCGTTTTTATTTTACGACAAACATACGACCATTATCGGGCAATATGTAACTTTTTTCTTTTACATATACTTTTTATTTTATATAAAATTCGATTTATATCAAAACTTTAATCTTAGAATAAATTTTAAAAACAATAAAATTTATGAGCTGAAGTGTGCCGTTGGGTTTTTCAAACACTAAAATTACTAAAAGTTAAAAAAATATATTTTAACGTTTTAAATATTTAAAAACCTGCTACACATGTATTTTTTGAAGTTTAAATACCTACCACTAAAATGGCTGAAATTATAAATTTAGTCTAATTCTGGATAGTATAATGGTAATATGTTAATACAACCACAAGCATATACATTAGGGCGGGTCGATTTGTAGGGAGGCAAAAAAATCGCTCAAGTGACAAGGAAAATCATATTCTAGGGATCAAAATAAGAAACTTTGCCCAAGGAACGGTACCTCTAAAACGAATTCTGATGTCCCGACTTTTGACCTGTCTGTCTGTCTGTCTGTCTGCCCTGGGGTAACCCCTTTCCCCCTCATACAATTGATCTCAAACTTGGCCCATAGTCTTGTTGTGACTACAGATTAATTTTGGGGTAGTCACGCATAGTCACGTATAGTCACGGAGTGATCTAAAAGTTATTAACCCTCATCCGATCGATCTTTTCGAATAACATAACATAGTCAAGGCGTATGAATATTATTTATTAGCAGAGCAGAAGATACGTATACGTATGAGTGCTAATTTTAATATTAAATCAAACATAGTCAGCCCAATTCTAAAAAAAATGGCGATTTTTGAAATGTTTGTATGGGGAACCCCCAGGCGATTCCAGGGGGTCACTGGCATGGGTGGGTCGGCCTCCGAAGTTAGTGGGGGTCGTTCATACATTTGGACTCGATTGGAGCACTCTAAATGGGTCAAAGTGAGACAGACAGGTTAAAAGTCGGGACATCAGAATTCGTTTTAGAGGTATGGTTCCTCGGGCAAAGTTTCTTATATTGATCCCTAGAATACGATTTTCCTTTTCACTTGGGCGATTTTTAAATCGACCCGCCCTAATATACATACTCACACACACATATACATCTACGAAAATGAAGCCATAATTCATACTTACTCGGTTTTAGTCAACAAGTTGAAAATGAATCCAACACGCAAATAATCTCTCCCTTCAACTTTAGCTTCTTACAAACACACAGTTCTACCCACAAAAAAAAAAAAAACAAAAAACAAATGTTGTCTTTAACACAGTTGTCTTTAGCAGACGACTATCTAAGGTTTACATAAGTAAAACGCACATACTACTTAAATATCTATACTAATGTAGCACTGGCAGACAACTAACGAACCGACTAATTAAAGCACTCCCGCAGAGCCAGCTCATGTTGAGCTGTAATAAATTAACAACCAAACACTGTTTTATTCATTTCATTTCTAATAAAAAAAAATTATTATTACCAAAAACTACAGTTACAAAGCAAAACAATGACGACTATTAAATTGTTGTTGTTGCCCTCTAAGAACTAAAATCAGTGTAATGGGGTAGATTTCAGTCATGATTGTAAACATTATAGTTTAATTACTTAATAAATGAATACGAATTTATAATGGCAATATTGGACATTGAACTTGTAGAGACGATAACTAATGAGACCAGCCGAGTCTCCTTCATGTATTTATTTCAAAAATCAATATTCTGTTGCAACTATTCTAATAATAAGAGCCATTTGTGATTGTGCAGTTGTTACCTATAGGAAATATTCACTATTAAAGTATCATTAATCATTAGTTAATAAATGATTTATGAATAAAGTTTAAATAGTGATTATCAGACTTAATTTCCGTTTGTTGTCTGTGTTAATTACCAAGATGACAGCGGATAGTAAGCAACACAAACAAATGACATTAATTATGGCTAATTACCGAGACAAGTGAATGTTCGTAGCTAACAGATTATTGAAAAAAAAGAGTGAATTTAAATTAAAAAAAAATAAAATGACACGTCCATGCAGCATAAAAATGGTTACGAGGAGTTGGTACATTTACTTGAACAAATCAAGTGTTTCACTTGTTTTTTTTTTTCTGGTAAAGAACTTTTCATCACAAACAATTTATGGTTTAAAAGCTTTCTTACAAATATTTATTTACATTTCAATATTGTTGTATGCTTAAAAACCCCAGGCCAACAAAATATATATTTTCTTATTTCCTTTTTCTATAATTTTTTTTTTTTTTTTTTTTTTTGTAAAGATTTTTTTGTGCAAATAATTCTTCAAAGAAAGATAAAAGCACATATGTAGATGTATTCGTTGGTTGTTATGTAGTTGATATTTACTTATTAAGAAGCTGGCAGGAAACCCCAAAGTGTTTCTAAGTATCCCAGGGATTTTTCATATTCATACAAACGAATAAAGAATATTATTTTTATTTAGAAAATTCAAGCACAACAAAATGAAATCCTTTCACTCACAACATGGAAACACTTTGATAAATACTCGTACACTCATCCCAATGTCCACAGAGGAAATGTATTTTTCAAAAACTAAAATATTAACCATTCTTAAATGTTCTGGGTTTTTCCTGTTGAAAATCGATATAAGTTCAATATATTCTGTCAGAAAAGTGCCATCGATTTGTCAATACAACTAAAGTTATTTATCAAATCGTCTAATCACCTACAAATGAAGCTCGATTTGATGCAAAAAACTTTTTCCAACCAAGAATTCAGTGGTCAAAACATTTTTTCGAACGTATATAATGATAGAGGGCCTTATGCAAAAATATTAAAGTGTACTTCAAGTAGACTTTATCAACAATTTTGTATGAAAAACATACAATAAAGTCTACTTGAAGTACACTTTAATGTTTTTGCATACGGCCCATAGAATTCAGTTCTTTTAACCAATTTGTTTTAAATGTTTCTGTTAAAATAAAAAGTAACAAGGGGTGGGTAATTGGTAGATGATATTAGTTATATTTTTTTTTTTGGCGAAAATTTCAGATACGAGTATCGACTTATTTTCTTTAAAAAGCACCTTTTCTTAAGATGTAGCTTTTCTTAAGAAAGTACTTTTTCTTAAAAAAAAGTACCTTTTCTTAACAAAATACAATTTACAAAAAATAACTTTTTCTTAAAATAGAACGTCTTCATGAAGAAGTACTTTTTCTAAAAAATATTTTTATTAAAACAGTACCTTTTCTTAAAGCAATACCTTTTTTAAAGGGTATATTTTCTTTAAAAGTACCTCTTTTTAAAAAATATACCTTTTCTTAAAAAAAAACACATATTCTCAAAAAACAACTTTTTCCTAAAAAAGTACTTTTTCTTTAAAAAAAAAAAGTACCTTTTCTTACAAAATACATTTTGTAAAAATGTATCTTTTTGTAAAAATGTACCTTTTTGTAAAAATTTACCTTTTTGTAAAAATGTACCTTTACTAAAAGAGTATCTTTTCTGAAAAAGGACCTTTTCTGAAAAGTAAGTGAAAAGTGCCTTTTCTAAAATATGAACATTTTGTGAAAAGTGTCTTTTCTGAAAAATTTAACTGTTCTTAAAAAAGTAGCATTATTTAAAAATACTTTTTCTTAAAAAGTTTTTTTTCTTAAAACGTGCTGTTTCTTTTAAAGTTCCTTTCCTTAAAAAAGTACCAAATCTTAAAACAGTAACTTTTCTTAAAAAGTAACTTTTCTTAAACAAATATCTTTTCTTAAATAAGTAATTTTTTTGAAAGTATATTTTTATAAATAAAGTGTCTTCTTAAAAAAGTTATTTTTCTTTTAAAAGTTTCCTGTTTTAAAAAAGCATTTTCCAAAAAAAAAGTACCCATTTTTAAAAGCAGTTTTTATTAAAAAAAAAAGTACCTGTTTTCTTACAAAAGTGATTTTTTGAAGGCGTATATTTTCTTTACAAAACTTCCAATTGTTACAAATTTATCTCTTCTTACAAAAAAGCACCATTCCTAAAAAAAAGTACCTCTTCTTCAACAAGAGCCTATTTTTTTAATTTGCACTTCTTAAGATCTACCTCCTCCTATAGAATTGCCTTTTCTGGAAAATATACACTTTGTAAAAAAGATTTCCCAAAAACGTATATTTTATTTAAAAAAAAAGTGCCTTTTCTTACGTAAGTGCTCGCTAAATTTCCAAAAATATATACATTTTCAAGTATCAAAAAACTTTTCTTAGAAACGTACCTTTTATTAAAAAAATGGATTTTTGTTATATTAGCACCTTTTCTTTAAAAAATACATTTTCTTAAAACAGTACCTTTTCTGATAAGTTCGTTTTTTTCTTTGGAAAAGTATACTTTCTGTAAAAGTATTTTTTTTTTTAGTCATATTTTATCACAAAAGTACTTTTCTCTGAAATCGTTACTTATTTTAAATACGCTTTGTTACAAAAATTTTTCCTTTTCTGAAAAAATACCTTTTCTGAAATATGTACCTTTCTTTAAAATTTATCTCTTCTTTACAAAGAACCTTTTCTTAATTTTTTAAAATTGTTTTTTTCGATTTTTCAATTTCAATTGCATAATTCAAAGGCGATCTTTGACCATTTCAAAATTCTTTTATATACATTTAGCAATGTCTGTCCTTCCACTTAAGTCTGTTGCTTCTGAAAATAGAAATAAAAACAAATGTGTAATAAAACGTATAATTAGGGATGAGTGTTCCAGAGTTACACCAAGAACGGGAAGAAATAAAATAGGAAAACAAACAATACAAATAATACAAATAAAGGAAATTATATTCATACACACCCACACTCTCTCTCTCTCAAAAACATATGCAAACACAAAGAAACTTATTATTACATTGCCACACTGACCCAAAGTGATTTATTTCACAGCAAAAATATTGTCAATCAATAGATAAGCCGACCAAGTCATTTCTGGCCCACTTATTTGACTAAATTACCAATCCATAAACAAGAGCTGATGAAAAGTTCTCGGATTTTAAATAGTTTTACATATATTTCAAACACATGAAAAGTTAGTCACTGGATCATCATACATCATACAACCTCAATGTTTTTATAAAGAAATTTTAATTTTATACTAATATAATCATTATTAAACACTAAATAAATAATTATAAATAAAAATATAAAAATTTTATAATTTCATAGAAAACCCGAACTATTTTCCAACGGCCTCAAATTATACAACAGATAAACATCTTGGCAACAAGTCCTTTGTGATAAATAAAATTATTCGTATTGTCATTTAATGACGTTTAGGATTAAATCACTGTGCAATACCAGGATACATTAGGATGTCCAGAATTATTTAATTACAATTGAAAATAAAATTCTAAATATTTTATGAAGAAAACAACTAAAGTTACATTGAAAAAAAAAACATTCAATCATTTGAATATTGTGAAATTTCGGGACACTCTCATGTTCATTCAATGTATATGTTCATCGTAATATATGTGTGTATGTGTGTGTAACTGAGTTTTGCAGAGACAAAGATGCTAACTTTCTTGGTTTATTTTGAATCTCTCTGGAGGACAATAGCCCACAACATGTAAAACTGTCAGGAGCAAATATTTATGTGACACTAAACAAATTCAAAAATATAATAAAATGACAAAGAAATATAATAAACCTTCTTTTAAACAAGCAAATGTACATACGAATTTTTACATAAGCATTTATAGATTTTTAAACTGTATATAATAATATTAAAAATTATAACAAAATATTATTTTTTTTTGTTTTTTTTTTTGAAATTTGTATAAATTAAATTAAACTATAAATCAAAATGTTTTGTTAAATAAAACATAAATCTTTATAAATAATTTGAGAAATTAAAATTACATTTTCTATATTTGTTAGTGCATGCGAAAAACATATTTTTCATTTAATACACATCACATACTTACTCACTAATTAGGTAATATTTTCACAAATGAAATTAAAAAAATAAAAATAAAATAAATATTTTAAATTATGTTAATAATACAGCACATGTTTGCTCACATATACACGCATATTAGGGCTACGAAAAAAGATTTTTTTTTTTTTTACATATGTTTGAAAAGATTAAAATAGAGTATTTTAAATTATGCACTAAAAGTTCAGCCATCAAACGCAATAACTCTTTATATATTTCGATTTTTTGTATACCCTAATAAGCGAGGCATCCGATGTGTTAACCGAATTCGAATTCGCTGACTTAGCCAGTAGACTGACCGTGTTTCCTATATTAACTCTTAAAAAAATGTATTTGATATTAAAAATTTTAGTTCCAAGGACTCTTGTCATCAAACTAAAGGTCTCAGTTCTAAAGATAATTGGACGAAATTTTGTAGATAAGTTTGTATTGTAGCAAGGATTGAAATTGGAGAAAATCAGTTCATATTTAGAGCAAGTGAACATTAGGGATATTATTTTTGGCACATTTTGAAATATCAAAATTTACCTGAACAGTCCATGGAAAAATGTGAATAATTGCGTTTTTACTTCTACACGATCGTTAGAAAAGGTTCCTCAATAAATGCGATGAAGTTTGAAATTAGGATTTTTTTATGCTTTGTTTTAATACCGGGAAATAGATCTCATAATCTGAATGAAATTTTTACTTCTTAATTTTTCGCTTATGATTTATTTAATTTTTATTATTATTGATTATTTCCCATATGTAAATTTAAAACCCAAATGGAAATTAGAAAAATGAAATCAGTATTGAAAAATTTCCAGAGCCTGGAGCAGGAATTTGGTAAAATGTCGAGAAATACAAAACGTTGAAATATCATTATCACACATTAAAAAAATGCCAAAGCAGAAAGATATTATTGGAAGGTTTTACGCCTTAGCCAAAGAAGGAAAGGGTAAAGATAAAAGGAATGCTAAATTACCTGAAGAAATTTGGAATATGTTGATAAAACTTAACAAAAAAATTTGTATGGGAGCTGTTAAAAACAGTTAAAAAGTTGATATTATCTTACCAAAACCATTTAAAACGTTCGAACGATAAAAATTTGAATAAAATATTTAATAAATCCAGTGAAAGAGAATCTCCTTCTGAACAAGAACCCATCCAAAATATAAACTCTGATGACTCTGATTTCTCATCAATATCTGAAGATAATACTGATGAGAATCTAGATTATGATTACTAAAAACCCTCAGGCAAACAAAATCAACTTAAATTGTCAATTAATCCAGCTGTAACTTTTGTCGACAATGTTAACCCTCCGCTAAGTGACTCTCCCGTTGACACGTAAACAGTGAAAAGGTCCGCAAATTGTATGGTACTTTAATTGATGGAGTGTGTTTTGATTGTTAATTTTACGAGTAGAGTATAAAAATTAATCAAAAAATACAAGAAATGTGTTTTTTTTTTGACAACTTCTGTTTTACTTAGCTGTCCCGGCAAACGTTGCAATATAACTTATTTCAAGTGAATCTTTTTGTTGTTAATTATGATGTTATGTATTTACCATGTGTGGCACATGCCACGCCCACTGGTTTGATCCAGCCAATTTTTCACATAACTTCTCACACTAATTATTCGTAAACTCACACGTAGTTTCAAGACTGTCGAGTTTATAGTACACGAGATATTTTTTTTGTATGAGAGGTGACACGCCCGCTAACCCAATGCCGCCCATTTTGGGTACGGCTCCTTACATTGACCTGCAGAAAGTTTCAAGACTCTAACCACCATAGTACTCTAGATATATGATGATATGTAGTTGCCATGTATAGGAGGTGCCACGCCCACTGGTTTGATCACTCTCATTTTTAGCGCGACTTCTCACAGTACAAATTTATATACTTCAACAAAGTGTCAGGACTCTTGCTATCATAGAGCTCTTGATATGTGATGTTAAAAAAATGTTATATATGGGGGCTGCCACTCCCACTTCATATATTTAAAAAAAATATAGCCTATTTCACATTTCCGATCCAAAATTACATACTGTGAAAATTTTAAGAAGATCGGTCCAAACAAACCCACAAACAAATGGGGCGTTTCATGTCAAGTGACACAAATTTTGAAACCGATGTCTTCCGATCAGGATGAAATTTGCCCCAAGGTTCGTCCTATTGAATAGTAGTTTAGACACAAGTTTTCAACAAGATCGATCCTGAACTCGCTGACATTTGACATTTTTGCCAAACAGGTGTTATTTCTCAACCATGTAACTTTTTACCTATTGTTCTAAGCAAAATTTGTTGCAAATAGTTTAGATAGCTATTGCTTCAATCTTTCGGAAAAAATATTTTTCAAAAAAAATTTTTGTTTAACTTTTTTTTGCAAAATCAAAAATTTTTGGACCTATTTTTCAAAAAAAGGCCTTTTGTTTTGCTGAAAAGAAAGCATAGGGATTTTCTTTTCAGAACTTTTTAAAAATCCAGGAGCAAACCTGAAAAGAAATGCAGGGAAGTATAGCCTCCAGTGCTCTCATCAAGATCGCATCTTAGGTGCGACTGCTTTATTCCATTGGGCACCAATGAGCACCACCAATGAGTATTGCACGATCTTGGCATTTATTCTTCCTCCAAATTATTGGAAAAATCTATTACCTATCTATAACTTTATGTATGGTTCATAGTACGAAGTACTTTTCATAATTAAAAACTCTCTTCTACCCTTGAAGAAGGCTGAAGAATTTTTTACGGCACTGTGTTCAAGAACCGTCTGCAATTAATAAACAGAAGTGCAGCATCATATGTCCTGATCGAGCTGTGAAAATAAGCAAAATTTATTTCCGCTATTCAAATCAACGCAAACACTTCACTTAAAATTTATTTCTCGTAACATCTGTTTTGTACTTTTCTTTTATTAATATTGTTAAGTTGTTTTAAAATGGTTAAAAAAAACTATGTGAGTCCGACCACAGGCGAGATGTGTAAACATCTATTTACACATCAATTAAAATCAAAAAGTAAGCGCCATCTATGTATAGCAAACAACTGCTATGGTTATTATACTTGATGGTTGCAGTTGTTTGCTATACATTTATGGCGTTTTTTTTTGGTTGTTGAATCAGCTAAATAAATTTAAATCATAATCTTTGCACCAATACACTTACATATAGCTCACACCGATTTTCCCTTACGCTGTTTTTGTGATTGTACTGTAAAATAGATTTTTACCCCCCCCCCTGAGCGCATAGATGTTTACACATCAATATAAATCAATATTCCTCATAGCGTAGTACCTGCGAAATTTTTAGTCAAAGAAAAGTTATATCCATAGTGCACATACTCGTACAGGTAATATTGGCATTCGATACACTTTAATATACAACGAACGAATAAGTAATATTGATAAGATGTAAAATAACAATTATACGTCATGTATAATAAGAGTAATGGAAAATTTTACTAAACAAAATTGTTGGTAACGCTGTACGTATGATTAATTATCACACCGAGTACGCATTAATTTTTTCGAGGAATATAAAGTCGAAAACTAAGAGTCAATAAAAAGTATTTTTAGATCAAAAAACGGTAAATTTTTGGAGTACAACATTATCATCAGTTGTATCTCGAAAACTGAGCTTCATAGAGAAGAATGTTTGACATTTTGCTCCCAGTCAACAACAAACCCAAATGATTTTCGTGGTAATTACAAAAGTTAACAAATTCCAGTAATTTTTTGGATCAGAGCCGATGAGAACAAATCTTGACGTTATTTAAGGCGCTGAATTCGAATCCAGGTTTCCTTTCCCAAGATTGGTTCTAGTTTGCGAGTTCACGCATGTTGGCAGCACTGCGCTGTTATAACGTAAATCATCTGTTGGGATCGCTAGAAATATCAATGCAGTGTCTTCTTAAAGTTGTTGTTTTATTGTAAAACCTGTGAAAATGCAAACAGAGAAGTGCAAGGTCGATTCAAGGTGTTTTTGTTTGCCATTGTTATATGATCAGCAAAAGTTGAAAAAATATTACAATTGTGCTGAGAGACGAATGTTTTCATTGTATTGGTTATTTTGCAGCAAACACCTACAAGCCATAGGTAACGAAGCTATTTTGTAACGCGTGTAGCACAAAACTGTACAAGTGGTCACAATTGTTCAGGAATTATTATTTTCAGTTTTAATGCCAATGTTATGGAGAGGGCCGAAAAATCATGTAGATGATTGTTATTTGTGCTTGATGAATGTGGTCGACCTAAATGCAAAAAAAAAACTAGCAAAGTGTAAATATTCTGACACACCATCAGTGCCCAAGCCAGTTCTCCGCGCGAGCACTGACTGTTTGTCAATTTGTCCAGGTATGAGTACAAATTCTATGGGAACATTTTACACTGAATGACTTGATTCGTGATTTGGATTTCGAAATAAAAAGCAGGATTGGTCGTATCATGGGTTCAGGAGTGCAAATGTCTTGACACTTAAACAAAGGTCACAGTACAGAACCAAAAATCAGGCGCTTTTACCGTTTTTCAGAAAAGATGGGATGGCATCAGCAATGTGTATGATGTGATGAATACACCGTGCGATGCAAATATTGACAGGCGGTTGAAAATACAATCTGAAGGCTGGTTTGATACACAATGGAACTATCAAACCTTCTATTCTGATTTTGCATGCAGTACAAATGAAGAAATGCCAAGATACAATATGTAACGTTTTGACCAAGACGAAATACAATGGACTTGCGGAGAATTCTTCGAAAACAATTCTTCGAAAAAACAATTCTTCGAATAGCAGTTCTTCGAATAACAACTCTTCGAATAACAATAACCATAGAGGGTTTCAGCTATAGCGGGGAATAATATAGAGGTTTACAACTATAGCGGAGAAGAATGCTTTTCATAGAACTGCTATTCGAAGAATTGTTTTTTCGAAGAATGGCTTTTGTTATTTTTTTTTTTCAAAATTTACGTTTTCTTCAAAAAGTACATTGTTTTTAAGGAATACCATTTCTCCAAAGAGTGACTTTTCTAAAAATGTACGTTCTCCTAAAAGGTGCCTTTTCTTAATGAAGAACATTTTCTTATTTTTTTTATTTTATTTTATTTTTTTATATTAATTACAATACCAAGTAAATTTGGATTCTAATTTGGGTACAGGAATAAGCCGGATGACTAAGACCATTTGGCTGGTTTTTGCAGCGACAGACAAAAGCCTCTGGTGGGAATCGAACCCACGAGCCCTGCATGATAGGCGAGCACGCTACCTACTCCCATACCGGGTCGCTTACTTTTTTTTTTAAAGTAATTTTTGTTACAAAAAGCGTATTTTCTTTTTAATAAGATTTTCTTTCGTACAAAAGTGCTTTTTTTAAAAATTGCCTTTTCTTAAAAAAGCAATTTTTCCTAAAAAGGTACCTTTCTTTAAAAAAGCACCTCTTATCAACACAGTGCCTTACCTCTTTTTAGAAAGGTAAATTTAAAAAAAAAGCGTTTTTTACAAAAGTTCCTTTTTCACAAAGTACCTTTTTTACAAAGGTACCTTCTTAACATAAGTACCTTTCCTTAAAAAGTACCTTTTATGAAAAAAGTACCTTTTCTTAGACAGTACCTTTTTAAAAAACGCCTCTTCTTAAAAAAAAACTGCCATTATACGTTATTTATCGCATGCTGGCAGTACTGTAAAACAATCAATACTGACACTACAATTTCACAATTATTAATTTGACAGAAGCCCACATTTATTCTAAATCTTCAAAATAGTAGAGTTTAAGCATTTCAGGGAGGTCGTGTGTTATTGATTCAAGCTATTTTTTGATTTGTGTGTGGTGAATATTTGGTTGGAAAAAAAGGATATGCAATATAGGAATCATTAAGAAACTTGGAAAAACCGTGGACACCGACAATGTTCTGCAATAGCTGCAGAACTGTTTTATATAAGCAGTCAAATGGCAAGAAGATCGATTTCGATTTTTCAATTCCATTACTTTGGAGAGAGTCAAGTAACCACCAAAACGATTGTAATTTCTGTCTAACAAAAGTTGCTGGATTCATTATGAAAAATCGAAAAAATTTTACTTACGCGAATGTCCCATCGGTTTCCAAACCAGTTCAACGTTTACCAGTCATTCCCAGTGCAACGAGCAGTGAGTCCAAAACACCTTTCAGCAGCAGTGGTAGTTTGTATGAGGCTGATGATGAAGGACATTTAGTGACTCAAGCTGAGCTGAATGATCTAATTCGGGATTTACATTTAACGAAGCAAGACGCAGAATTACTAGCTTTACGCATGCAGCAGTGAAAACATCTTGCATTTGGGACAAAAGTAACAATATATAGAGATAGAAGCTTGGAATTGGCTGCATATTTGGAAAGAAAACACCTATTCTATACTGTACTGATGTTAATGGCTTATTTCGAAAATTGAACCAGCCAAATGACAAAACTGAATGGAGATTATCTATTGATTGTTCTAAGTACAGTTAAAGGGCTCTTCTTTTGCATATTGGGAATGAAAAACCATCCATATCAATTGCTCATGCCATTAATACTAAGGAAAATTACGAATCAATGACTGAAATTTTAAAATTACTCAAATATAACGATAATAAATGGAAGAACTGTGGTGACCTTAAGGTGTGTGATTTAAATTTCTTTGTATGCATAGTACAAGCCATCGTAAATAACTGTAAATTAATCTATTTCAGGTCATTGGTTTGTTGACTGGTATGCAAGGAGGTTTCACAAAATATTGTTGTTTCCTTTGTATATGGGATAGTCGCGCTACATTACTTCATTACGTCATGAACATAGTTTCCAAAAAGAACTGAGTATTCACCAGGAAAAGAAAACATTTCATATAAACCATTAATTGATCCAAATGACGTTCTTCTTCAGCGCTGCACATAAAATTGGGCCTTTCTAAGAACTTTGTCAAGGCTCTGGACAAAGACGGTGCAGCATTTACAAATTTGTTTGCGGTTTTTCCTAAAATTTCATATGCCCTCATATCAGGAAGCTATTGAATGATGACAATTTTTACAATGTTTATTGGAGAAAGAATATCCAGCCTGGAAATATTTGAAGAGCATCGTGGACAGTTTTCTTGGAAACAATAAGAGTGAAAACTACAGACAAATTGTTGCTGAATTATTGAAAAACTATCGTGAATTAGGTGCACGAATGTTACTCAAAATGCGTTTTCTTCATTCGCATTTAGATTTTTTTCCACAAAACCTAGGTGCGGTGAGCGACGAACAAGGGAAGCATGATCACCAAGATTTAATGTAAATTGAAAGAAATTATCAAGGATTTTGGGACAAAAGTATGCTGGACTCTTATGCGTGAAACCGAACCAACAAAATACAAACGACGTTCAATTAACGCCATTCACTTTTGAAAATTCATTGATTTTTAAATAAAGTTATGATTTTTTATGTAAAAATGATTCAAAACATTTTTTTTTTTTTTTTTGTATCTCGAAAACCTGACGCGATAGAGAAACACCAATTGCAGATTAGAATTCAGCCCACCAAATTACCCTAGAAAAGATATTTGGTTGCTCAAGTCCAAAACCTTGTTGCCTAGTGTTATCTTAAAAATTACCTTTTCTTATAAAAACGCTTTTTTTTTTTAAACGTACCTTAAATAGGTACCTTTTCTTAAAAAAAAAATTCTTAGAAAAGGGCCTTTTCTTAAAAAATTAACTTTTATTAAAAAAATTACCATTTCTTAAAAATATGACTTTTATCAAAAAGTGAATGTTGAATTTGGGGTTCACAAAACCCGAGAATAATTTTAGAAAAATCTATGCATCTACCACGCTTTGCGATTTTTGGACTGACGTGAATTTTTTGAAAAATGAGGCTAAAATTTTAGTGTTTCCCAATGATATTGTTTAGTCAAAATTAATTGATTTAAATCTGGAAGACATGTACATCCAGTAGGATGACTTGGCTAGTAAGATATTGTGACTTGAAAATGTACGACTACTTTCTTTCGGGTTTTTTGTCACAGACAATTCCAGCGCAATTCGCGTAGTATTGCAACTATTTATATACAATTAACCTATATCCAATTTTATTTTAAAAAAAGTTACGAGTTTTCCAGTAATCACGCCGTATACATTCTTTGGATATTCCGTATTATACTAAATCACAACATGTTGAACGGGCAGATATTGCCTAAAACATCTGATTTAAAATGTTCAGTATTAGACTTAGCACAAAACTTTAAACATGTATTTTTTAAACAAAATTTATTGCCACACTTTCAAACGGTACAAGCACACCAACATACATTAAAGTTTAGCCATAAAACAGTACGTAATAAAATTCTTTCTTACAACATTTCATTCACACTTATTTCATATTTTTTTCTCTTATTTATTCGCCAGCTTCATTAAAACATAATAAAGTATTTTTTGCACACCAAATATGAATAGTCCGTTTCATGGGTATAAAGTCACTTTTTGTTTTTCGTTTTCTGATTATTGTAGGACACCCAAATGATTATTTCCCACTGATATTGAGAAAAAAAAAGCTGAAGTATTTCAGATTACTACAGTTTAAATATTGCACAAGACTGTATGGAAAGACGAGAAAAATAGTGTAAATATTCCTTTCAGAAATTTTTGTGTTTAAGTGTGCTCTATATAATTTGCCTAACCCTGTATGTCTACTATTTCCAAAAAAGTCCACAAAAATGGGCACTTCAAGCTTTTAAATATTCCGTAAATATGTTCAACTATCAATTTGAACAGGGGTCCCCAAGAAAGCCAAATCAAATTTTCACTTGTAAAAAAACAAAAACTAAACTTCTTTAAAAATCCAAATTACATAAATTTGGAGGTTTTCTAAGAAATGTTATGAGAAATTTTTTAACGAAATATCCGGGGGTCAGTTAATCCAATTAAAGAAAAAAGCACGAAGTTCAAAGGCTTAAAATGTTCGAGAGAATATATGTTCTTATCGCTTTCACGACGAGGTCACCAAAGACGCAAAACTCTTTCGTGACAACTATAAAAACTACTAAAATCCTTTGGCCTAGCTACTGAAATTATTAATATGAAACACACTGTGTCCATAAATATAAGTTGTATGTTCTCTCAATAGGTTTATCAAAGCTTTAAATATATCACGTGCTAAGGAAGCAATTTTGATTTTTATATTCTTACCATACAGGAAGAACACACACATCCGTACAGACATACAAACACATTTCTTCTTATAGACTCACAAGGACACCTCTTTTATAGTACTTTAAACTTTGGCGACAAAGTTTTTCTTCGTGTTTTTCTTAGTTTTTTCTTTTTTTTTATTTTCTTTGCCAATGTAATTTTGAAACTCAAACGTGACATTTTATGAGTAAATAAAAGAAAAATATATTATGAAAATTAATGAGATATTTGATATGAAAACTAATTCAATCGTAAACGAAAAAGAAATTATATAGTGCATATAATACGAGAGTATATATGACCAAAAACCTCTATTTATTTTGTATTTTGTACACCAGTCCCTGCTGTGATAGATTATCGATATCTTGATCAAAACAGACATACGCTTTAATATATGATTTTCACTAAAGTGCCAGATTATCTGAGCTGGTGTAGCAACTTACTGGCGCATATAATTTTGAAAAAGACTAATTTAAAAAAAATAAAAAATCATTCATACTGTGGTTACAAATTCAAAATAATCTAAGGAAATTACTTTTTTGTTATATTTGATATTTAAAAAAAAAATAGATATTAAGTATTACGCAAATTAGATAAAAAACGAAAACAATTTTCATTTATGTCGAATTTTGTGATACTCGAAATACCGGAAAATTTTTTTTATTCCTAAGGTGAAAGAGTGGAACTCATATAAATTAGAATTTAAAACACGGCTTTTTTTTAAAGTCCACAAAGAAACTACCTTTCTTAAAAAATACTTTTTCCAACAAAAGTACTTATTCTTCCAAAAGCTCACTTCCGTCAAAAAGTTCAATTTTTAAATAAACAACTTTCTTTAAAAAAAAAAATATAACTTTGCTTCGGAAAGCACCTTTTTAAAAGGATATATGATACCACTTGTCTTCCGAAAGTTAGTATTAATGGAGTGGATATCGCCTACGTTGCGAATGCTAAAAACCTTGGAATGTTTTTTAATAATACCCTAACGTGGAATGATCAAATTAACAAAGCTTCTGGAAAAGTTTATAGTATTCTCCGTAGTCTTTGGTCTTCTCAGTACTTCACACCGCAGAAAATTAGATTTGTTCTTGCAAAATCGTTTATCTTACCTACGCTTTTATATGGTTGTGAATTGTTGTCAGGTTGTGATAGTGCAGACATGGGTAAACTTACACGCGTGTTTAAAAGTGTAGTTAGATATGTTTATGGTTTACGCAAATATGATAGTATCTCCGCTTTTCTAAATAAAATTTATGGCATTTCATTTAAAGACTATCTTAAATTTAGAACTTTACTTATGGTTCATAAAATTATTTTCACTAAAGAACCCGTTTACCTTTTCGAGCGATTACTATTTACAAGATCTAACCGTAATAACTGTCTTGTACCAATATTGTACAATAGACTAATATCCGAAAGACACTTTTTATACCCTATACCAGGGTAAAAACATATGAAATCAACCGAAAATATTAACATTTGTGACCTCATCACCTCCAAATTTGATAAGATTTTGTACACATGATCTATGGATCGGCACAATAATATTTGCCAACTTTCAGACATATAGCCTTCGAACTTTCAGAATTATGGCCATTCCAAGTTGGCAAAAATCAATAAAAATGCACTCAGATGCCTTAACACAATTTTTAATATCTCGAAAAGTATTCATTGCACGTTAATAATCAAGGGCTCATTTTACAGACTAAAACATGCGCCATTCCAAAAAAATTTTTTTTTAAAATTTTCGATCAAGGATAATGTAAATAAAAAAGGACTAAAATTTCCAAAGGATATTTCTCGAAAATCAATATTTTTAAAAATTTCAAAAAAATATATGTTAATTCTTATTATGTTTTGTACAAGTCTGTCAAATTTCAATGTGGAGTCTTTATTACAACATGAGTTATTAAGAAAAAAGCAGGCGAAGGTTTATGTATTTCATGAAATGTACCAAAATACAAAAAGGTGACAAATTACAAAAAGAAGGACAAATCAAATGTAACGGAACTTTTTCGACTTTTCTTTGCTTAAACTCTTTTTCTCCATTGCTAAACCTAAAAAGTACAACATAATGTATTATCATTATTAAACACTTTATTACAGCATATTTATTTATTTCTGAAGGATTTCAATTAAAAAATCTGCATCTGCCGCGTATCGCTTGACTTTAATTTTTTTTTTATCTACAGGTTCAATAGAATGCAGCTTTTGAGTTCCAGGAATAGTACGCAAATCTTTAAAACGAATTTGAAGGAACCGTGCTTCTTCTTCGTGGTCTTCTAGAGTTAAAAACTCGAAATTACAGTTCAAAAGATTTTGCAGGCACCATTCATATAATTGTTTTGGAGTAGTTATTTGACCTTGTAATGGACGCTGTAAACTAGCTCGACGTGCCTCTCTCTTTACGGTACCTCCAAGACCGTCACTTGGGCCTTTTCCATGGCTTGTTGCAAAAAAATGCCACTCAGCATTACATCCAAAATCTTCCATATGATAACATAAATTGATAAAGTTCTTTTTATTTTTAAACTGGGCAGCACTACCGTCTGAAAAATACGTGATTTTCTTCGGGGTTGTTTTAAACTTTTTTCTCAAAAATACATTCAGGTGGCGATGGAACAGATGAACAGCTACAGAATCGTGTACAAGACAATCAGATATTATTATGAAGTTTGTATGTTGTGTTTTTCCATCTGATTTAAAATAAATAGCAATTGGGTATAAAGTGGCCTGAGAGTTGTTCCAGTGAAATCCCTGGACTGCATCCTGAATAGTAAAAGAAGCATTTTCTGAAAAATCGCAAACTGCTATATACTCATTTTCTTCCAAATTTGATTTTCTTTCGCTCAGATATGCTGCCTGCTGTTTTGCAATAAATGAATGAGGTAATAGAATTTCAAGTTTTTCACATAGGGAATCCACAAAAACGTCGGCTTGGCCAATCATGGTCTCCAAATTATCCCTATCTACACTTACCCATTGTTTATATGTTATTTCATCAATATCAATTTGCTCTAGTAATTGATTTAGTTTTGCTTTTAAATTTTCAATTCCTGGACACTTGTTACATTTACGTAGGTGACACTTTGAAGAAGATGGAATGTATGTCATTTGTTTCAAACAATCTTTGTAACATTCAAGCTGATAATTCGGAACACCAGCAGTTAATTTTTTTAAATTTATGGCATCAATCATCAGCTTCACATTTTGATGCTTTGTACAAACACACACGTTATGAGATCCACTCGCATTTGCTAGAATTATATTCCTCGGACGAAGTTGGCAAAACTTGGAAATACATATTTTTATTCCATCATGTCGTTCCTTGAATAAGGCGTACATTTCTCTTAAGTTTCCAAGCAAAAGTCTTTTATTTTTCCTGACTTTTGTACCATTTTCAAAAAAAGACACGAAATCTTTCTGTCCGGGCATACACCTGCTGACGTCATCGGATTCATAAAAGGATTTTACTAAATTGCTTGTCACTGGTGAAATTGGACTTCCCAGTTTTGGGATTAGGCGTACTCATCGCACCCTTTGTTTCAACCAAATGCTTAACTTTTCGCGCGATATAGTTTGTAACCAGGAATTCTTCCTCAATTTTATGTATGCCCAGCTTTTTCGTAAAATTGTTAGCAGTTGGATTTTCTCGCTATTTTTTGTTAATGTTTTAAACTTTTCTTTTAATTGTTCTATTATTTCGGATTGTGGGCACATATGCGAAGTTGATTGTGCTGAACCGTGGAAAATTTTGTCTTGAATCGAATCACTTATTTTCCTGAATTTTCCATCTCTGTACCGTTTTTGATGTAACTTCTTCTTTTTTATCGGAGATTGTTCCAGATACGGTAAAGATTGGTTTAATTTTGAAATAGCAACTTCTTCCGTGCCTGACGCAATGTCATCTTCTTCCGTGCCTGACGCAATGTCATCGAAAGTATCTACATTTTCGTTTATGTCTGAACCTTCTTCCAAATTAGATTTATTAGATTTCTTCAGATGCGAAAATTTTATTCTACATGTCCCACAAATTTTATTTGAGATCGTAATGTTTTTATCCTTAGTATACTGTAGCATCCATTCTTGGACTTGTCTTAAACTTTTATTGCACCCAGTGTGACCGGATTTTTTAAAAGGATTACAGCAAAATGTTGAATGGAATGGCATATTTTTTTTTTAAATACCACAACCGAATGAATTGTGCACGACTTTTTTCTATTGACAATAATTATAATTTATTTAAATATTTAGTCTCTTTTTTTTGTTTTTTCAAACGATCAAGTCACTTTAACACTATAACACTTTGACGTTTAGCACTTATGAAATCTAGTATTCAACTGAAGTTTGACTTACAGTCTCTGAACGATTTATACTGTTTTTTTTGGTACAAAAAATAGATTGCAGGTAAAAAAATACACGCCTTGCTTTTCTTGAATTGGAAAATTTGCGTGAACTACGGGTCATAAAATGTTTTTTAAATAGGGACTGAATTTGCTACTGCCAATAAGCCGACCACAGGTCATAAAATATTTGTAAATTTTTTGTGTGAACAGGCAATAAATATTTCGTCTAGGTTGTAAAGTCGAAAAAGTTCCGTTACATTTGATATGTCCTTCTTTTTGTAATTTGTCACCTTTTTGTATTTTGGTACATTTCATGAAATACATAAACCTTCGCCTGCTTTTTTCTTAATAACTCATGTTGTAATAAAGACTCCACATTGAAATTTGACAGACTTGTACAAAACATAATAAAAATTAACATATATTTTTTTGAAATTTTTAAAAATATTGATTTTCGAGAAATATCCTTTGGAAATTTTAGTCCTTTTTTATTTACATTATCCTTGATCGAAAATTTGAAAAAATTTTTTTTTGGAATGGCGCATGTTTTAGTCTGTAAAATGAGCCCTTGATTATTAACGTACAATGAATACTTTTCGAGATATTAAAAATTGTGTTAAGGTATCTGAGTGCATTTTTATTGATTTTTGCCAACTTGGAATGGCCATAATTCTGAAAATACGAGAGCTACGACACTGAAAGTTGGCAAACGCTATTATTATGTTTAACTTTCCCTTCGTACCAAAATTCATCCAATTCGAAATCGGTGCGGTCAACTCATTGGTTGATTTCATATGTTTTTACCCACCACTATGTGGTTTGGGTATAATGACTTTGTGCTGCTGTTTGTAACAACCAAAAATATTTGACCCAGACCCATCTTTAATTATACCGATCGAATCTGAATCACTTTTTGAGTTGATTTAACAATATCCGTCCGTCCGTCCGTCTGTGTGTCCATGTAAAGCTTGTAGTCAAACTGCAGGTCGCAAATATGAATGTATTTTGATGAAATTTGGTACATAAGCTTTTATCGGCCATGGGATGAACGCTGTTGAAATTGGTGAGAATCGGTCCATGTTCAGACCTAGCCCCCATACAAATTACCCATATGAAATCGACATAAATTGCCATAAGATCCAAATTGTCATATAGATCTTACTCAAATTGGGTTTGTATCCGTTCATTACATCCATTAATGAGTAGTCCAAAAATGATCCCTTTGACCCCATATAGAGCTGCTTCCCGATCTTCACTTAAATCTATTAAAAAACAAAAATATTGCACTGATTCTTCTCAAATTTTGTTTGTATATATTTTTGCAAAATACAAGAGACTTTACCAAACATGATCAGAATCGGTCAATTTTTAGACCTAGTCCCCATATAGATGTAGCATCCGGTATGAACTTTTTCATATCTGCAGCCAAAAAATTAATAAAAATCCCACTCAAATTTGGTTTTTGCTTATTTTCTATGTCCGGTTAGTTGGGCCTAAGAGATAAGGTTTCTAAACGCATGGTATAGGGTATCGTATAGTCGGTCTAGACCGACTATAATTTTCTTACTTGTTTGTAAATGGCATACGTCTTTGGAACTCGTTACATACGTTAAATAATCAACTTCACAAAATATCAATTACAACATCATTTAAGAAAGAACTTTTTAAGTTTTTTCTCAATTGATTTTTAATACTTCATCTTAATTTCTTTAGTTAATTTAATTTTAATTTCTATATAATTTTTACCTGCTGTGCAGGATATTTTTACACTTTATTTTTACATTTTTATTATATTTTTTATATATTTTATATTATATTTTATTTTATATTATTCTTCTAATTTTAATTATAAATTAAACTTACTTACATTCCTCTTATTGAAAATTAATTTGTTATGACTAATGTTGTTTTATAAGATTTTAAATCTTGTTACATTAGGATTTTCATTAATAAAAAAAATTAATAATATTAAAAAAAAAAAAAAAAAAAAAAAAAAGCACCTTCTTCAAAATGTGCGTAATCTTAAGTAAGTATATTTGCTTTAAAATTACCTCTTCCTATAAAATTGCCATTTCTTACAAATATGAATTTTCACTATAACTGCTTTTTTTTAAAGTACCTTTATTAAAAAAGTGTATTTTTTTTAAGTATCATTTCTTAAAGAAATATCTTTTTTTTATAAAGTACCTTTTCTAAAAAGCAATTTTTTCTTATAAATGTACTTTTTCTTAAGTTACTTTTCTTTAAAAGTACTTTTTCTTAATAAAGGGAATTTTTTTTAAAGTACCTTTTTGAAAAAAGTAACTTTTTTAAATAAGTACACTTCTTACATAAGTATATTCTCTTTTATACATTTTCTTAAAAAATTAAATTTTCTGAAATTAATATATTTTCTTAGATAGTACATTTTTTTAATTGCATTTTCTAAAAAAATTAACATTTCTTAAAGAAGTAAGTTTTTCTCAAAAAATTTCTTTTTTTAAAAAGCATCTTTCCCAAAACCAGTACATTTTCTTAAAAAAATTCTTAATACAGTAAATTTTGATAAAAAAAATTACCTTAAAAAGGAACTTTTCTTAAAAATCATTTTCTTTTAAAATTAAATTTTGCTATCAAAGCACCTGCTCCTTTCCATTACTTTTATTAAAGAAGTTTACATACTTTGTTTTATAAAAAAGTACCGTTTCTCAAACGTGAAACTTTTCTGAAAGAAGTGTTTTTTTTTTTTAGATAAGCGTTTCTTAAACAACTACATTTTTGAATGTACTATTTCGTAGATGCATTTTTTCTTAAAAGCTACCTTCTCTCTCTAAGTACTTTACTTAAAAAGTACCTTTTCTTAAAAAGCTTTCTTAAAGGAATTTTTTCAAAGTAACGTTTCTAAAAAAGTAAATTTTCTTAGAACGAACCTTTTGTTAAATAGTTCCTTTAAAAAATGCTTTTAAGAAAAGCTAAAAAAATGATATTTTCTTAAAGAAAAGTACTATTGTTTAAATAGTACCTTTCCTTAAGTAGCACCTTTTCTTCAAAAGCACTTTTCTTTCTAAAATTAGATTTTCTTCAAAAACTGCCTTTTCTTCAGTAAGTAAATTTTCTTTAAAAAAGTAAATTTTCCTCATAAAGCACATTTTCTCTTAGAAAGTACCTTCTCTGAAAAAACCCCTTTACATAAAAGGGTAGTATTTGTAAATTCTTTTTTTTTTCAAAAGGAACGTTTTCTTCAAAAAGTACATTGTTTTCAAAAAAATACCGTTTCTCCAAAAAGTATATTTTCTAAAAATTTACGTTTTCTTAAAGGGTACCTCTTCTAAACTAATATCTTTTTTAAAAATGTGCATTGTCTTCAGAGTATATTTTCTTAAAAAAGCACCTTTTTTCGAAAGACCTATTTCTTAAGAAAGTATTTTTTTTTAAAGTATCTTATCTTAAAAAAAGTATTTTATTTTAAAAAAGTACCTTTTTCCAAAACTACCGTTTAAAAAAAGTATATCTTCTTTAAATGTACCTTTTCTTAAAAAAGTACCGTTTCTTAAAAACTCACTTCTTATTAACACAGTGCCTTTTTCTGAAAAGTACCCATACTTTAAAGAGAACCTCTTTTTGAAAAGATAAATTTGAAAAAAAAATAAACTTTTTTCAAAAGTACCTTTTTTACAAAAGTATCATCTTAACAAAAGTACCTTTTCTTAAAAAAGTAGCTCCACTAAAAACTAAATATTTTTTAAAAGTACCTTTTCTGAAAATAGTACCTTTTCTTAGATAGTACCTTTTTAAAAAAGCGCCTTTTCTTAAAAAACTACCTTTTCTTGAAAGAGTACCTTTTTTTAAAAAAAAAATTTCATAAAAATGTAAATTTTCAAAAAAAAAAAATTGAAGTAATTTTTCTAAAAAAAGAAATATCTTCTCTTAAAAAGGAAATTTTTCTCAAAAAGTATTTTTCAAAGTAATTTTTCCTAAAACGTTCCTTTTGTTAGAAATTACCATTTCTTAAAAAGTACCTTTTTAAAAAAGATCTTCTTTGAAAGATTACAATAGGACCTTTTACAGTTTCTTAAAAAGTACCTTTTCTTAAAAATATATTTTTTTAAAGTACATTCTCTTCTCTTGGAAAGTACGTTTTATTAAAACAAGTATATTTTCCAAAAGAAAAATATCTTTTCTTAAATCAGTACCTTTTCATGAAAATATCTTCAAAAAGTACTTTCTTAAAAAATAAATTTTTTAAAGCACTTTTTCTTCAAGTAACTTTTCTCGTATAAGTTCTCTTAAAAAGTAAATTTTTCTAAGAAGGTACCTTTTTTGAAAAAAGTAAATTTTCTTAAAACAGTACCTTTTATTAAAAAAGTACTTCTTTGAGTGAACTCTTTTTTAAAATACTTTTTATTAAAAGTAGTTTTTCTTATAAATTACTTTTTTTGAAAAATGTATTGCCTTTTAAAAGCACATTTTCTTAAAAATGACTTTTCCATTAAAAGCCTATTTTGCTAAAACAGTACCTTTTCATAGAAAATAATTTTTTTTAATGGACTGTTTCTTCAAAAAATAAAATCTTAAAAAATACATTTCATTTAAAAAGTACCATTCCTTAAGAAAGCACCCTTCTGAAAAAAAGTATCTTTTCTGAAATAAGTATATTTTGTCAAGAATTAAATTTTCTCAAAACTCTTTTTAAAATACTTTTTATTAAAAGTAGTTTTTCTTATAAATTACTTTTTTTGAAAAATGTATTGCCTTTTAAAAGCACATTTTCTTAAAAATGACTTTTCCATTAAAAGCCTATTTTGCTAAAACAGTACCTTTGCATTGAAAATAATTTCTTTTAATGGACTGTTTCTTCAAAAAATAAAATTTTAAAAAATACATTTCATTTAAAAAGTACCATTCCTTAAGAAAGCACCCTTCTGAAAAAAAAGTATCTTTTCTGAAATGAGTATATTTTGTCAAGATTTAAATTTTCTCAAAACCCTTTTTTAAAATACTTTTTATTAAAAGTAGTTTTTCTTATAAATTACTTTTTTGAAAAATGTATTGCTTTTTAAAAGCACATTTTCTTAAAAATGACTTTTCCATTAAAAGCCTATTTTGCTAAAACAGTACCTTTTCATAGAAAATAATTTTTTTTAATGGACTGTTTCTTCAAAAAATAAAATCTTAAAAAATACATTTCATTTAAAAAGTACCATTCCTTAAGAAAGCACCCTTCTGAAAAAAAGTATCTTTTCTGAAATAAGTATATTTTGTCAAGAATTAAATTTTCTCAAAACTCTTTTTTAAAATACTTTTTATTAAAAGTAGTTTATCTTATAAATTACTTTTTTTGAAAAATGTATTGCCTTTTAAAAGCACATTTTCTTAAAAATGACTTTTCCATTAAAAGCCTATTTTGCTAAAACAGTACCTTTGCATTGAAAATAATTTCTTTTAATGGACTGTTTCTTCAAAAAATAAAATTTTAAAAAATACATTTCATTTAAAAAGTACCATTCCTTAAGAAAGCACCCTTCTGAAAAAAAAGTATCTTTTCTGAAATGAGTATATTTTGTCAAGATTTAAATTTTCTCAAAACCCTTTTTTAAAATACTTTTTATTAAAAGTAGTTTTTCTTATAAATTACTTTTTTGAAAAATGTATTGCTTTTTAAAAGCACATTTTCTTAAAAATGACTTTTCCATTAAAAGCCTATTTTGCTAAAACAGTACCTTTTCATAGAAAATAATTTTTTTTAATGGACTGTTTCTTCAAAAAATAAAATCTTAAAAAATACATTTCATTTAAAAAGTACCATTCCTTAAGAAAGCACCCTTCTGAAAAAAAGTATCTTTTCTGAAATAAGTATATTTTGTCAAGAATTAAATTTTCTCAAAACTCTTTTTTAAAATACTTTTTATTAAAAGTAGTTTATCTTATAAATTACTTTTTTTGAAAAATGTATTGCCTTTTAAAAGCACATTTTCTTAAAAATGACTTTTCCATTAAAAGCCTATTTTGCTAAAACAGTACCTTTGCATTGAAAATAATTTCTTTTAATGGACTGTTTCTTCAAAAAATAAAATTTTAAAAAATACATTTCATTTAAAAAGTACCATTCCTTAAGAAAGCACCCTTCTGAATAAAAAGTATCTTTTCTGAAATGAGTATATTTTGTCAAGATTTAAATTTTCTCAAAACCCTTTTTTAAAATACTTTATATTAAAAGTAGTTTTTCTTATAAATTACTTTTTTGAAAAATGTATTGCTTTTTAAAAGCACATTTTCTTAAAAATGACTTTTCCATTAAAAGCCTATTTTGCTAAAACAGTACCTTTTCATAGAAAATAATTTTTTTTAATGGACTGTTTCTTCAAAAAATAAAATCTTAAAAAATACATTTCATTTAAAAAGTACCATGCCTTAAGAAAGCACCCTTCTGAAAAAAAGTATCTTTTCTGAAATAAGTATATTTTGTCAAGATTTAAATTTTCTCAGAAGGTAAATAAAAAAGTACAGTTTCCTTAATAAATAATTTTTTTTTTAAATGCCTTCTTTTAGCTATTTTTTCTTAGAAGAAAAAATTGATTTCTAATATAAAATGCTGCTAATTTAAAAAACTTATTATTTGCGGGGTCAGAAAATGTTGTTGGTTATTTTCGCTTATAGTTTATTATTCGATATGACTCAAAAAAAAATAAAAATAGTAAGTTGTCCTGCTTGATTCGCTTTGAAACCACTGTGCGACATAAGTAGAAAATGCTTTAATTTATATCAAATAAAATACATATCACAGATCCAGTTCAAAATATCATATTTCTACTCGCTTAATACGAAAAACCATTAACATGTGGCCTATTCACTTGAGCGGTGCGTTTTCATACTCGTACAAGATTAAATGTATATGATTTTAAATGTAATCTTAGAGAAGACTCAAAAAAAAAAAGAAACATATACACAAGTAAGCATCCGTACTACACCCTCCTGCACATATATACATATGTACATATGAGTACGTATGAATTGGCTAAGTGATAAGCCGTTTTTCTTTTCCGCAATCTAACATTAAAATTATTAAACTCAACAATCAGTGAGGCGTGTTGAGCAACCAAAAGGGTTCATGTAAGAATGGTAGAAGAAATTCAAAAGTTGTTGAAGCCTCTATTGTAAACAAGTTAAGTATTTTGCCTGCCTAACTGGCTGGCTGACAGCTGACTGTTGACTGCTGACACCGTCATATGCCAACCAGATTGTAAGTCATTTGTTTGTCTGCACATGTATGTGATTATACCCTATACCACTATGTGGTTTGGGTATAATGACTTTGTGCTGCTGCTTGTAACAACCAAAAATATTTGACCTAGACCCATCTTTAATTATACTGATCGAATCAGAATCACTTTTTGATTTGATTTAACAATGTCCGTCCGTCCGTCCGTCCGTCTGTGTTTCCATGTAAACCTTGTAATCAAACTGCAGGTCGCAAATATGAATATATTTTGATGAAATTTGGTATATAAGCTATTATCGGCCATGAGATGAACGCTATTGAAATTGGTGAGAGTCGCTCCATGTTCAGACCTAGCCCCCATACAAATTACCCCTATGAAATCGACATAAATTGCCATAAGATCCAATTTGTCATATAGATATTACTCAAATTGGGTTTCTATGCGTTCATTACATCAACTATTGAGTAGTCCAAAAATGATCCCTTTGGCCCCATATAGAGCTGCTTCCCGATCTTCACTTAAACCTATTAAAAAACAAAAATATTGCACTGATTCTTCTCAAATTTTGTTTGTATATACTTTTGCAAAATACAAGAGACTTTACCAAACATGATCAGGATCGGTCCATTTTTGGACCTAGTCCCCATATAGATATAGCATCCGATATGAACTTTTTCATATCTGCAGCCAAATAAATTAATAACAAGTAAGAAAATTATAGTCGGTCTAGACCGACCATATGATACCCTATACCATGGTTTAGAGACCCTATCTTTCGGTCCAACTACTTCGATATAGAAAATAAGCATAAACCGAATTTGAGTGCGATTTTTATTAATTTTTTTGGCTGCAGATATGAAAAAGTTCATATCGGATGCTATATCTATAAAGGGACTAGGTCCAAAAATGGACCGATCCTGATCATGTTTGGTAAAGTCTCTTGTATTTTGCAAAAATATATACAAACAAAATTTGAGAAGAATCAGTGCAATATTTTTGTTTTTTAATAGATTTAACTGAAGATCGGGAAGCAGCTCTATATGGGGTCAAAGGGATTATTTTTGGACTACTCATTAGTGGATGTAATGAACGCATACAAACCCAATTTGAGTAAGATCTATATGACAATTTGGATCTTATGGCAATTTATGTCGATTTCATATGGGTAATTTGTATGGGGGCTAGGTCTGAACATGGAGCGACTCTCACCAATTTCAACAGCGTTCATCTCATGGCCGATAAAAGCTTATATACCATATTTCATCAAAATATATTCATATTTGCGACCTGCAGTTTGATTACAAGGTTTACATGGACACACAGTCGGACGGACGGACGGACGGACGGACATTGTTAAATCAACTCAGAAAGTGATTCTGATTCGATCGGTATAATTAAAGATGGGTCTAGGTCAAATATTTTTGGTTGTTACAAACAGCAGCACAAAGTCATTATACCCAAACCACATAGTGGTATAGGGTATAAAAATACCACTCAAATTTGGTTTTTGCTTATTTTCTATGTCCAGTTAGTTGGGCTTTAGAGATAGGGTTTCTAAACGCATGGTATGGGGTATCGTATAGTCGGTCTAGACCGACTATAATTTTCTTACTTGTTTTTTTTTATAAAACTTTAACAAAGTATGAGTTCTAGTATTTATGTAAGTATATTTACTGCGAGCTTACATAAATATAAAATATGTGAATGAGCAGCACTAGATTTGTTTTTATTATCATTATTTTTTAATGTTATGTTAGCTTTTGCTTACAAAAAACAAAAACAAAAAAAGCTAATCAAAAGCCACTTTGCTCTCAACAAATGTACACTCGTTTTTAAAATGAGTTTGTTTGATTTATGTAAATTATGTAAAAAGTTCAAAACTCAACATAAGTACAAGCAACTAAAAGTTGTTAAAATCCCAAAAAGTTTATTTCTTAATTTCAAAATGTATATTTAATTTTCCTTCTCATAAGCTTCTTGTAGAATACAAAACAAACAAAAAAAACAATACATACGAATATATATTTAAGAATACTAATGAGAATGATATTCATGCGAAATGAAGCAAATGGAACAAATTAAGATTATGTTTATAACAAAGTGTTCTTTCGGAAATATTGAAATAATGTGATGTCTTCTAATGTTATTTGTTTTGTTATATCTTTGCTTATAAATTGCAACTAAACTGAACAAATTGTCGGCTAATCATTCATATTGAAATTTATTATTATTATTATTATTCTGATATATCAACAATAGTAATAATTAATCTATAATAAACACTAACTACACCATGTCCATTTTTAAGTCAGAATTAGTTAATGGTTATTAGGCGCATACAGAAAACAAATTCATTGTGACAAATTTATGGGCAACCGAATTAAGTTGACGGACAGAGCCCCGATTCCTGCTATCTTCCTCCACACTTTAGTACAAACACTCCTTCTACGTGTTGATGTTATTGCATCACTTAGAGACTATGTGGAATGAAATCTATCTACAATTCGACGGACGACTTGCTCAGATGAACGCTTATATAGTTGTACAAATCGATTTTTTTTTCATGCATTTATTTATTGGATCTTCACATAGTGAACTAACAATAATTATTTAAATCTTAGAACTAAAGCTTAACTTATTAAATTCGGCCAGTGCCAGAAAAAATTTAATGTTTCTACATAAATTTGAAATAAATAAATATTCATTGGCTTAGATAACCTCAAACATTTATTATAAGATCTGCACTCTCTCTCCTTCTTAGACATTGGTGGATACGATTGTTGAGAAGGTCACGTGCTAACGGATTCGGGTGAGTTTCTAGGAGCGTGTACAGTTTTTCATAATTTCGACTTTAATTAGGGGTAGATTTAATTCTGTATGCAATTGTGAGTTTCTCACATACCATGGAGCGCGGGTAATTAACTTTAGGATCTTATTTTGGCATCTTTGCATTTTCTCTACATTAGAAGCTGAAGCGGTTCCACATAACTGTACACCGTAGCACCAAATGGGTTTCATAATTGAATTATATGTCAATAACTTGCAATCAAGATTTAGCTTTGAATTTATTTGTGTTAATTTAGATTCTATGTGTTTGTTCCAAGTAAGGCGGTAGTCAATATGACTAGTGAATCTATTCGCGCTGATTTGCTAGAGTATACTGATCATAAATGTCAAAAAGTGAGCGCAGCATGACACTTTCTATTTTCTATTAAAGAAAAAAAAAAAAAACAAGCCCATGTTTACTTCATAAATTATTTAGCTGATACAGTGCCAACACGGATATCAATAATTAAAGACTCATATGCAGTTTTTCAGTCTTTGTCAGTGATTAGTAATGATAATAAGAATTGCAACGATTTTTCATAAAACGTTTCCGGTGACTGTTATAATCCTGTTGCGTTTACATTAACTCCAAAAGGAAATACAACACCATGTTTTATAGATCAATAAAAAGAATGAATAAGGTGATAAATAAAGAAAAAAAATTAGTGCCAAAATTGAGTAAAATTAGAGGAAGCATTCCTTTTCGATGTTCACTCACCTCTCGGGAATTAAATGCACAACATGCATTTTAATTAAAAAAAATTTTTTTTTATCTTTTTTCTTCTGTTTTAAAGAAGAATTTTAAAGAACTTCACTATGCCGACATCGATTTCGAAAGCAAGAGCAAAGTCTTACCAATTTTATGCATTTAAAGATTTTATTACACCAAAACCTCGATTTGCGTCGTTTCGATTTGCGTCGTTTTCCAAGTTGGGTCGTTCTTGAATTTTCGTGATTTCAGAGTTGCGTCGTTAAAATCTTTATTTGCGTCGTAAAATTTTTTATTTGCGTTGCTTAAATTTTATATAAAGGGGATTTCCCATTTAATTCTGTAGGAATACAAGGAAATGTTTTATTTTAGTACTAATTAACGAAATATTTATGTATAGGAAAATTTATTTCGATTTGCGTCGTTTCGATTTGCGTCGTCTTTTTTTGGGTCCCAATTAACGACGCAGATCAAGGTTTTAGTGTATATGCAAACTGCCCTATGAAAAAGCTCACTTCCGGAAAGAAATAATCGAGAAATTAGTTGTTAAAGGTAAAAAAATGCGTTGTGTCAGTTTTGCGTTAGTTGTTCCCTTTTATCTGCATTGCCTGGTATCTAACTATATTCAAGGATGTCAAGTTTTGTTTCTGCTAGGAATATTATCGTAGTTAATCGTGTTGCTTACAAATTTTATCACTGTTATAATGCCGGCCGGGAAAGGGATGAAAGTGATGAAGATAATGAAGTCTGCTGATCACGAATGGCAATAACTACACGAACTACATTGTCTAAGAACAAAGTCACGTTAGGATGCATATATCTGCTGTAGATGAAGAGAATGAGGAGCTGGCAATCAAATTTATTTCAAAGAAATTGCTGTAATAACAAATGCTGAACAATTATACTATAAAAAATGTTCGAAAATGCCAGAATCAAATGTCTAGAGTAAGCAAACTTTTTAGTAACCTTTTCCACAAATTATGACTTTCTGGTTTTCATTGTATAACATCATATACCATTTAGTCCTCTTTTCATAGACCACATAACATATAATGATAAAAGTATCTAAAATATCTATAGGCTAGGCGATTTCTTGTGACCGATGTTTTGTTCTACCGTCTTATCCCGATTTTGACCAAGCGTATATTATTTGAAAGGTATTTCTTTTCAGCTGATTTGCAGATTTACAAATTTTTAAATTTTTTCCTTTATTTTGAGTAAATTGCATTTAAAGTTACTACTAACACATACATAAAATTATACAATGCTATGTGTGTGTTTATTAAATTTGTTAATGTGTTTGTAATAAAAATGAGTTTGTTTCTTTTTTGTGTTGATTTGCGAATTAACTATAATTGATTAGCATACCTTTAGGGTCTTTATTTAATGAAAAATTAAAATTTCCTAGAATTTGCACTCGAATTTCGAGTGCTGGAATCTGCTAGTGTTAAATAAATAATTTTGGAACAATACTTAAAGACAAGTGGAAATGGTGTAGCTATTTGTCAAACTCAAATATGTCTAACAGCAAATTATTAATAATTTTATCTGTCTTAAGCACTCACGTATATCATTTGTGTTAGAACTGTTTCTAAAAGCCTTAAATAAATTAAACCAGGTAATTTATAATGCAGAATAATTCTTCTTATTGATTACAAATGAACACTATTTATAAATATTTTTTTTTTTTTCAGAAAAATTAGAAGAAAAAACTATTTTTGGGAAAATTCATTTATAGCACAGGGCAACATTTTCAAGTTTTGGGGAAAATCCAGTATTTTCCCTAAGAAGGATATTTCGTTTTAACCCTTTTCTTAGGTTCGCAAAAATCAAACAATAAATTCATGATAAGGGAGCCGGAAGTGATTTTTTTTTAATAACATGAGAATATTAAATAAAGTTAAATTTTGAGACACGAATATTTATATCTCAATCTCAGCTTTTAGTTAATTTCCACTTTTCGGCGAGTACAAAAAGAAACCAGTAGAGCGACTATACAATACTAAGAGTTTCTATAGAGCGTCTTCGAGGCAATAACTAGCTATAGAAAATAAGCATAAATTAAATTTTTGGTGATTTTGTCATTAATTTATGCCACGCATATTAGGGTTATGACTTTTTTATTTATTTTTTTTTTTTTTAAATATCAAGTTTTACATGTCCTTGCCAAAAAGGCCATAAAAAAATATTAAGAAATGCAATCTTACTTTTTTGCTGCCGTCAAGAAGTTTCCGCGCCAAACGAGGTCAAATTTGATCTATACTTTTTTTAGTTCATTTTAAATATTTTTTCGAAATAAAGCTTCAAACGGTAGTTTTAACTTATAACTTGTTAATATTTGTTTGATTAAAACAAATTCAATAAAATCTCAGACAAAAAAAGGTAATAAAACTATGCAGAAAAATTACAAACTCTGGAACATATATTTTAGTAGTTTTTAAAGTAGAAAATTAACGTTGCAACGTGGCGCCCGTAGAGCAAACGATGTTGCAAAAATCAAAATTTTCATGTGGCGCCGACGAAGTTTTGAATAAACCCATGTTATAGGAAACTTTTCAATGATTTCAAATATGCTGCTCTTAATAATATCACATTTTTAGTTTAGAAGATATAACCGTTTAAAGTTGACCGACTTTCGGTTTTCAAAAAAACACACAATTTTTAGTCAATTTGTTGCGATTTCAGGTGTAATATCACGAAATATAGGTGACGAATCGCTTTATTTTTTGTTTGTGTTGATTGATGTATTTATTAAATGTATAATGATAAAAAAAAATTAACTGTTTGCTTTGTGTTTCTCCTGGTAAATCACTATTTAAAAACTATCCGTTTTTTCACTATTTTTCAACTTTGACGGAAAATAAACAAAATCTATATTTTTCTATATTTGCCATATTTCCAAAACATGTTCTTTGGTTATTTCTTTACATAATTCAAAAGGTTTTATCTGCCCGTACGTGCCCGTTTGGCTTCTAGAGGTAAAAAAGATTAAAAAGACATGGTTGCTGAAATTGTATGGCGTGCATCCCTTACATGTTTTGACTGACAGTAGTTTGATCAAATAGTTTGAAAATTGTATTTCAAGTCGGTTGTCTACCTGTGGCCTCTGCCAAAGTCTACTGCCAATATTCTGTTACAGACACAGGATGCACAAAAAACTACTCATTGAAATTCGCAGCTACGCACCTCACTTAAATTTACTTTGGAGTACAAATGGTCAAGAACAATATTGACTTATGGTCCCTCCAGGTAGGCACAAATCTTATTTAGACACGAGCATAATATCAAAATTGCATAATTCAGCCTAAATCCGTATGTATGCAGGGAACAGGCAAATTTTTTTATGCATGATAGCATAAGCCTATATATTGCAAAATAAGCATAATGCCTGGATTAGTCTACAACTGAAAGTTGGCGCAACAAGTACTGAAACCATGGCGTTAAACAACTTAAAATTATTTGAACTGTTTAGAAGGTCAACCACACCAAAGTTTTTCACGGAAGCTGCTTTAGAAGAACTTGATAGCTTATACAGAAATAATGAGAAAAGCGAAATTATAAAAAATAATTTTTATCTGATATATGCAAATATTAAGGCAAAATGGGTGAAATCTAATCGAACCATTCAGAACTTCAATTCCAAATACGAGAACTGGCTTAATGAAGACACCATCCTGGATATATTGGCAGTAGATAAACCCACCACATCAACCAGAGGAGCAAAAGGAAGGCCAAAAAAAAGTATTGAGGAGTGTTCAATTTTCACAAGAAAGAGGAAACTTGCCGATGCCACCAATGACTTGACCACGAAGCATTTATCGGACGCGCTGTCTATTAAATATAAAAAGGATAGTGAAAGAGTTAGGTCGCAGATTACAAAATCTGTTGCTGATGCAAGAAGCAAATTCAGGATGCTTTTTTTAAACAAGTTGGACTAAAAGTAGACTGTCCCAAGCACGGATACGGTAACTCAAACGATGGAAACACTTCTAGGAGATATTTTGAAAATGATGAGGCAGTAACTAGAATCACTGGAATTGACAATCAGATCGTGAAAAGATTGGGAACGATCTTGAATGTTTAAAACTGCAAAGAAAATGTCAATTCTACAAAATATGGAGAATATGCATCGAAAACTGCATCTCTTTTAGCAGAAATTTATCCACAGAAGAAGTTGACCCCGACCGTCCATAAAATATTGGCGCATGGCAAATATATAATTGAGTACCAGTCTTTGCCAATTGGAGAGCTTTCTGAAGAAGCACAGGAGTCTCTTAACAAATTTTATAAAAAATATAGATTGCAGAACACATTCAAAGCATCAAGGGTACGGCAAAATGAGGACCTCTTCAACATGTTGGCAGCATCTTCCGATCCACTTATTTCTTCCCTGCGGCATGTGAAGTCATAGAGAATAGAGTTAGAAAATAATTATAGTTTAGAAATGATTAGTCTTTTAGATATACCTTCTCTTACGTATTGTGATGAATATTTTACAGAAAATTTAAAAAATAAATTTAAAAAAGAAATAATTTTTTTTTAATTTGTTGGGTAATAATTTAAAACATAAAACCCTAAAGAAAAAAAATAAAAACAATCTAAAAATGTAAAAATTATTTTTTTTAGTTACCATAAAATTGATTTTTCTACAAATTTTAATTTTGATAACTCATAAGTAGGCCCCTACAAAGCGTAGCACCCTTTCAAAACGCTCATTTCATAGGCTGAACAATTATCTATCATATGCTGTTTAAACTGTTCAATTATGTTATTCGGTTCAAAAGATATGATTTTTGCAACGAAAAAACTCAAATTGCGCCAAATACAGAAGATTTGCTATTTAAATTAAACACGAGCAAAAATTTATTATTAGTAGATTTATTGCATTAACAGATGGCAAAAACTTGAAAATAATATCTCTATATCGATACCAAAAATGTTTGGTGAACAATTTCCTAGAAACTTTAGAGAGATTTATGGAATCCCAAACTCAAAATCCTATAATTGTAATTGGAGATACAAATATTAACTTGTTCCATGATCCTAGTTTTTTACATTTGTCAAATTTATTTCTAAACTATGCCACAGCTGCCATACTTTGGTGACAAGACCAAGCGGTGCTACATGTATTGACCACGTATTTAGTAATGTCTTTGGAAAAATACTGGTGGATTCTGTGGAATGCCCTATAACAGATCACAATATGCTCTGCTGTAAGGTGAAGAGTAATTTGGTTTCCAACAGAGATTTTGAGATTAAAAGAGTCCGATGTGATTACAATATTTGCAACGTAGCTTGGCTGCAGTTAATTTAAATGCTACCTCATCAGAGTTAACAGAGAGTCTCATATATTGTATAAGTAATGCTATTACTAATTCAACAAGCAACACTAAATACAAAACTAAACTAATTTGAGTTAACACCGTGGATAAACAAAAACCTGCAAAACTTAATATTGTTTAAACGTAAACTTTTAATAAAAGGTAGAAAATCAAAATCTGTTAAATATGAAAATTTGTTTAAAAAAAATTGCTACAATTAGATAAATTGCTTGCAAAACATCCAGGAATAATTATTTTTCGATAATTTGAATAAAATTGATGGGGATCCAAAAAAATGTTGGAAATTTTTAAAAAAGTTAATCTCGTAACATCAACAGGTGTATCAGTTTATGATGAACAAGCGGTAGCTGACAGCCTGAACTAGTACTTTATACAGTCAGTTAGCGATTTGAGGCAACAAATTAAAACGTTTCCTGGTGATAATTGCAATACGTTTAGAACATTACCTCGAGATTCTAGCCATTTTTCTATTTTACCTGTTTCAATTGAAGATATGGATAATATCATAGATAATTTGAATGTTAAAAAGTCAACTAGTTCTGATAATGTTACACCAAAGTCTGTAGTTATTTGTAAACAGATAATTTCACCTATTTTAACGAATATTTTTAATAAAATTATAATTTCGTCCAGTTTTCCGGATTGTTTAAAAATAAGTAAAATTATTTCGATTCCCAAAATTTCTAATGCTTCTACAGTGAACAATTTTCGTCCAGTTGCTGTTCTGCCAACTATTAATACAATTTTTGAAAAACTTATTTACCAAAGTCTCTTGAAGTATTTCGATGATAATAAATATATTTAAAAATTTAAATTTGGATTTCAAAAAGGTTGTGGTACCGAAAAAGCGGTTGCAAATGTAGTTAACTATATACGTAATGGACTGAATCAGGGTTCGAAAGGAGTAGCAGGACTCTTCCTGGATTTCACAAAAGCTTTTGATTTAGCAGATCATGAAATATTGATACAGAAACTAAAATATTACGGTGTAACTGAAAGAGATCTGAACAAGTTTAAAAGTTATTTAAAGGGATAGAAGCAGTATGTGCAAGTTAACAATGCGAAAAGTAATATGTTAAACGTTGAGTGTGGTGTGCCTCAAGGTAGCTGCCTAGGACCTTTACTATTTTCAATTTATTTAAATGACATAAGTAATTTAAACCTCAATGGCCAATTGTATATGTTTGCAGATGATGTATGTCTCTTCTACCCGTATAAGTACAATTTGGTTTTAAAAACCTATATGGAACGAGATGTTTCCTTGATCATTGAATTTGCTGGATTTAACAAACTAGTAATAAGTGCGGAAAAACAAAGCTAGTTTAGCCCGCACTCACAGGCGGTAAACATTCCTTTTTACATTTCTGTTGATGGCAAACCAATTTATGAAACACAAACTGTTAAGTATTTAGGACCAACTTTGCAAAGTAATCTCGCTTGGGACTCCCATATATGTGAAATCAAAAGGAAAATTTCTCCAGCCATTGGAATCTATACTTCTATACTAATATAATAAAGAGGTAAAGTGTGTATTTTTTTGTTTGTTTGTTTGTTTGTTTGTTGCAGGCAATCTCCGTAACTACTAATCTGATCTTCCTGAAATTTTTACACAGTCTTACTGCGGATATGGGAAGTGCTATAGGCTATAATTTTTTAAATATTTTTAGTGGGCGTGGCACTTCCCACACAAAGTATATTTTTAATATCATATATATTGAGTACTATGGTAGGGAGAGCTTTGCAAATTTGTGTGAGGTCACCTATTGTTAATATTAGTAGCTACGCCGAAAATGGGCGAGATCGGATAAGTGGGCGTGGCATCTCCCATACAAGTATAATTCAATATTATATATCTCGAGTACTGTGATAGAGAGAGCTTTTCAAGTTTGTCTGATGTCACCTATTATTAATGTGAGTAGTCAAAAAAACTGGCCAGTATAGAACCAATAGGCGTGGCAACTGCCATACAAAGTAAATATAAAATGCAATATATCTGGAGTACTGTAAGAGTGAGAGTCTTGGGACTTTGTGTGAGCCCATAAGTTATTCATGTGATTAGTTGGACAAAAAATGGGCGTGATAATAGCAGTGGGTCTGGCACCGCCCGTACAAAGTAAATATATGATATATAACTGGTGTAATAAAAAATGGAAGCTTTGACTCTTTGGACGACCCCATCAGATCTTAGTATGAGTAGTCGGACAAAAAATTGGCGGGTTCACACCAATGGGCGTGGCACTCCCCATACAAAGTAAATATTTAATGTCATATATCTGGAGTACTGTAAAAGAGAGAGCTTTGTGGCTTTGCGTGAGCCCATAGGTTCTTTGAATGATTAGTCGAACAACAAAATGGGCGTGATCGGAGCAGTGGGCGTAGCACCGCCTATGCAATATAATATCATATAACTGGAGTACTATGAAAGGGAAAGACTCGACATATTGCACAAGTCATCAGATATTAATGTGAGCAGTTCAATAAAAATTGGGCGGGATGGGGTTAGTGGGCGTGACACCTCCTACATAAAAAACATGAAGTATTATGAAAGCGACAATCTTTTGTCAAGTACATTAGTTTTCAATGTGATTTGTCGTTGAAAATATATCGCCAAAATCAAAAATCGCCAAACCCTAAATATCGCGAAAAATTAAAATCGCCCAAAAAAAATCTTCGAAATCAAAAATGGGCAAAATCAAAAATGGCTAAAAAGAAAAATTTTCAAATGATATTTTAAGTTCAAGGCCAATAGTTAAGTGTTGCCAGATCTAATTTAGAAAATCCATGTTCTTCTCATGGGCAGCTACATGTAACTTGCCGAAAAATCTGATAATTGTTGTACCGAATGAAAAAACAAACATTGTATATCAGCAAGTATCGAAATAAAAAAATCTATACTAATAATCTATACTAGCATAATAAAGTGGTAATGTGTGTTTGTTTTTTTTTTTTTTTTGTAGGAGGTAATCTCCGTAACTACTCATCTGATCTCCTTGAAATTTTCACAGAATCGTAACTACTCATCTGATCTTCCTGACATTTTCACAGAATCTTACTGCCGATATGGAAAGGCTGTATTTTTTTTTTAAATATTTTTAGTGGGCGTGACACCTCCCATACAAAGTAAATTTTTAATATCATATATATTAAATGAGAGAGCTTTTCAAATTTGTCTCAGGAGATCTATTATTAACGTGAGTAGTCAGACAAAAAATTGGGCGGGATTGGACAAATGAATTACTGTAATAGTGAGAGCCTTGGGACTTTGCGTGAGCCCTTTCATTACGATTCGGGGGGAAGCACACCATATTGTATAAAATGAAATCCAAACTTAATGAAAAGACAAAGCTGCTTTTATACCAAGCTCTAATACAAAGTCGTTTGAATTAACCTTCTCAACAGTATACCTTTACAGGGATGTTTGCAAGTCAATTTTACCGATCCATGGTTTATACGAATATCATCTGTTAATGCAAGTATGTATTTAAATCGTTACAAAATGTTGGTTATCATACTATCAACTTTGTTCGGAATCAATCAACTTTTAAAACAAGAAGTCAACAAAATCTGAGAACAATTAGAGGCAGACTCGAAATAACTAAGCAATGTATTGAATATATGGGTGGTTATGAGTATAATAAAATTCCAATGAGTCTAAGAACCACGAATAGAATTTGACTTTTTAAAACAAATCTTAGAAAATACTTATTTGAAAACATAGAAACGCTTCTTTTGTAAGTTAAAGTTTTTTTTTTTTGTATTTATTATGTGAATATATTAATAATATGAATTATAAATTGTACATTTGACTATTTTGCCAACTCGTCTGTCTCAACAATGCCTTTAAGGAACTGAGACCAACTAAATTTTGAAATGTATTGTACTTGAAATATAAATACATTAAAAAAAACAGCATCAGACAAGTCTAAAAAGGGAGCATATAAAACCATTTAAAAGGAAATATTCGATATATGGAATAAGCTCAGGGTTCCAAAAAGAGAAAAGCGATAGCATCTATAGAATGGAAAGTAAATTACTTAACTCAAAGTTATAAAAAGTTTTTAAAAATACCTAAAACGTATGCCGTTTTTTTCTGACAAAAATGTCGCATTTTATTTTCACTTTTTTTTTTTGAAAAGTGTATTTTTTATATCTTCTGAAATAAGAGCACTTTATCTTATATATCAATCGAAAGGTCTCAAAGTTGAGCCCTCGTAAATAGCAAAAATTGCAGCCATTGAATTCTTTTAGGTCATAGTGTGAGAAAATTTTCCCTTTTTTGAATATTTTCACCCAATTACTTCAAAGAGGATAATAATCAACATTTTTTTGCATTTTATGAACACAGCACTTGAAGATCTTTCGATTGATGTATAAGATAGGGTTGCTTTTAATTCAGAATGTATAAAAAAAAAAGTGAAAAAATTATAGTCGGTCTAGACCGACCATACGATACCCTATACCATGGTTTAGAGACCCTTTCTCTTCAGTCCAACTAAATGGATATAGAAAATAAACAAAAACTAAATTTGAGTGGGATTTTTATTAATTTTTTTGGCTGCAGATATGAAAAAGTTCATATCGGGTGCTATATTTATATGTGGACTAGGTCGAAAAATCGACCGATCCTGACCATACTTGGTAAAGTCACTTATATTTTGAAGAAACGTATACAAACTAAATTTGAGAAAAATCAATGAAAGTGATTCTGAGTCGATCGCTATAATAAAAGATGGGTCTAGGCCAAATATTTTTGGTAGGTACAAACAGCAGCACAAAGTGGTGATTTCTTGTAAGTATATTTAAGAATGCTGAGTTAATATTTAAAAAATTTTTTAAAAAGAACTTCCTAGAATATATCTACAATATTAATAGGATAGGCAATTTCTTGTGACCGATATAAGTTTGGCAGGTAAACCCGGAATTTGAGCAAACATACCTCATTTGAAAGGTATTTCTTTTTAGCTTTCCACCAAATATAGAGATTTTTAAATTTTTAAATTTTTTTTGAATAAAATTCATTTAAAGGTTCTAATAACACATACATAAAATTATACAATGCTGTGTGTATGCTTATTAAATTTGTTAATGTGTTTGCAAAAATTGTATATTGAAAGCCCTGTATTGAATTGAAAAATATTTTGGACATAAACCAATAACGACAATAACGTCAACAACGCAACCGAATTTCTTTATAATAATAGCGTATGACACGCCCTGTGTCGAATTGTGGATTGACTGAAATTAGCACACCTTTAGGTGGTTAAAATACCCTTATGATCTTATTTCTGTGTGTTCAACAAATATTTATAATGAAATTAATTTAAAGAATTAAATTGGTTAAAAATATTGAAAGAAATAAATTGAACGATAAAATAAAATTTCCTAGAATTTGCTCTCGAATTTCAAGGACTCTACTAGTATTAATTATTGATCGATAAATATAATTTCAAATCTACAGAAATTTATAATTTTTTGTTATTTTATCTTCCAGTTATTTTGCAATTTACAAATCAATGAAGATTTATAATGGCGGTCCGAAACATGCAGCGTTGAAGAAGTAATGCGTGACTCTGATTCAGTTCCAATATCCGATTACGATTAAGATGTCAACTTTGACAGACACGATATATCTGTGGTTTTCTAGAATAACCGCGTATGTCATAAAATAAAAATGTTCAGAAGAGCCAAAAAACGTTTTATTTGAAATTATGGGCTCGATATAAAGCTTTTAGGAATTTTTATTTAATAGCCCTGTATATATGGGCAATAAATACTTTATATAAAATTTTGAGTCAAAAATCTTAAGAGGAATAGATTCTAGTGAAGGACGAAAAAAACAATAAGTAAATTACATTTAAAGTGTGTGCAGATAAAACAACTTATGTCGCCAAATATCGTTTTCTTTGAAAAATAAAACTACCAGTGCAACTACACATATAGACATAAGCTGTTGTTGCTTGAAAAATTATTTTTTTTTCGTCAACAGAAAGTTAATGGGAGTTAGGGTGAGAATATAACAACGTATCAAGAATAATAGTGACAACAAATAACAGAAATAAACACACAAGTTTTTATAAGTGGTTATAAACTGAAAAATAATCCAAAATTATTTTGAATTTTTTTTTTTCATTAATAACAACGTATGTCGCTATGTGTCGTTTTCTGAGAAAATAATTTGTCAGCGATCAAATGTAGGTTGACACTACGTCGATAGTGCTGCAAATTAGTTTAATAAACATTTAAGTTACGTCGTTATTTAAAGAAAAAACTCAGAAATGGTCAATATTTAAAAAAAAAAAAGTGAAACACATGTAAAGAGCGTTAAAAATTATTATATTTGGCATCGTTAACTCAAAACTGACAAAAATGGATATACGCGGTTATTCCACAAAACCACAGATATTCAAAGATGAATATGAAAAGTCTTTGACAGACAAAATCGCTGTGGAAGACAATGATCATAAATCTCCTTAAATGCTGAAAGTTTTTGTATAGCAGTTGCATAATTGATTACAAATTTTAAAAAATATCACAAAAATGTATAGCCTATGTCCATCCTTAAGAACAATTCGGAATATTGGAATCAACATTTTTAAAATCAAATTAGCAATTACGGAGATAACCTCCTACAAACAAACAAACACACATTACCCCTTTATTATATTAGAAGTATATTAGATAGTATAGATATTAAGAAAAAATGTGTTACAAATACTCGCTTCTTTTCGTTCCCCAGTATTACCTTTTCAGAAGAAAAAGTTTGTTTTTCCCTGATTTTTTCAAGCTTGACCATTGTTCAAAAGCAATAAAATCTTGACAAAAACTTCAACACGACATAAAATGGCTAAGATTTTGTAAATGCTCAGATCTTCTAACTTTTTTTGCTTACTTATAAGCCAACCCACCTACCCACCGTCCTTGCCATTAATTAACAGTAAAAACTTTTATTTCCAGCTCTCTCTTATTTTCGCAGAGAAACTTTAATGACAATAGCTCATTAAGTGGTGTATGTTTAAAGTTTTTAATTCAATTAGGGTTTTTATGTGAGTGCAGCGGACACAAGATAAAGTTAAATACTGGAACATGTTTTGTTCCACAAAATTTTGTTTCGTAGCATTTTTTATTTGTGTGTTTGCTTTTCAATTCAATACACTTAGGGCAAGAGTAACAACAAATTAACGATACATTAGAGGGACAAAACTAAAAGGATGAAATTATACAAATAAACTGAATTTAAAGGCTTTGAAAACCGTTTAAAAAAATGGTTTTAGCGTTATTGAAAATTATACTGTCAGTCGATCAGCACAATTTCACGGTTCGGTTAATATAAAACGACAAAAAAAAATTACCACCAGGAAAAAGTATCAACAGTTTATTTCACCATATAAATTAAAAATAACTGTAGTAATGTATATACTATACATATATACATATATATTTATTTTAACTGCAAATATATACATACATCAATAACATGATGGTGTTGAAGCGTATATAACAATATGAATGATTTTTGTGCGTATTTTTATTTTTTCCGGACCGGAACAACAAAATATTCGAGAAAAAAAAGCCGAGAGAAATAAAAACGCCTCACGTTCGCTTTAACAACAATCCATAGAAATTTGTCAGCAATTGAATTTACGCCAAATTATATTGGCCAACTACAAGTGATGCCAAATAGTCACTCAACCGTGACAACGAAGTTTTTCATATATATACAATATATTTTTTTCCCTATCACCCCAAATATATTCAGAACAACGTTATTGTGTAACAATAAAAAAAAACTATATTTTATTTAAGCCATCTTCTTATAGTATGCCCACATCCTTATATGAATTGAAAAAAAGAGAAATAAAAATGAAATTGTGCACCCAGTCAGCATTTGGAATATTATTTTATCAAAAATCTTCTTCGAGCCCTTTTGATGATTAAACAAAAATCATGTGAGTCCAATCAGAGGGAAGATATGTAAACATCTAAATTTCAAAATTTAATTTTTATGGCACTTTTTTAAAATCAAACAGAAAGGGTCATCTGTGTATCACTTATAGCAATCAACTACAGGGGCTCTACTAATATAAACGTATTTTTTATTTCAACTAGTTAATTTATTATTTTTCGTTTTTCGTTTTATATATTTCATTTTTCGTTTTTCTTTTTTTTCTTTTTCATTTTTTATTTTTTATTTTACATTTTACATTTTTAATTTTTTTTTTTTTCATTTTTCATTTTTTATTTTTTTTTTTGTCATTTTTTATTTTTTATTTTTAATTTTTGTTTTTCGGGTATAGATGTTTACACATCAAAACTAATTAATCTCATGCGCGATTAACAAAATACTCGAAAATGATACGCGCTTACGCTTAAAAACTGATTTACCACAAATACAATAAAAAAATGTACAGCAATCTTTCTTTCAACTCATACTCTCAGTCGGTCTGCCTGTCTGCCGTGGGGAAACCCCAATCCCCTTTATCCAATCGATCTGAAACTTGGCCCATAGTCATATTGTGACTATAGATTCATTTTGGGGTAGTCACGCACAGTCACGCATAATCACACGCACAGTCGCGGAGTGATCTAAATGTCATTTACCCTCATCCGATCGATCTTAAACTTGGTCGATAGACTTGCCGTGAAAAAAGATTAACTTTGACATGGTCACGCACAGTCGCGCATAGTCACGCAGTCACAGAGAGTTTAAAACCTCACTTCGCCTAATCCGATCAATCTGAAACTTTGTCCATAGACTTGCTGTGACCAAAGATTAATTTTAAAATAGTCATGCAGAGTCACGCACAGTCACGGAGAGATTTAAAATTCATATGCATAAGGAAAGAAAGAGTTCTAATAAAAACTTTGATTTTATGGGTTAGATTATTAGATAATATTTCGCTGTTGTTTTTGTTTACAACGGTACAATGTTTTACTATTTTTGAAAGAAGTGCTTAATAATTGAATATTGTCAATTTTTGTTCATTAATATCAGTCGAATCGTGATGTGAAGTTCAGCTATTTAAATTAAAATTTTAAAGTGAAAAATGTAAAGGGGAAAGTGAAAAAATTTAAAAAGATTTAAAAGTAATGAGAAGCAAATATTTATTTATTTATTTATTTATTTGCATATTCTTAACATATTAATCTAAACTAGCAGATCCGAGCCCTCGAAATTCGAATGCAAATTTTACGAATTTTTTTTTTTTTTTCATTCAATAAATTATTTTATACAACCCTAAAAGTATGCTAACTAATTTGAGCCAATTAAGAACTCAACAATTTTTAAATATCCGTTTTGTTATTGATATAAATTCAGCACAATTATTATTGTGAATGGTTTCTGTCCAAAATTATTTTTCAATTCAACACAATTATTGTGAATGAAGAAAACAAACAAATTTAATAAACACACACATAGCATTGTATAATTTTATTTATGTGCTAGTAACAACTTTAAACGCATATTACTTTTAAAAAAATTTAAAAATTTAAAAATCTGTAATTCTGATGGACAGCTAAAAAGAAATACATTTAAAATAATATACGTTTGGTGAAAATCGGGAAAATACTATTTAGCAAATCATCGGTCACAAGAAATCGCCTTACCTATTAATATTACAGATATATAAATTTTGCTATATAGACGCCATCGAATAAGTGGGTATCAGTACAGAATGAATTTATTGATCATTCTTACACCTAGGACAGGAAAATCGACCAAAAACAGGGTAAAAATTGTACATCTTCTGAACAAACGAATCCAGGAATACGTAATATAGTATGTGGATTGCACTAGAGATAGCATGCTAGAATGCTAGGGGTGGTAAAAACGGTCTGTAAATTCAAAAGTGTTCCTTTTTCTATCTTTTCTACAAATAAATTTAGGAATATGAAATTTGATATGTCGATTCCACCAGAGGGACAAACATCGGTCGAGGATAATTTTGTTTTTAATCGAGTTTTTAGGGGGTTAAAACGGTCAAAAAATGTGAAAACTGGTACCTTTTAAGCTGCGTTAGGAGAATTGGTCTTACGTCCAATTAATTGAGTGCAATATTTATTTATCTGCAGATCTGAAAAATTTATATCGGATACTATATTTATATGGGAACTAGGTCGAAAAATTACCGATCCAGATCATATTTGGTAAAGTCACCTATTTTTTGCAAAAACATATTAAGACCGAATTTGAGAAAATTCTGTGCAATATTTTGTTTTTTTTGATAGGTAAATAAAGATCGGGAAGCAGCTTTATATGGAGGCTCTGACTTAGAAATTTCCTATAGGTTTTATTTTTGGACTACCGATTAATGGATATTTTAAACACATATAAAGCCATTTTAAAATTTGGATGTTATGGCAAGTAGAGTCGATCTCATAGGGGTTATTTGAATGGGGACGGACAGTCGGCAGATGGACGAATGGACGGAAATCGCTAAATCGGCTGAGAAAGTGATTCTGAGTCGATCGGTATAAACAAATATTTTTAGTAGTTGCAAACATCAGCACAAAGTCGTTATACCCTATACCACTAATTGGTCAGGGTACATCCAAAGTTTTAAGTTTAATAAATATTTTCCTTCCCATATACAGAAACGCAAATTTCAGTTACATCGTTTCCACATAAGCCATATATGTATGTGCAAAGAGAGATTTTTAAATTTCTAGAAACCATCCGAACTTTTAAACTTTAGCTGTTTAAACCAGGGACGTAACAGTTATAAGAGTAATGACGAAAAAGTCTTATTTAACCATTAAGAATGATGAAATCAAATAATGGTTATAATTAATAATTATCGTAAGATATATAGTATTTTGGTTACTTTAACCAATTGAAGTGAGAAATTTTTTTTTTTTTGGTTATGAATAACTATTATAGCAACCAAAAAAATTTTTTGGTTACCAATAACAATTATCGAAAATAATTTTTTTTTTTGGTTATTCTTACCTGGATACATGTCGTATTTTTGATGTAATGTATGATTTTCGCCAACTAAAATACTTTAATTAAAATGTACTATAAGTTTCCAATAATTGCAAAAATAAATTATTATTTGCTTTTAACTTTAAGTCAAATGAGAAAAATGTATAAAATAAATTTTCATTAAATATATAACTGCTAACAAAAAGAGTTGTTTTTTTACTTAAATTAATAATAAAAAATAAACAAAATAAAAAAAATAACAAGTAAGAAAATTATAGTCAGTCTAGACCGACTATACGATACCCTATACCATGCGTTTAGAAACCCTATCTCTTAGGCCCAACTAACTGGACATTGAAAATAAGCAAAAACCAAATTTGAGTGGGATTTTTATTAATTTTTTTGGCTGCAGATATGAAAAAGTTCATATCGGATGCTATATCTATAAAGGGACTAGGTCCAAAAATGGACCGATCCTGATCATGTTTCGTAAAGTCTCTTGTATTTTGCAAAAATATGTACAAACAAAATTTGAGAAGAATCAGTGCAATATTTTTGTTTTTTAATAGATTTAAGTGAAGATCGGGAAGCAGCTCTATATGGGGTCAAAGGGATCATTTTTGGACTACTGATTAATGGATGTAATATGTACATACAAACCCAATTTGACTAAGATTTGTATGATAATTTGGATCTTATGGCAATTTATGTCGATTTCATACGGGTAATTTGTATGGGGGCTAGGTCTGAACATGGACGGATTCTCACCAATTTCAATAACGTTCATCCCATGGCCGATGAAAGCTTATATACCAAATTTCATCAATATATATTCATATTTACGACCTGCAGTTTGATTACAAGCTTTACATGGACACACAGACGGACGGACGGACGGACGGACGGACATTGTTAAATCAACTCAGAAAGTGATTCTGATTCGATCAGTATAATTAAAGATGGGTCTAGGTCAAATATTTTTGGTTGTTACAAACAGCAGGACAAAGTCATTATACCCAAACCACATAGTGGTATAGGGTATAAAAATAATATGGGTAGAAAACGCGACGTTATTATTCGCGATTTTTTCAATTACAATGAAAAGACAAACGAATCGACTTGCAAGAACTGCATCATGATATTTGTAGGAAATCATGTAACGAATTTAAGGAGGCATATTATGGTTAAACATAATGAAATTTATCAACAGTCCATTGAGGAATACGAAGACACTGAGGCTCTAGTGATTGACAGAGAAGTAAAATTTTCTGTGAAATACTCAAAAAAAAAAAAAAATAATGCTTGTCTCGAATTGGTCACGCAGGAGTCACAATCGCTATCGATATTCAATTCAAATAGTTTCAAAAGTCTTACTGAGCAAACATTTAAAGGTCTTAATATGACTCCCATTACATCGCACAATATCATGGCAATAGTATATGAAGAAGAAATAAGAATGAAAGAACTTATCACGAAAAAATTAAAGAGAAAAATAGTATCCCTTAAAATGGACAGTGCAACCCGTCATGGCCGTTCAGTTTTCGGTATTAATGCACAAATAATGGAAAAGGGAAAATTGGAAGTTTTTACATTATCCATGAAAGAGATTTCTGTGCCGCAGACTGCTGTAAATCTGAAAACAGAGGTTGAAAAAGTTTTGCGTGACTTCAATATATCTAAGAAACAAATATATACTATAACTACTGATAACGGTCGTAATATGCTAAAGGCGGTTGATTTGCTTACAGTAACTACACATGAAGAGAATTGCGTTCAAAACGACTTGGAGGAATCATTCGTTAACCTTGAAGAGTTTGAAAATACTTTCAGCGCGGAAAATCGAAATATGTTTTCTGTTAAATGTGCAGCTCACACCTTGCAATTAGTCATGAAAGACTTTCTGGGCAAAGCCAACATTACTTCAATTGTTGAAAAAGCGAGACAAGTAGTGAAAACTTTAAGAACGCCGAAGTGCAGGTAATTTTTAAAATTAATATTTAATTTTAAACCTCAAATTCAATTTAAAAATATTATTATTTATTTATATATATTTATTTTCTTAGACAAGTTTTGCAAATGCTTAAACTAGGCACACCTCCAACGAGGTGGAGCTCTACATTTACAATGCTAAAGAAACTCTCCAAATACAGGGAAATTTGCAATGAATATTTGAATCGACCATGGTTAGATGAAGAATGGGATGAATTAAATGACTTACTACTTTGAGCCCCCTAAATGAAACGACACTTAAATTGCAGTGTGAGCTGCTGGTTATGGGGCGATTCTTATAAAGCTTGGTTTGAGCTGAAGGTTAAATTGGAATGTTTAAACACGGAAGCATCATCTACTGTTTTGAGTTGTATAAAAACAAGAGAGCCAAATTTGCTTAACGCCGCCGTCCTTAACGCTGCAATATTTTTGGATCCACGTTTTCGACGTTTGCTGCCACAAAATAAAAAGGATGGAGCGAGAGTTCATCTGAAGAAGTTGGCAACACAAGTTAATGAATTGAACCAGGTTTATGGGCGCCGATAATAAACTGTGGCTTATACCTTTAATTATACTTCCTCAAGCAACACAGTGTCCTTCAGAAACTGAACAAATGTTCATTGACGAAACGTCAAATACTAACACTTCCTCTTCAGTTCGACTTTACGAAGATTGGAAGTTGACTCATCGTCAGAAGATGAGTCGCCAAGCGTGCATTCAAAACCATTGTTAATACAAACCATTGCCGAAATCGATTCCTACCGGGAAGGAAGAGTTGATATCGATGCCAACCTTCTGCAATACTGGGAGGAGAAAAAATATAAGTTCCCATTCCTCAAACAACTGGCAGACATTGTTCATGCCGCTCCAGCAACTCAAGTTAGCGTCGAGCGAGCGTTCTCTGCATTGAGACTAGTGTTAAGTGATTTAAGATGTAACCTCTCAGACGATTCATTGCGATCGCTTATGTTCGTAAAACTAAACAATAAACCCAAGTAGAGATATTATAAACAAAAAAAATATGAATTAAATTAAAAAGAAGTTTAATTTAAATAATATTTATACCCTATACCACTATGTGGTTTGGGTATAATGACTTTGTGCTGCTGTTTGTAACAACGAAAAATATTTGACCTAGACCCATCTTTAATTATACCGATCGAATCAGAATCACTTTTTGAGTTGATTTAACAATGTCCGTCCGTCCGTCCGTCCGTCCGTCCGTCCGTCTGTGTGTCCATGTAAACCTTGTAATCAAACTGCAGGTCGCAAATATGAATATATTTTGATGAAATTTGGAACATAAGCTTTCATCGGCCATGGGATGAACGCTATTGAAATTGGTGAGAATCGGTTAATGTTCAGACCTAGCCCCGATACAAATTACCCCTATGAAATCGACATAAATTGCCATAAGATCCAAATTGTCATATAGATCTTACTCAAATTGGGTTTTGTATGCGTTCATTACGTACGTTAATGAGTAATCCAAAAATGATCCCTTTGGCCCCATATAGGGCTGCTTCCCGATCTTCACTTAAATCTATTAAAAAACAAAAATATTGCACTGATTCTTCTCAGATTTGGTTTGTATATATTTTTGCAAAATACAAGAGATTTTTCCAAACATGATCAGGATCGGTCCATTTTTGGACCTAGTCCCCATATAGATATAGCATCCGATATGAACTTTTTCATATCTGCAGCCAAAAAAATTAATAAAAATCCCACTCAAATTTGGTTTTTGCTTATTTTCTATGTCCAGTTAGTTGGGCCTAAGAGATAGGGTTTCTAAACGCATGGTATAGGGTATCGTATAGTCGGTCTAGACCGACTATAATTTTCTTACTTGTTTATTTATAAAATTAATAAACAATTGTTTCAAAACTGTCCGTTTTGTTTACTTTACCGAGGAAACTTTAATCCCTTGCCCTATATACGCCTTAGAAATGCATACATTACATCAAAAATACAATATGTATCTGGGTAGGAGTAACCAAAAAAAAAATTACTTTCGATAATGGTTATTGGTAACCAAAAAATTTTTTTGGTTGCTATAATAGTTATTCATAACCAAAATTGGTTAAAGTAACCAAAATACTATATATCTCACGATAATTGTTAAAATTTCCCTAAAAAATATAAATCGAATTTAAGCATAACCTTTTCTTCAAAAAAAAAAAAAAAAATAACAATTATTTTCCGTCCATGGTTTAAACCTTATTATTGCTTATGATATAAAATATAAAAACATTGATTCGGTTATGCAAATGTCATTTTATTGCTACTAGCAGACTCCAGCGCTCGAAATTCGAGTGCAATCTCAAAGGCAACTTTCAACTTAGCCAATTCAAAAACCAACACTTTTTTGGTTTATAATTATTGTGAATGAAGATGACAAACTCATTAACAAACACATTAAGAAATTTAATAAACACACACATTGCATATGTATAATTTTATGTATGTGTTGGTAGCAACTTTAAATGCAATTTACTCAAAATAAAGGAAAAAATTTTAAAATCTGTAAATCTGGTAAACAGCTAAAAAGAAATACCTTTCAAATAATATACGTTCGGTAAAAAGCGGGATAAAACGGTAGAACAAAAAATCGGTAACAAAAAATCGCCTAGCCTATTAATATTCTAGATAATGATACGGGTATTATAGCTTCATTCAAACTTTATCTATAAATGCAGCGAAACGCTTGAAAATTATCCCATTAAATTTTGATATGAGTTTCTAAAATTAAATTTTTTCTACATCAACAAGAATTGTAAATGCAGAAGCTACAACATGGGACCCTAATACTATCTATAATATACTATCTGTACTAACTATGCTACGAGTAATATAATAAACGAGTAATTTTTGTGTTATTTTTAGACGGCGTGGCACCTCCCATACAAAGTGACAGGGACAGCTTTGCAAATTGGTCCGATGTCATTTATTATTAATGTGAGTAATCGGACAAAAAATGGGCGATATCGGGCCAATGGGCGTCGCACTCCCCATACAAAGTAATTACTAAATTTCATATATCTGGAGTACTGTAATATAGAGAGCCTTGTGACCTTGCGTGAGCCCATAAGCTATTTAATTTATTAGTCGAACAAAAAATGGGCGTAGCACCGCTCATGCAAAGTAACTGTATAATATCATAGAACTGGTTTCCTATAAAGCCTCGACACTTTGCACGAGTCCATCGGATATTAATGTGAGTAGTCTGATAAAAATTGGTCGGATAAAATTAGAGGGTGTGGCACATTCTATACAAAAAAATATGAAGTACTACGAAGCGACAGTCTTGAAAGTTTTGATAATTACATTAATTATCAATGTGAGTAGGCGTGGAAAATATGGGCAGAATCACCAAATTCAAAAATCGCTAAAATTGAAAATCGCCAAAAACAAAAATCGCCAAAACCGAAAATCGCGAAAAATAAAAATGGCAAATAAAATCTTCAAAATCAAAAAAACCAAAAATCGCCAAAATCAGAACTCCCTAAAATGAAAAATTGCCAAAATGATATTCAAAATACAAGGCCAATAGTTAAGTGTTGCCAGATTTAATTTGGAAAATTTGTGTTTTTCTTATGGCTAGCTTTATGTACCCTGGTCCAGAGTAGGAAGGCCGAGAAATTTTGTAATTATTGCACTAAATGAAAAAACAAAAAATATTGTGTAACATTAAGCATTTAAATAAAAAAATATAAAATATAAAAATAAAAATATAAAATTGATTATGAAATAACATTTCAATAAGTTTCGGTATGTCGTAGCGAAACTCGACGGGGCATACTAGTAAATTAAATTTTTCAGATATTTATATCAGCAGTTCTTTTCCAAATCATGTTTTACATGACATATAACATTGTTTAGAAAAAATGCAGTCTATTTTAAATCCATTTCGCACCTTAAATACAAAACAGTCACAACTCGAAATTTTCAAATTTTCAGGAGAGGCAAAAAACTGTTTATGTAAAAATGATTGTATTATTTAAAAAAATGTAGTTTCATTATGAAAAATGTCCATTTTGAGGAAAGTTTTGCTATACTTTTTTTTTATTTATAATGTATTTGTGGAAATAAAATATAATTTTGAGTTATGACTCGACTGAAATTTTTTTTTTTTTTTTTGACTTGCCCCAGATATAACAGTATTTTTTCCTGTTAAAGAAGATAGTTATGAGTAATAAATTTTTGCTGTAGATAGAATTGTTTACTGCGAAATAATTTATGGAAAAAAGTCAATTTTGGAAAATTTTGAGTGGTGACTCTTTTGTATTTAAGGTGCGATTTGTCTACGAATATCCATGATATGTAACTTATATTGTCAATATTATTTTAATTAATTTGTAAATTGTTTTTAAATGTATTTTGTATATTTTTCATATCAATCATATTTTTGATCTTTACAGTTTGAGTATTATGTGAAACTAATATGAATAAAAAATTGGTAATTGAATGGAGTAGGCGGCACTACATTGGAAACTTTTACAAAATTTGAAATTTGCTGATTTTGTTTTTTAATAATTACAAATTATGTTTCTTTTTTCGAAATTACTCTTTGATGTGTTATATATTAAAAGATAACAAATTTATTGCAAAAAGTATAATTAAGAAAAAAATAGATAAACGGTAAAATAAGTATTTTTTTAGTAATGCCGGAACAGTGGAAACTTTTAAATTTCTTTACCAGGGTTGATTAAAACAATAGAAATAGAAGAAGGTGTGAAAGAGAATGTTAAACTTCTTAACCGTAATTTAAATATTTATAGGTTCTGAAGTTTTCTTTCAATTATTATAAGATAATGGCAAGAATATAGTTTTAAGAAAAGTTAAAAATCAAAAAAAAAATGATGTTAATGCTGGTCGTAAGCAAAAGAATATTTGCGAGAAATATTCCATGAATACATTTATTTTTATGGCGCAGGCCCCATAAAACGATTCAAAGGCAGGGTAATTTAATTGCAAGACAGTTTAAAAATATCCAAAAATGCTGCTTAAAGAGGTCACTAACAATCTGAAAGTAAAACTACCCGACGAACAATTAAGGCCGATCTTGGTTGTTATCATCCTGAAAGGAAATCACTGATATCAGAGAAAAATCGTCTGGCTAGCATTAGTCTTGCTAAAGAACATATAAACAGGAGTTAGAGTACTGTTGGCGAATAGTGTTAGCGAAAATATTAAATATTTAAGATGCTATAAAATTTTCCAAAACTGGCAGCGGAGCAAACGCTTGGGGAGTTTTACTATAATAAGTTATGAAGTTATGTTAATATTTTTTCTTTAAATAAATAAAACATACAACTGTTTAAATTAATAAAATAGTTTTTAATTTTATGATAAAATTTTTTGAGCGTCGAAAATATCTATAATATTAATGGGCTAGGCGATTTCTTGTGACCAATGGTTTGTTCTATCATTTTATCCCGATTTTGACAAACGTATATTATTTGAAAGGTATTTCTTTTTAGCCGTTTCGCAGATTTAGAGATTTTAATATTTTTCCTTTATTTTGAGAAAATTGCATTTAAATTTGCTACTAACACATACATAAAATTACACATATGCTAAGTGTGTTTCATTAAATCTGTTAATGTGTTTGTTAACGAGTTTGTTATCTTCATTCACAATAATAATAAACCATAAAAGTGTTGATTTGTGAATTGGCTAATTTGAAAAATAAAGCTGCCTAGAAATTGCACTCGAATTTCGAGCGCTATCTGCTAGCATTTCGTTAAAAGTCTCCATCGTATCGTCACTCGCTCTTATTTCTTATAATTTTGAAATATTATTATGGTGTAAATAATAAATATAACAATTATGCTAACACCTTAGCGGGTATACTGCTCCTAACTTTCATAAAATACTGACTGGGTAAAAACGAATAAATGAATGTACATACATCAATGTGTGTGTATGTGTGTGTGCTTTTTAAATGTATGAATTGTGATGATGATATCAATTCGATACATTTAAACATTGTTGCCGAACACACACACACTTGTAAGTTTACATACACATAACAGAACAAGGGACAATTTAAGAAAGAAAACGTTTGGCATTTTGCCGAAATGCAATCAGCAAAAACTAAATCATGTTTAACTAAACCAATTTGAAAAGGATATGCGTGTCCACTCACATTTACTGTATATTCAATACACATACATACACTCATACACATAAACATACATATATATAAATTTATATTAACTCGTGTTTTAAGATATTCAAATATGAAATCCGTATTTTTCTCAAAGTTTAAATAAAAACTCGCTTAATGGGGATAACAAGTATATAAATTATTTATTTCAATTATTCTCAACTTTGTTATTAAAGTTTCTAGGAATATTGACCCTTTATGTATAATATCTTTCATTCACTCTCCTTTCTTTCTGCATTTTTAATTCCAATAAATATTCTATGTAGAAAAACTTTTTCTATTTTTTTTTTTTTTTTTTTGTTTTATTCTCGATATTCTTACATACTTCTTTTCAGCGAATCATATTTTGTTTTTCTCCCTCGTACTTATGTTTTTAACGTAGTTGCATTAGGGTTTCATTCATCACTTCTTTAAATTATAATCTCAAGTATGATGGTAATAAGTAAGTAAGAAGCTTGTTCGGCCATGCTACAAGTACTCGAGTGAGTGTAGCAGCCACCAGCCACCAGCTAGCAACAGTGGTTGTGTTAGTACGTGCCAACCAAGATTTCCCAGTAATTTTCATAATTTTCATTTATTTCAAAAGAATTTTTTCTTCCTCTCTTTTTTTTTTTTTTTTTTTTTTTGTTTATTTTTTCATATTTGCTATATGTTATTGAAATAATCATTAATTTAGTTTGGACGGAAATAAGCTAGTGTACGAGTAAGCATGCAATGCAAAACTTTGCCTAACAATTTTAATTGAAATATTTTTCTATAAAAGTTTAAATAATTACACAACTTAATGCAAGATTTTATTTTCCAATATTAATGCAATAGCAAATTCTAGCCTAAGGCACATTGAAAAGGAAATCTTATCCAAAGGTCGATGGTAAACATATACAGTATACAGTTTAGGGGGGTAACAATGACAACAAAGAAGGTTAAACGCTACCTTTTTATGTTTTGAAGAGATTCTACTCGAGAAACGAACATCGGCTGAAAGGGAATTTTACCGCTTATGGGATAAAAAAAAAATTAAACAATTGCATCTAGGTATATGATATCTGTTGTGTAGATTTTACTAAACATATAAACATCAGCAGAAAGAGAAAATTTATAATCTAAAGGGATAAAGCCGGCAAAAACCAACTGGCACCACCAATTTTTATCTTCTGAAAATAATAAGTAAGAAATATGATCTCTATATATACACTCCACAAGACGCTTCAAAATAACCTTTTCTTAAAACAGTACCCTGTCCTGAAAGGTATATTTTCCCTTTCTTTAAGAAAAAGTACTATTTTAAAAATGTGTACCTTCTTTAAGAAAAGTATGTTGTCTTAAAAAAAATTCTTTATTATACCCTATACCACTATGTGGTTTGGGTATAATGACTTTGTGCTGCTGTTTGTAACAACCAAAAATATTTGACCTAGACCCATCTTTAATTATACCGATCGAATCAGAATCACTTTTTGAGTTGATTTAACAATGTCCGTCCGTCCGTCCGTCTGTCCTTCCGTCTGTGTGTCCATGTCAACCTTGTAATCAAACTGCAGGTCGCAAATATGAATATATTTTGATGAAGTTTGGTATATAAGCTTTTATTGGCCACAGGATGAACGGTATTGAAATTGGTGAGAATCGGTCCATGTTCAGACCTAGCCCCCATACAAATTACCCCTATGAAATCGACATAAATTGCCATAAGATCCAAATTGTCATATAGATCTTACTGAAATTGGGTTTGTATGCGTTCATTACATCCATTAATGAGTAGTCCAAAAATGATCCCTTTGGCCCCATATAGACTGCTTCCCGATCTTCACTTAAATCTATCAAAAAACAAAAATATTGCACTGATTCTTCTCAAATTTTGTTTGTATATATTTTTGCAAAATACAAGAGACTTTACCAAACATGATCAGGATTGGTCCATTTTTGGACCTAGTCCCCATATAGATATAGCATCCGATATGAACTTTTTCATATCTGCAGCCAAAAAAATTAATAAAAATCCCACTCAAATTTGGTTTTGCTTATTTTCTATGTCCAGTTAGTTGGGCCTAAGAGATAGGGTTTCTAAACGCATGGTATAGGGTATCGTATAGTCGGTCTAGATCGACTATAATTTTCTTACTTATTTAAAATTGTATCGTTTCTTAAAAAAGTATATTTTTTAAATTGTATATTTTCTTTAAAAAAAAATCCTTTAACTAAAAAATAACTTCACTTAAAAAGTGCCGTTTCTTTAAGAATATAATATTTTTTTTTTTTTGTTTAAAATTATCCTTCAAAAGGCAAACTTTTCACTTTTATAGAAGATGTACCTACTTCTGCTTTTTAGGAAAATATTATGAAAAAAAAGTACCCTTTGTTTAAATTTTACTTTTTCTTAAAAAAAAATTCTTTCATTGAAAAATATTTTTTTAAAGAAGTACTTTTTCTTAAAAAATCAACTTTTGTTAACAAAGTACTTTTATTAAAATAGTGCCTTATGTTAAAACTGTACCTTTTTATAAAAAAGTGCTTCCGTTAAAAAATACCATCTCTTAAAAGGCACGTTTTCTCCACAAAAGTATCATTTTCTAAAATAGTACCTTTTGTTAAAAAAAAGAGTATTTTATTTAAAATACATTTTGTTAATGAGAAGTACCTTTACTTAAATAGGTAAAATTTCTTTTCTTAAAAAATTAATTTCATTAAAAAATACCTTTCCCTAAAAATGTGTACTTTCTTTAAGAAAAGAACCTTTTTAAGAAAACTACCTTTTTGCTTTTTTACAAAAAGTTTTTTTTTCAGTGTCTTTAAGAAAATATAGTTTAAAAGAATACATTTTTAAAGAAAAGTACCTAAAGAAAATGCACCTTTTCTGAAAAAGTATCCCTTCGTTAAAAAAATGACTCTTTTTAAAAAAAAATACGTTTTCTTCAAGAAATACGTTTCTTTAAAAAAAAAATATCTTTTCCTAAGATTTCGCCTTTTCTTAAAAATTAATCTTTTCTAATAAAAGTATTTTCTAAAAGAAAGTATATTTTCTAAAAAAAAATTACTTTTCTAAAAACGCGCCTTTCTTAAAAATGCACTTTCCTATAATGGTACTTTTTTCACAATTACCTTTTCGTAAAATGGTACATATTCTTAAAAAAATAACTTTTTTAAATAAGTAGTTTCTCTTAAAAAAGTACATTTCCATAAAAAATACAATTTTCTTAATTAACTAATTTTCTTTAGAAGTACCTTTACTTAAAAAGTACCTTTTCTTGAAAATTTACCTTTTCTTGAAAAAGTATATTTTATTTAAAATATACCTTGAAGGAGTACCATCTCTAAACATTTGAACAATTTCAAATTTTCTTAAAAATTACTTTTCCTTAGTAAAGAAAATATTTCGTTAAATTGATTTTCTTAAAAAGATCTTTTTCCTAAAAAGCGACATTTCTAAAAAAGGTGTTTTCTTAACAAAGAATATTTTTTTAAGTTGATTTTCTTTAAATAATTTCCTTTTCTTGAAAAACTACCTTTCTTCAAAAAGTACCTGTTCAGAGCTGAATGATTTACGGACGGTCACCTTAAAACTTTGGATCTTTGGTGACAGAAATTCCATAATTGATTTTTCACACCCAGGCGGCGCTTATGTCATCATTAATTACATTTTTATGACATTTCCAAACGCAGAGAGCAGTTTATACAATTAAATTTTTTTTTTTATCGTTGTAAATCTTCTTGCAAGGTCATGTTTGCTCGCGGTTAAAAATCGAACTTTGAACTGAATTTAAAATTGTTGGTTTATATTTGAACAACATTGTTTTTTTTTTCAATAAAAATGAAAGTTTTTCATACTTCACGACAAAAAATTACAAAATATATAAACCTGGTGTTTTTTTTTTTTTTTCTTATTTGTGTTTTTTTTCAAGCTTCAGTGGTTCCAAACCACCGCCCTAACCTATGAAAAAAAGGAAGTTATTTCGATTTTTTAGCACCTTTTCCTAACAAAATACCTTTCTGGAAAAATACATTTTCTTAAAAAATTGTCCTTTCTTAAAAATTTGCTTTTTTAAAAAAGTGCCTTTCTCGTTTTTTAAAAAGTACCATTTTTAAAAAACCTATTTTTTAAAACTACCTTTTCTTAAAAACTATCTTTTCTAAAATAGATAATTTTTATTTAAAAAGTATATTTTCTTAAAAAGTACGGCTTCTTAAAGATAATCTTTCCCTAGAAAAGTACATTCTCTTATGAAAGTACTTTTCTTAAAAAAGTATCTCTTCTTTAAAAACTACCTTTTCTTAAAAAAGTTCATTTTAATCTTAATATTTTATTTTATTATTTTCTTAAAAAAGTTACTTTTCTTAAAAAGGTCCATTTCCGCAAAAAGCATATATCTTTTCTTAAAACGTAGCTATCCCTAATAGGTTTTCTTCAAAACTAGCTTTTCTTAAAGGAGTACATTTTTATACCCTCCACCCCAGTGTGCAGAGGGTATATATAAGTTTGTCATTCCGTTTGTAATAATTATAAAAAAATTTTTGGATCCCATAAAATACATATATTTGTGATCCATAGAACAAGCGGAGTTGATATATCGATGTCCGTTTGTCCGTCTTAAAAAAATATGATTTGACTATGTTTTTCTTGTCACGATCACGCCCTCAAAAGGATAACCGGGGCGCCCGTTTTTAGTGCAAATGAACCAATATCACGAGAAGGTTTCTGTTTCAGAAATCATGAAAATCGGTTTAATAGTTCCCGAGAAATCAGTACAAAAAATTGAAGAAAATATAAGTTTCTGTATTGTTCTTGTTGTTATTCTAAACGTTTTATTGTTGTGATAGCTGGACTTGTTGTTTTTGTGGTCACTGTGTTAACAGTATAATAAAAACTAATCCTTTGTACATTTTTTTTATCAACTCTGGTAGAAAAATTGTAGTTTCCATTGTTTTGGCATCACAAAAAAAGTTTGTTAGATCATTTTTGTCATCGCCACGAGGCCGCCTGCAAAGTTTCAGATCGATTGGGTCACGGTAAAAAATCGATCCAAAATTTTGACTACGCAGACAAGCAGACACTGCGAGTTAATAGTAAAAATTTTCCAACATCTAAAGCAAATAAAGCTAAACCACCTGTTGTTAATTCAAAAAACAATGTAAATTTACCGAAAAAAATTTTATGTATTAATTTATTTAAAGAAAACACAACAATAACTTTTGAAGTTGCATTTTTTTGTGTTTAATATTTACATATACATACAAATGTACATATATTAAAAAATAAAATAATATACATATATTCTATATATGCAACACAAATGCGTAAGGTGTATTTTCCGAAAGTCATCTGGCTTACGAGTTATAGCTCGTCCAATCTTGGAAATAATTTTACTCCATTTTTAAGGCTAAAAGTCGTGACGGACTGGCCGGTTTGCATCCGATTGAAAAAATTTTTGCACGGATATTATTTTTTGTGCCCAATATACTAAAAAATGAGCGGGTAGCGGAAAAAATAACACTTTTTGTTTTATGGGCGCTCTAATATCCATAATAGCCGCTTGTTAGAAATAAATTGGTATATTTTTTATTTATATAAAATTCTGCAATATTTTGTTTTAGGGAAAAAAACATTTCTTTTGCAGAGTGTCACTTCATTTTCCTCAGTGTGACCATGCCGCAGTAGATGGCGCACAGTACTTTGTCCAATACACAAAAATCAAAAAAAAAAAGTTATCACCATTGTAAATGAAATTAGTATTTTCTTTAAGGTACTTAGTTAACTCATTCGTATAAGAACGACCATGCTGATGTAACATCTTTTCTCGTCACTAGGGGTCGCTAAAGTCAAGTATTTTTCAATATAAATAAAATTAATAAAAAAAAAAATTGTTTTAAGTTTACAACAATAGTTGTCAAAAATTCATTTTTGGAGATATCAATAACTTTTTTATTTTGTTTAATTACTCGAAACATTTCCAATAAGCAAAAAATATTATGGAGGTTAAATATTTCGATGATATGTACTTTGTAAAACTTTGAAATACTAGTTTTATTTGTGTTGTTAGCTTAAAAATCAAAAAGTTTGGTGGAGTTCTAAAAAAATAGTATTAACGGATTTTCGTGATATATTTTTATTTTGAAGCTTATACCTTTTGCTTTTAGAATCTTTAACCAGAACTTGCCCGTCTTACCTACAACAATTTTTTTTTATTTTTTTTTACAAATGTCTAAAATCATGGTTTGGTAATTTTAAATTAAACGGTTTGCGGAAAAGGCCCTAACTTTCGTGTTTTTTCTTTAATTTGTTTTTTGTTTATGCAGAAGTACTTGAATATAGATAAGCATTCTTCAAAAATTAAAAAAAAACTTTAGCTAAAAACACTTTTTGTTTACAAGTCGAGAATTACATAAATTTTTTGTTGAAATTACAAAAATTTCTTAAGTTTTAAAAAATTAAAAAAAAAAAAATATTGTTAATTGTTTCTTTTTTTTACTTTTTTTTAAGTGCCTAGACTTTCACCTAATAGGGAGGAAAAAAGTAGTTGCCCATTTTGATGACAACTATAAAAAAAAAAATAAATGTTAACGCCTATGTAATGCACTTTTATACACTATATCTTGTGCAAATTGTCAACAGGCTAAAAAAATAAATAAATTACAACAACACTTAAATTACAAAACAAAAAAATCTTGATTTACAACAATAACTTCTTATTAATTGTTTCTTTAAATTTCTATTACTTTCATCGTCATTCCTTACATTCTTAAAACCAGTCATTACCGTTACTTTTTACAATAATAAAAGTGAATGAATAAAGTCAGTTTAAATTTGTCAATTGTTTAAGTGCAGTGTTTAACAATATTTAATTTAAATTGAACGAAAATCGTGTAAATTTATTTTGTAATGGGTTCTTCATTAAAAAATTCTGATTTGGTTGAGTGCTGGTTATCAGCACCTCCAAATAACAAAATATCTGTATTAAAAAAAATTGTAGAACGCAATATTGGAAAACGAAATTTAAAAAAATTAAACATACATCAAAAAGTTTATATTTTCAATTCTCAAATGAGCACTTATTGGAAAGCAAGTAAATATAATCGAAGTGTGTTTGAAAAGAAGTATTCCAAATGGTTAAACTGGCTGTTTTTTAATACAGACAATGTAAGTTTAATAAATTTTTAATAATAATAAAAAGAGTAAAAAAAAATATTTTTTAGTCAACCTAGTACAAGTGAAATATGTCGTAAAAACTTGGATGAAGGAAAAAACAGAAATACAGCTCCAATAGCAGAGGAACAACAAGCAGAAGCAGAAGAACAACAAGTTGAAGCAACACCAGTGACAGTGGAAACAGAAGCAATGCAAGCAACAACATCAACACAAAAAAAAAAACAAAACAAGGTAGACCAGCAAAACCATTTCACAAATTGTCACTAAGAGTAAAACATCGTAAAACTGCTGAGTTGATTGACAGATATTCTCTAGCAGAATTGGAATTTGCGGTCGAAAAATTAAAAAAATCCGAAATCAGTAAGAATAACCAAAAAAAACTTACTACCTTCTGAAGCTTTGGCTCTGTATATGGACTTAGACCTTTCAGAAAAAAAGTACAATGTTCTTCGTCAAACAATTAACATCTTACATCCTCCTTATATGCCTTACAATGCTAAAAACGAGAAATTGTTCCGCTTTTTACGGCTACAGAAACATCAGCAGAAGTAAAGTTAAAATATTTAATGCGTAGAACAGCAGAAGGAATACTGGGGCTATGTGAAGAGCAAGATGACTTATCTAAATTGTCTTTAATTTGTAAGTGGGGCATGGATGGCAGTTCTGGCCATAACCAATATAAACAAAAATTTGCAGATTCTACCCAGACAGACGAGTTTATGTTCTTCATAGCATTTGTACCTCTTAAGTAAGTAAAGTGTAAATCAAACCGAAAATTTAGGTTGGCAATATATTTGGTTGTTACAAGAAATCTGTTTCCTGAAATTTTTTTAAAATTTTCAATGAGCCATTTTCTATTTAAAAAAACCATGAATTTTTAAAAATCCCCAATTAAATAATGAAAATTTTCGGCCACTAAAACAAGTGTTAATATAATTTTTTATATACCACCAAATTAAACAACTTTTGTACCATATAAATTTTCACTCAGTTAACGTTTCACTTCTTCTATTATTTAAGAATGGTAAACATTACAACTCAGAAGGAAATTTGGATCAACAAGGCTTCATCTTCGACACGATTCTGTACGCCAATTAAATTTATTTTATCGAAAGAAAATGCTGAACTTGTACGTGAAGAATACAAGACAATGACAAAATCAATAGAAAGTCTAGAAACCGATATTATAAAAAGAAACGGTAGAGTTTTAGAAGTTTGTTATGAAATGCATTGTACCATGATAGACGGATCAGTGGCAAATGTAATCAGCAATACAAATTCATCAAGTCGATGCTTCATTTGTAAGTCAAGTCCAACCCAAATGAACAAAATCGACTTCGTAAGAGAAACAATTGTAGACAACTATAAATTTGATCTTTCCACATTACATTGCTGGATACGTTTCTTAGAATGTGTGTTACACATTGCCTACCGACTTGGATTCAAAAAATGGCGCGTCAGTGAAGAAACCAGAGGAGAATTAAAAAAAAAAAAAAACAATCCAACATCAATTTAAAACAAGAATGGGATTGGTTATTGATCAAGTCAAATCTGGATTTGTCACAACGAATGACGGCAATACGGCTAGGCGATTTTTTGAAAAGAGTGCTATATCCGCAGAAATTACTGGAATAAATAAAGATTCAATTGAGAATTTCCATATAATATTAAGGGTGCTGTCTTGTGGGATACCAATAAATAATGAAAAATTCTAAGAACTTTTAATAACCACAAGAAACATATATTTATCCCACTATAGTTGGTTTTATATGCCCAGTAGTGTACACAAAGTTCTTATACACGGATGTGACGTTCTTAAGTTTTTTGATATTCCAATAGGTTTGTTAGCACTTAACTTTTTTATATAAAACAGTATTCTTTTATAATTTTATTTTAAGGATGTTTGTCTGAAGAAGCTATTGAAGCTAACCACAAAAACGTTAGAAAGGTCCGATTATCACATACACGAAAATCATCCAGAGAAAATACAAACAAGGATTTAATGACCCATTTGTTGTTGGCTTCAGATCCTGTGTTGTCGTCAAACAGAAAGCTAAATAAAAAAACAAATAAAACTAATGACAAAGAATTAGAAAAATATCTTGTAAAGGAAAGTGTAAATGTTGAAATACATGCTAGTTCTTCTTCTAGTGAATCGTATTCTTCGGAAGAATCCAGTGACGATCAATAAAATGTTTTTTCTTTTTGTTAAACTCTAAAAAGCTGTTCCGTAAACATATTAATAAATATTTATTTTATATTACAAAAAGTATTTATTTATAAAAACTTTTTCCATCATGCTTTTATTATTTTTTTTGGTAGTAGTTAATTTCAAATTCACGATATATGTGTGTCCTTGCGCTGTTTCTGTAAAAATTGTATACATTTTTTATTATTTCAACAAAGGAAAAAAATTTTTTACAACATTGTAATCAGAATAGAAGCTTTTTTCAAAATTTAAGATTCAGGATGTACGACAGGTGTAAATGTCCTTGTGCCGATGTGGAGTTTTTTTTTTAATTTGGACTGAAGAAAAATAAAAATTTTGACAATTGGATGGTTTTCAGAGCGTATTTTGGCTTTTAAGAAAAAGGATGTATGACAGCAAAACGAGTCCTTGCAGCAATTTAAACAAAATTTAACAGAAATTGTTATTACGTTATATCTACAATTATAACAAGTTTCTAAGTCGTTAAAAGCCGAATTGTAGATTTTATTCAAAATTTTAAGGTCAGGATGTATGGCAGGTATGAGTGTCCTTGCACCAATTTTTTCAAAAATTCGTTTTTTTTTCTAATTTTGACAAATAAAACCAGCATGCCAATTTTTATTCATTTACGATAACTCCTTCTATTTTTGTACCTTCCTTATATGGGATCAAAGCACTGTGTGGAGCCACAATTTTTGTTCTAATTATCAAACACAATAATGTTAAAAGTATACACAGAGCTGAGTAAAGAAGAAGCAATGTGTTTGTTGCTTTAAAACCAGTTCTACATAGTTATATAAAATTATTATTCTGCTTAACCTACAAAATATCTGATTGCGATTACATATAATTTTCGAAAATTGTTTATAATTACTAACACCTTTTAAATTTTCCATTCAAATTTAAGAAAATATAAATTATAAAAACTGGAATTTAGATTTCCAATTATAAATTAGAAAATATCAATTGAATTTCAGAAAATCATATTAAAACGTCGGAAATAATAACTTGAAATTTAGAAGATACCAATCGAATTTTAAAAATATAAATTTTATTCTTTAAACACAAATTGAAATTCAAAAAACAACCAAATATGTTTACATTTAAAGAAAATATTGCCATTCAGGAGACATTAATAGCATTTCAGGATTAGAAAACATGAACTTAAATTCAATGAAGTTTAGAAAACCTCAAATAATATTTAATAATTGCGAACATAAAAATTGTAACATAAATAAAGAGCAATTTGATTATATATTATTTATTTATTTATAAATTATTTTTCACAATTTTTTTGGATGAAAATTTGAAGTTCCGAAAATAAAGATAACAAATTATTTTAATTAAAATTTTTGGGATATTTGGTTTTTTGCGTTTGGCATCCCAGTGGACCCAGTGATCAAGATGACTTCAAAATTTGACTTCATGGTAGGCAATGTAAAACCCAAAAAATTTAAGTTCGATAATAATTCCCAGATAGTAGTATTTGGAGTCAATAAATAAAAATATATTTTATTAACATAATTTAATTCAAAATCAAAAGTTGGCATCACTGGGTTAGTAGTATTGTGTATTGTGTGTAAACTCCCTTTTAATATGTAAAAAAAAAAAATGTATTCTCTCTGTTTTCCAAATATGGCAATATTTAAACAAAAAAATTGAGAGAGCTTTTTTATGGTTATTATTTTGTTACTTTATCCGAGCTATACGGCTGCAATTAAGAATTAATTGGCCAGTTAAAAGAAACTATACAGCCATCTCCAATTAGTACGATTTAACGCGTATAGCCACCCTACGCAACCACTATGTCATATAACCGAAAACGTATTCATATAGGTATAAAACCTAAATACATGCTGATCTGCAACCACGATGACCAAAAACCAAACATCGAAACGTGTTTTCTTTTATCCGAAATAATAGAAAAGACGAAATAATCTCTCCTCGCTTTATAGACCAACTCTTGAAATAATCAAAAATCATCTGTTAAGCGGATCATCCCAAAGAATTTGCTGAAATAATTTGGTACTAAGTTTAATAAATTGTTTAATATTTCGTTTACATTTATTATCAATACTCAAACCGAGGTGGAGGGTATCAAAGATTTGGCACAGCCGAATTTAACACTCTTACTTGTTCTTAAATAAATACATCTTCCTAAAAAAGTAAATTTTCTTTAAAAGTATCTTAACTCCAGAAATTAAATTTACTCAAAACAGAGCTTTTCTTAAAAATATAAATTTTCTGGCAAAAGTAACTTTTCTTAAAAGTAGTAACTTTTCTTAAAAAAGTTCCTTTTATTAAAAAAAAAGTAATTTTTTAAGGTAGTTCTTTTTAAAAAAAGTTCCTTTTTAAGAAAAAGTATCTCTTCTTAAAATAGTACATGTTCTTAAAAACTCACCTCTACTTAAAAAAGTGCCTTAAAAACTAAATTTTCTAAAAAAAAAAAGGCACTTTATCCCAAAAGAGCAGCTTTTTTTTAAAAAATTTCCTTTAACAGTACATTTTCTTTCAAAAGTACCTTTTCTTAATTCATAAACCTTTTTAAGTTTGTTATCTTAACAAAGTTTCTTTCCTTTGAAAAATACGAATTCTGAAAAGGTATAATTTTGCTAAAAAAAAGAACAATTTTTAATAAAGCACCTTTTGTTAATAAAGTACATTTTCTTTATATAAAACCGTATTTAAGGTTATCTTTAAGAAAACCAATTACCTTATAAAAGTACCTACAATTACAAAGAACTTTTTTTAAAGTCTCACTTATTAAGCTAGTACCTAAATAAGAACTTAAATAAGTACCTTTAAAAAAACTTTTTTTAAAAAAGTACCATTTATTAAAAAAAGTTATTTTCCTTATAAAAATACCCTTAATTAAAAAGCATATTTTCTTCAAAAACTAAGACAAATTAAACAAGCACATGTTCTTAGATAAGTACCTTTAAAAATAACCTTTCAGAAAAAAGTCCCATTTCTAAAAAAACACTTTTTCCTGAAAAAGCACCTTTTCTGAAAAAAGTTCCTTTTCCTAAAAAAAAAAGAACTTTTTCTTAAAAAGTATATTTTCTTCAAAATGCACCCACATTTTTTTTAAAAATTTTCTTTAAAAAGTACCTAGAATAGAAACTTTTTTTAAGTTTGCTTTCTTAAGGAATTTCCTTTCCCTTAAAAATTGTGATTTCTTAAAAAATTACCTTTTTAATAAATTACCTTTTCTTAATACAGAACCGTGCTTAAGGTTATTTAAAAAATAATAATTGCCTTATAAAAGTGCATTTAATTAAAAAGAACTTTTATTTAAAAAAGTATCATTTATAAAAAAGTACCATATCTTAAAAAAGTTATTTTCCTTATAAAAGCAAGTTTAATTAAAAAGTATTTTTTCTTAATAAAGTAACATATATTAAACCAGTACCTTTTCTAAAAAACCTGTTTAGAAAAAGCACCTTTTCTTGAAAAAGTGCCTTTTCTTTAAAAATTTAATTTTCTTGAAAAATAGCTTTTGTTTAAAAAAGTATTTTTTATTAATAAGAACCTATTTAAAAAAAAAAAAAATACAATTTCTAAAAAAAAGTCCCTTTCTTTGAAGAAGTAACTTTTCTTGAAAAAGTACCTTTTTAGAAAAAGTACATTCTTTAAAAAATATCTTTGTTAAAAGAGTATTTTTCCTTAAAAAACTAAATTTTCGTATAAAAGTTCCTTTTATTTAAAAAATACTTTTTCTTAAAAAAGCATGTTTTCTCAAAAAAAATCTTCTCTTAAAAATTACCTTTTCTTATAAGGTATACTTTCTAAAAAAAAATCCATTTTTTTGGTAGCGAAAAAGTAATCATACGTGAAATGGAACAAAAACTTTTCGAAAGATTCCGATCTGCAGATTTTGTTGTAAAAAATGTTTGTTTTATTAAAATGTAAATGTTATACAAAAAAATGGTCATAAATTATGGGAAAAAATCGTATTTAATCATTTGTGTCTTTAAAATGAATTTTTTTTCCAATAGTTTACGAAATTTACCTAATTTCCAAAATAAAAGCAAAAACTTCGCGTAGTTATGTTCCTTTGATTGCATATTTAGTAGGTTAAAAATTGACAACCCTTTTTGTTATTTAAATTAAGATTGCTTTGGTCAGCTATTCTTTTATTTTTTTCTTTTACTAGCTGACTTGAAATGTGCCAATAAAAACGTAAGCAGATTTGCCTTTTTTCACATTGAAATAAAGAAACAATTTTTATTCACAAAACGAGTGTAAATTTTGATGCGAAAAATTTCGACAAAAAAAAAAATTGGTCAATTTGTTAAGGTCAAAAATGATTAACCCCCATAGTGTGTATAACAATATTGCAGACTGAATATCATGCATTTTTCCGGTGAATTTCGGCAAAATAATAGAAACAAGCGCATAGTAAAAATTGCTAAAACTAACTAAAAATTTTAGTTCATTTTCATTGTCACATACTTATTGCAAAAATAATGTTGCTATGTTGCTTCTTCAATATATTTATCGAGAGAATTTGCCATTTGCAACAGTGAATTGAATTTAAATTGCTTGAACATTCTGTTGATCGATTTATAAATTTGTGTCTAATTTGTAAATCAAGAGATTAATAAAAACTCACACAAAAGCATTTCCATAATATACAATGTATTTTATGCTATTAAAAAAAAATATTTTACCCCTGTATATTTTTTTCTTTGCTCACACACATGCGGGAACTATACGGCTTTAAATTAAAGTTTATTGGAAAGACATACACACACACTCGTTCATGTTCATGCACTGAGAAAAAAAAGAAAAAGAACAAAAAACAAAACCACTTAAAAAGTTATTTCACTTAAGTTGGTGCTCTAAAGGACTTTTGCTAACAAATATATAACATTAGATGGAAATTACATTCTACGAGTGGGTATTCTACTATGGCCAGCAATGACTGTGTATAGAACTGCATGAAAGGCAACTAAATACTCGAACTTCTGAACACTTAATACTCTAGCCACAGCTTTAGTATGGCAAAACAGAGAACAACTACAAATGTTGAAAAGAGCCATGAACAAAAATATACTTTTAAATGGCCTTGTAAAAATACTTTCATAGCATTACGGAGAAGAGTGTTTACTCAAAAAAAAAAAAAAAAAAAAACAATACAACATTTTATGTTACCGACAGACTTCTAACTTAATAACTGAGTAGTTGTAATTCTTTTCTTGTATTTTTTTTTTTTTTTTTTTTTTTTGTATTCTGTCATTTTGGTAACATAAATGAATTGCAACTTTACAACAGAAAACTAAACTAATCACCATACAATTATCCATAGAACATACTGAGCCTGTTTTTTTTTCTTTAGAAATTTCATCAACAAAAAAATATTACATACATATATATTTTTAGGAGTGCTCATGTACTTAATAACATAGTGCAGCTCAGGAAAAGCATTTAGAAAGCCTTTCTAAAAATTCAGAAATATTTCTTGTAATCCTTACTCGAATGTTGCTTTAAATTTTTATGTTATCAGAAAAAATTTATATCACAATATATTTTTGCAAGACAAATCACTTTGGCTTATATTTTCTAAAGCTATTCGTTATTTCAAATCACTTTGGCTTATATTTTCTATATCTATTCATTATTTAAAATATTATCAAGAAAGTTTTTCCGAGAGCTTCATACAATAAACTGGTGAAGAATGAAATGAGAAATCATCAATGGGTCTGCAGTTATACCTTAAAAATTAAGCAAACAAAAATCTAGATAAGGAAAATATATGAACGGTCATAAAAAGATTTTGGCCGGAGAACGCCAAACCTTTCAAATATTTTACTATACTGACCCAGTACTTTCACCCGGACTTGGAATTTTTCAACCCCCAGAATGGTTGTATTTGAATGCGTTACTAAGAATAACGCGAGAGTTAGAGAATATGTGTATACTAGGGCGGGTCGATTTAAAAATCGCCCAAGTGACAAGGAAAATCGTATTCTAGGGATCAAAATAAGAAATAACCGAGGAACCATTCCTCTAAAACGAATTCTGATGTACCGACTTTTGACCTGTCTGTCTGCCTCACTTTGATCCATTTAGAGTGCCCCAGTCGAGTCCAAATGTATGATCGACCCCCACTAACTTTGGAGGACCAACCCAGCCATGCCAGTGGCGCACTCCTGGAACCCCCTGAGGGGTTCCCCATACAAACATTTAAAAAATCACCATTTTTTGTTTAGAATTGCGCTATGTTTGATTTAATATTAAAATTAACACTCATACGTATAAGTGTCTTCTACTCTGCTAATAAATAATAATCATACGCCCTGACTATGATCACTACGTGCCTATGAGTGACATGCACATGGCAGACAGACAGACAGACAGGTCAAAAGTCGGGACATCAGAATTCGTTTTAGAGGTATGGTTCCTTGGCAAAGTTTCTTATTATGATCCCTAGAATATGATTTTCCTTGTCACTTGAGCGATTTTTTGCCTCCCTACAAATCGACCCGCCCTAGTGTATACATTAGAATGGTCGTTAAAAATTTTTCTTTAATTCATATATGTGCGTTGTCCAAAATATGACGACATAAATGCGGTTTTCACTTTTTAACTCGATTCGACGGTGCCTTCTGGTGCCTAGTGGTGCCCAAAGTACCGGAAGAGTGTTTATATGGGGAAAATATGACTTTTTTTTCAGATTTTACGAAAACTCTGTTCTACAGTCGACAAGTTGTTATATAAATCGATATCAGTACTAAATTATATTTTCAAAAAGCTATATAGCTTCAAGACTTAATAAAAACTCGCCAAGAAATAGCAAATGCCCCAGACCACTTTTGTGCCAAAAAAACACTAGGCCGTTAAATTTGACGGAAATATTTTCAACATTAAGAAATTAATTAAAGCCATCATTTTTCTTTTGTCTCTATACCTATAAGTACTCAGACATGAAGTATTGTTTTATTAACACGTTGTTAACCTATTGCGCATTGAGACCGAAAAGGTTAGAAGATTAGAAGATTTTGTTGGTCCAGCATCCCACAATTTTTTTTAAAATTTTCAAATTGAATTCTTCCTTTCTGGATATAAATGTAGCAGAATGGAATGAAACTCTTTTATTTCAAACCGCAAAAAACGGGTAATATCAAATTCGTGAATGATAGTGCTGAGAGAGGAATTGCTTTAGCTACAAACTTCAATTTATCGCCAACAAAACAAGAGGATCAGAAGCAGTATATTTTTAGCAGTATATTTTTATCAGTATATTTTTAGTAATAGAAATGCATCGTAAAATGTTTCCAAAACCAAAGATAAGTGTTCTATTACAGAAATCAGTTTAAAAATAATATAAAATAAAAACTAAAAATATTTTAAAAATATAAACTCGCTAGATTTATATGGATGAGCCGAAATTTTAATGGCTTAGGGGCAGTTCTAAATATTATTTCTCTCGATTGATTTTTTATACCCTATACCACTATGTGGTTTGGATATAATAACTTTGTGCTGCTGTTTGTAACTACCAAAAATATTTGACTTAGACCCATCTTTTATTATACCGATCGACTCAGAATCACTTTCTGAGTCGATTTAGCGATGTCCTTCCGTCCGTCCCATGTAAACCTTGTAATCAAACTACGGGTCGCAATGAGTACAATTTTTAGCGTGAACGTAATCAGACGTGTTTTTTAATGGATCTACCACCTAATACGCTTTGCGCGAATTGTTTACATTCGGCTAAATCTGACTTTATTGCTTGTCATGTGTGTCGAGCTAAACATCACTTTATTTGTGCCAATCTTGATGAGAAATTTGTTGAATTATTTAATAATAATGAAAACATTGTTTTGAATTGTTCGAATTGTTTAAAAGTCACATATAATCTTCTTTCAAACATCTCTTCGTTAACAAATGAAATGAGAGAGTGAATTCATCATTAAACAAGTAAGAAAATTATAGTCGGTCTAGACCGACTATACGATACCCTATACCATGCGTTTAGAAACCCTATCTCTTAGACCCAACTAACTGGACATAGAAAATAAGCAAAAACCAAATTTGAGTGGGATTTTTATTAATTTTTTTGGCTGCAGATATAAAAAAGTTCATATCGGATGCTATATCTATAAAGGGGCTAGGTCCAAAAATGGACCGCTCCTGATCATGTTTGGTAAGGTCTCTTGTATTTTGCAAAAATATGTACAAACAAAATTTAAGAAGAATCAGTGCAATATTTTTGTTTTTTAATAGATTTAACTGAAGATCGGGAAGCAGCTCTATATGGGGTCAAAGGGATCATTTTTGGACTACTCATTAGTGGATGTAATGAACGCATACAAACCCAATTTGAGTAAGATCTATATGACAATTTGGATCTTATGGCAATTTATGTCGATTTCATATGGGTAATTTGTATGGGGGCTAGGTCTGAACATGGACCGATTCTCACCAATTTCCCATGGTCGATAAAAGCTTATATACCAAATTTCATCAAAATATATTCATATTTGCGACCTGCAGTTTGATTACAAGCTTTACATGGACACACAGACGGACGGACGGACGGACGGACGGACGGACGGACGGACGGACATTGTTAAATCAACTCAGAAAGTGATTCTGATTCGATCGGTATAATTAAAGATGGGTCTAGGTCAAATATTTTTGGTTGTTACAAACAGCAGCACAAAGTGGTATAGGGTATAAAAATGAACTACATGATTTAGAACAGCAGTTCGCTGAATTTTCTAATAATAAGGAAACTGAACACAAAAAGAATAAAGAAAGGGAGTATCGTCATTTCTCTGTAAGTGATGCTGATCAAAGTGCAAGTGTACTTGCTACTGTAGCTGGTACGGACAATGCTGTTTTGTCAGTCGCATCTTTTCCGTCTGGTTCGTTGAATACTGCTGATAATATTTCTAGTACTGACAGCAAAACATCTGATTGGAAAAGAGCGCAAAGGCGTAAAAAACGAAGGGGCCAGTTATATATGGTGCAAATTCTTCGTCTTTTAAGCCAACAGTTACTTGTGAGCAGATAATAAATTATGTTGAAAAAACTGCTAATATTGGGAAACATCATTTAGTTTGCTACAAATTAATCAAAAAAGATGCTGATATAAGTCCACTAAAGAGAATAAGTTTTAAACTTGGAATTTCTCACTGCTTTTACAATGAAATAATGAAGCCTGAGCTGCGGCCAGCAGATATTAAAATACGCCCTTTTGTAAATTTTTAAAGGAAGGCTTCTCCTCTGGAACAGCATTAGCTAGTGGCGGAACGAATTTTAAATTATATTATCAAAATTTATCTGGAATGAGAACTAAATCCAAAACGGTTTTTGATTTTTCCTCTCAATCTGATTTCGACGCAATTGTTTTAGTGGAAACTTGGTTGAATAGTAATTTATTTGATGCTGAATACTTTGATACAAGGCTTTATAATGTTTACCGCTAGGACAGAAATGCTGAACTCACAGGTTTTTCGTTGGGTGGTGGCGTTTTAATTGCTGTAAAAAGCTGTTTGAAATCTTCTTTATGTGATATTAATAATCATGATGGTTTGTTGGATCAATTAATTGTTTCTATTTCTGGAGTTAATTTTTCATTATTTTTATATGCGTCATACATTCCTCCTAGTAGTCCAGATATTGTTTATGATGCACATGTTTCTAATATCACTTCATTGTATGAGAATTTGGCAGTAAATGCTTATATATGCGTGTTGGGAGACTTTAATCTTAATGATATTTTTTGGTCAAAGTTTTCTGATGATTCTTTTTTATCGCCTAATAATGTAAATCATAATCGTGAAATTAATTTTATCGATAGTTTAATAACCTTAAATTTAGTTCAAGTGAATCACTATGCCAATCAACTCAACCGTTTTCTGGATCTTAATTTTGTTCCAGATGATTGTAGATATCAAGTCTATAAACCTTTACTGTCAATATCTCCTCCAAATATTCATCATGTGCCGCTAATAATTAAGATAACTAATTATCATTTTTTTTTTTCTAATTCGCTATCTTTAATGTCGGATAATTTCAATTTTAATGTTTGTGATTTTGATGTGCGTAATTCAATATTTAATTCCGTAGATTGGATGGGGATGTGCTCTGGGTGTATAACGTCAGTACGCTATGAAGTATTTTTGTCAAAAAAAAACATATCTATTTGTCGTGATAACATTCCAAAGAAACAACCTAAGCCGTATAAGCTTCCATGGTATACTAGTGGTATTAAAAAACTGAAAAATCTGCGTAATAAATTTCATAAGCGTTTTTTGGATTCGGGTGATTCTGAGTGGCGAGCAAAATTTTTCCATTACCAGCGTGAATTCAATTTCTTAAACAAATTTCTCTACAAACAGTTTCTCCTTGATAATGAGCAGGAAATGAAAAGTAATCCGAAAGCATTTTGGTCTTTCATAAAATCAAAGAAACAATGTTCTGATATTCCATCAACTGTGAGATTTGCCAACGATATTTCCCAATGTTGTGATGACGCCGTGCACATGTTTGCGTCATTCTTTGAATCAAATTTTGAGCCTTTAATGGTTAATGATTGTGCCTTTTCAAATCACTGCACTAGATTAGATATTGGTTTTTTGATACTTTCTGAGGATGAAGTGTCTGATGCAATTTGTCAAATTAAAAACAGGTTTAAATCTGATGTTGATGGCCTCTGCGCTCATTTTTTTAAAAAAATGTGCTCCTTCCCTAACATTTGCGCTGACATATATTTTCAATTTGTTGTTTATTAATCGGTGGAAGTCGGCACCAATTACACCGGTTTTCAAGGATGGAAAGAGGGATGACGTGATGTGTTATAGAACAAACTCTAAGTTGTCATGTGTTTCTAAAATTTTTGAACACGTCATATATAAAAATTTATTTTTCCATACTAAGTCATGGATATCTCCGAACCAACATGGTTTCTTTTCCGGTAGGTCTACTATAACCAATATAGCGGTATTTAGTGAATATTGTTTAAGTACTCTTGAGCATGGTAGCCAAGTCGAAGTAATTATACTGATGTTTCTAAAGCTTTTGACAAATTGTCGCACTCCATTCTTTTTTCTAAATTACAGCAATTTGGCTTTCATTCTAATTTTTTAAAGTGGAAAAAGTTCTATTTATCAAATAGAGTTTGTAAAGTTGTAATTGAAGGATTTGAATCTAGGCCCTATATGCAAACATCGGGTGTACCTCAAGGTAGCGTATTGGGCCCTTTATTTTTTAATCTTTTTATTAATGATATTTATCTTTGTTTTAAATATTAAAAATTTCTTTTATATGGAGATGATTTAAAAATGTATCTAAGAACGGATTCATTGAGGGATTGTTTTGATTTGCAAACTGACCTGAATAATGTTAACGAATGGTGTAAATTGAATAGCCTGCACTTAAATCTTGACAAATGCTTGCATATCTCTTTTTATAGGTCGCTACATCCCATTACTTTTGTTTTTAATATAGATAGGTTTGCCTTGATTTAGGTGTTGTATTTGATACTTCTATGTCGTTTGTACCTCATGTCGAATACATAGTACCTAAAGCATATAAAATGCTTAGATGCTTAAAAAGAAACTGCTCAAAATTTTCGGATCCATACACGCTAAAGAGTATATATATTTCCTTTGTTAGATCAAAGTTGGAATATGCTTCTGTTGTTTGGAGTCCTCATATCTCAGTTTATATCTCTCGTATTGAGCGAGTTCAACGTAAATTTATTAAATTTGCGCTCAGATCACTAAATTATCTGGAATCTGTTCGTTATCAATCTAAATGCCTTTTCATAGGCCTACGGACTTTAGAATATCGCCGAATTTTTCAATCATATTTACCCGTGTTTGATATAATCAATTGCAATTTGGATCGCCCTAATTTACTCGCACTTATTCCATTTTATGTACCACCTAGAACTCTTATGCCGTTTTCTTTTCTGACAAAAAATGTCGCCCTTTTTTGCCCTTTTTTTGAAAAGTGTACTTTTTTTATATATTCTGAATTAAGAGCAACCTTATATTATATATAAATCGAAAGATCTCAAAGTGCTCTGTTCATAAATGCAAAAAAATTTTGATTATTATCGTCTTGGAAGTCATATGGTGAAAATATTCAAAAAAGGGGAACAATGGGGAAATATGCTCACACTATGACCTGAAAGAAGTCAATGGCTGGAAGTTTTTGTGGTTTGCGAGGGCTCGACTTTGAGAACTTTCGATTGATGTATAAGATAAGGTTGCTTTTAATTCAGAATATATAAAAAAAATACACTTTTCAAAAAAAGGGCAAAACAAGGGCGACATTTTTTGTCAGAAAAGAAAACGGCATTAGATATATTGATACTTTTAATATCCCTATTCATCGTACGAATTATGCGCTTAATGGTGTGTTAACTCGCACCTTTATGAATTTAAATAATATTAATTTGGATTTGCAGAAAAAATCTAACACTTTTATTGAATTTTGCACATCAAAAGATGAGTTTAAACTATTTCTTTTTAATGTATTACGATAATATTAATGTAATATGTATAAATAATTGTATTTTAACTCTATTTTTTATATACATGTGTTACACTCAATGTCTTTAATCATAGTCTGTAAGGAATTACTTCCATTGACTGAAATAAATAAATATTTTGATGAAATTTGATATATAAGCTTTTATCGGCCATAGAATGAACGCTATTGAAATTGGTGAAATTCGGTCCATGTTCAGACCTAGTCCCCATCAAAAAACAAAAAATATTGCACAGATTTTTCTCAAATTTGGTTTGTATATATTTTTTCATTTCATTTCCATTTTTCGACCTAGTCCTAGATCGACTATAGTTTTCTTACTTGTGTTTAGTAGATTAAATCGTCAAATGGCTTAAATGTAAGGTTATATATATTATCAACTTTGCGTAACCTTGCTTGGTATTCATTATTTGATTGCGATTTGACCACTTAGATATTCACTCATGTATTATTTCTAACACAATTCATAAAAGATATCCTTCTATAGTTTCCGGGTTGGTTTACATCCCTCTTTTTATACCCTATACCACTATGTGGTCAGGGTATAATGACATTGTCTGTAACTACCAAAAATATTTGACATAGACCCATCTTTTATTATACCGATCAACTCAGAATCACTCTCTGAGTCGATTTGGCGATGTCCGTCCGTCCGTCCGTGCATCCATTTGTCTGTGTATCCTTTTAAACATTGATTTGGTGTTACCTATCGGCGGACGAAATACGAGAATTACAGTAAATAAAATTTAAGATGATAAAGTTGTATTTGATCAAGAAGGTTTAGATAATTTTCGAAATAATGAAAAAATTTACTAATTATATTAGATGTAATGTTGGAAGGAAATCTATTCCTACAAATTACTCTAAGCATATGTCAGGAAAATCAAATAACTTTAAAAGATTTATATAAAAGAGGTACATACGAATTTGATTGTGAAAATGCAGAAGATTAACAATTACGACCTGTAGTTTATTCTAATGCCGAAGAAAACAGTAGGAAACGTTACTATTGAAGCCACTTCTGATGGAGGTCAAGGCTCCTTTAAAATAAGTGTTTAACTATATTGCCCGAAAATTATTCACCCGAAACAATTGATGAAAACAGCTTTGTGCAGGAAGATAGTGAAAGCGAAGTTCATATAGAAAGTTCTGAGTATTTTAATGAATCAAAAAAAGAAAACTGTATTCTGAAGGTGGAAGTCTAAGTAAGAAAGCTTAAATGTCTAGTGTAGGTAAGTTAATATTGTTGTGTATAGTTCCTGGAATAAAAGAAGCACATGCAAATATTAAACTTGTATTTGAGTTAACTAAAATTAATCGCATTCGTTTAAATTTGTTGCAAATTTCAAAATTTTGTTAACTGTAAATGGGCAACAAACTGGAACAGCAATGTTTCCTTGTCCTTATTGCTTTATTTCCTTAAACGATTTAAGAGGTGCATCCAAAAACTCAGAAGCGGTAAGTTGTAAAAATTGAAAACTTACAGAGACTTAAGAGCAGATTACCAAAAATACTGTAGTAAAGGGCAAGATAAAAAATACAGTATAGAGTGTGATAGCACCATTAATCCTCCTCTTTTTGATGAAAGTAACGATATCAATGTTCATCAAAAATATGACATTCCTGAACTGCATATTCTAATAGGCTTCGCAACCCATTAGAGTTTTAAAGGTTTAGTTTTCCTGTTAGGCAAAGAAAAACTTTGTTGTGGCCTGAAGAACTAAACATTATTTCTAAAAATTATCATGGTGATACATTTGAAGGAAATGCATGTAGGAAACTAATCAAGGAATCTAATAAACTTTAAGATCCGGAAATATACAACGATGTAGGTATTTTAAAATTATGCCATGCATTGCAGCTTTCAAAGCAATGAACAAGGTCGTAAATTGCAGCTTCACCTCAGGCAAAGTAGGACCTTCACTTGATGCTCATATAACAATTAGACAAAGCTTTGAAAAGTATTGATAAACTTTCAGAAACATTAAAGTTTCATGTTATTCTTTCACACTTAAAAGAAAGTTTACAATTCATCGACGGTAATCGTGGTTTAGGATAGTGGTCTGAACAAAGTGGAGAGTCGGTACACCGAGACTTTTTACACTTTTGGAAAGTTTACAAAGTCAACAGTTTTCATCATGATACTTACTCAATCAATTTATTAAAAGCAGTAACTGAATATTCATCCCTTCATCTTTAGTTTCAATATTTTTTTAAAATATATTTATTATTTAAATTGAAATTAATTTGTATCCTTGGAGTTAAACTAAGAAGTAGATTATGCATAGTTGTTCTAACATAAAAAACATCAAAATATATAGGTAAAAAGTTAAAAAAAAAATAAAAAAAAAAATGAAAAAAACTAAAAAAAAAAAGAAAAATACAAAAAAATGGGATCATGTAACCACTACGTCCTCGTCGTTGGTCCTGCATCAAGCTAAACGTGGTTTTTGTACTCATGATTTATATATTTTAAACATGCAAGTGCATACCTGGAACACAAAAATGTGCATAACTAGCGAAGACGAGAAGCTAGGACTTTCATTTTAACATTTTTTTCATCTAGAAAAAATCCAACAACTTTCTGCATTAGCCGATTCTGGATCCACTTTAGGTCCACATTAAGCCTCTCCAAGATCAACGTGTCTTAGTACCACTTTTTTGCTCTTATCAACATGTAAAATTTCCTTCTTCAGCTGAATCATTATCTTCCTGTCTTTTTTTTTTTTGAAGCTCAGTGCTAACGGCTCGCTCAACATATATGGAAGTACCTCTGAAATTTTTCGTGTTCTAAATATCTACGCAACCATAGCTACCGATTTCAATTCTACCATTACTGTCATTTTTTCATTCCTCTCAAGTATCTTTTTAGTTTGTTCTACATCAATTCTATTCTTGTTATTTTAAGATTTTCTTTGAATATATTTATCACTAAATGTTTGGCTTGCCAAACCTGTGAATATTATTGTCATCTTCTAAGTGCTTCATTCTTTATTGATCGTTTTCACTTTTTTCGTTCAGCTTTAGTACTTCATCATGTAGTATTTTATTTTCATCAACCAATCTGCTCACTCCAGACTTAACTTCATTTATATCTTAATTTTTTGTGACCATGTGTTTTAAATTTTCATCTAGGACCGATGACAGCAAACTCATCAAGGCATTTGTTGACATCTTGCCGACCTCATCTGATTGATATATATTTTCTGGTGAGGTTTCCTTTAATTTGCGTTTTGGTGTTTGTTTGATTATGTTCCCTGAGTACGATGGAGTAGGTGTTGATTTGTTGATTTGTTGATCCATTATTTTAGCTCAGATTTTTTTATTATTTTTTTCAGAGTCAGTAGTTAGTTCTACTTTATGAAAATCTAAGGTTTTGGGCAACTATTTTTGTTAGTTTAAAATATTCAAATATACGTATGCAGAACACTTTGTACCGCAGTAATGGTTTAGGCCATAAAAAGGTGTTGAAACCACAAAACACAACAAATGCCAACCACACAACAATGTGCAATTATATTATGGCCTTATTTAATGTTGATGTTGTTACTCTGTTACAAATGTTGATGTCTTTGCTATATAAATACCAGTACACCAACAAACAAACAAAAAAAAAACAGAAAAAAAATTAAAGAAACAAAACTAACAAAACTTATTTTCTGTTTTTGGTAAATCCTTTGTATTATGTTAACACATACAACACAACAAGACCAGCGACAAGCACACGAACTGTGCGCCCACGCTCAGCAAATATGTTTTCTAAGAAGAAATAAAATCCTTAAGACAAACTAAGCAGAACTTCAAGTATACGAAATATTTTAACAAAAATTTATGCAGCACTAGATTTTTTTGCTTTTCACATTTTTTTTATTTTTTTCTTTTGTTGTTTACTTATGTCAGTATGTACATATAAATAAATATATATATATACATATATATATTTTTTTTTAGAAAGAAAAAAAATTGCCTGAATCTGACTCATGTGTAGGATTTTTGGAGTGTTTGCGTTTATGTATTAGCATTAATTCTTAACATATATAATGCTACTTATGTATGACTACATGTGTATGAGTGTGTGTCTATTTTCACATCTTAACAGTAACTATTGTGCTACGTACATACATAAATAGACATTTGTGTATTTTGTGTCGTATAAGTGGCTTTTTCTTCAACTATGAAAAATCCTTACGCGAAAAGGCTATAAAAACCATAAACTTTGAGCAAAAAGAAAAAGAAATGCAAAAGAAAAAAAATAGAAGAAAGCAAATAATTTTGCGCTATTTAACGGTGTCACTTACATTCCAACATTAAAGAAATATTATGTTTTATTCATGAACACTTGAATGAATCAAAGAAGGAATGTGTACTTGCGGTTACACACATACACACACACACACACACTTGTACCTCCTATAAGCATTTGAGAATATTTCAAATGATTTACATCATTTACGAAAGTATATACATATGCTTATTGTCCAAATCGACTAACTATAAGTAGGTTGTTGTTGGCTTTCAATGGAGTACAGCTGTTTTAACTATATTCCAGTATTTCAAATTTGCTAAAAAATAATTTAAGTAGCAGCTTTGCAAAAAAAATATATATATATGTGTATATATACATATATACCAGAATCTATAATATTAATATGTGAGACGATTTCTTGTGACCGATGTTTTGCTAAACAGTTTTATCCTGATTTTGACCAAACGTATATTATTTGAAAGGATTTTCTATTTAGCTGTCCACCAGATTTGCAGATTTTTAAATTACTATGTGTGTGTTTATTAAATTTGTTAATGTGTAATGTAAAAAAAATTCATTGTTTTCTTTATTCACAATAATAATTGTGTTGAATTAAAAAATAATCTTGGGCATAAACCAATATATAAGAATATTTAAAAAAAAGTTGGATTGTGAATTGGCTAAAATTGATTAGCATACCTTTAGGGTCTTTAATAAATGAAAAATAAAATTTGCTAGAATTTGGAGTCGAATTTCGAGGGCCATATTGGCTCATTATAATCTAAACTGGTGGTAGAGAAGGCAATTTGTTTTATTTTTCTCATCTAAGGGACGATTCACTTATAATCTCAAAAGGTGCAACACTAACAAACGTCTCCTTCGTATGTAACTCTTAAATATAATTTAAAAGTTGATAAACAAATAAAAATAAGAAATTTAAGTTTTTTCTGTACCTCGTTTTTGAATGGGTGGACTAATTTTGTGAGGTGTTAAATTCATTAGTAATATCTGATCTTCTTTATCACTTGAGGATTTTGCGATATTCTACATCAAATCTGATGATAATAAGTTTAAAATTCAATTCAATTGGTGAACAGATTCAGCTTACTTATGCTTTTTTTTGTCTGATATGGACAAATATTTACTAGCTTTGATGTAAAAGGTTGCAAGTTTCTTTTTACAATATTACTAGCGTATGTGTACAATTAACTTAACATAAAGTATAAGAAATATTTAATGAATTTTGTTGTTAATATTTGACTGTAAATAAAATCTTTCATACTTTTCCCAAGAATTTTTCATGAGGAATTCCAATCTGTTAACCAAATTCATAATTCGATATTTTGGGCTTAAAGGCTGAACAAAAAGACAAATATGCTTTTTAGGAAATCCCAGCATACACTTGGATGCGATGCCAATGCACACAATACAACATGGGGCAGCAAATTATCGACGTAAGTACTTATTAGAATATGTAGTAGCTTCTAACCTAGATATATTTACTAAATGAGGATAATACACATTCGTCAGAAGAGTTAGAGAGGAGGTCCTAAACATTACAGTAGCCAATCCAAGCTTAGCTAGGATTACAAGAAATTGGAGGGTATCCGCTGAGGTTTCATTATCCGATCATAGAATAATTGCATTTTCGCTAGAGGGCCTAAATATTGTGGCATCTTCCTACAGAAATCCCAGAAAAATTAATTGGGACAAGTACAATGAAATCCTATACCACAACCTACAAGGCAGAGCATCGCGGAAACGCATACGAAATCAGTACGAGCTCGATTACAGTCTGACCCAACTAAATGGGGCTCTACTGGATGCCTACCGTTGTAGCTGCCCCGAGAAACCGCGGGGCAAGGAGAAGGACGTAGTTTGGTGGAACAATAATATCTCTACACTCAAAACCGAAGTTCCCAGGCTCTGCATTGGGGCAAAGCGTAACGGGCAGTGGGAGCATTATAAAGCCAAACTAACTGAGTATAATAAAGAAATAAGGAAAGCTAAATGTACTTGCTTTAGAAATTTCTGCGTGAATATAGAATTCCTTACAGACACAGCAAGGCTATACAAAATATTTGCGAAATGTGGGCCAGATATGACGATGTCACTTAAGAAAGAGGACGGTAGCTGTTATTAAAAACACACTTTTCAGGAAGTGTGACAGAAGATAACGAGCGGTTGAGTAACGGACCAAGAAACCCTAGTCGGGCAAGCCGGCAAATAGCAGGTGAAATTTGTTTTAGGGAAAGACTAGAATGGGCTTTAGGTACCTTCCGAAGTCTTTACATCCCCTGGAACGGATGGTATTTTTCCTGCCCTCTTACAAAAGGGCTTGAAGGAATTATTACCATTCATGTTAAATGTCGGGCATAGCAGCTTGGCCTTGGGGTACATACCAGAGACATGGAGAAGAGCAAGAGTGGTGTTCATACCCAATATTGGGAAAAAGGACACCGCGCATCCAAAATCCTTCAGACCGAAAAGCCTAACATCTTTTATGTTGAAAACACTTGAAAAAGCTGTAGACAACTATCTGAGTTGTGGGCTATTAAGCATATGTCTTTGCATCCAAACAAGCATGCATGTAGAGCGGGCAGATCAACAGAGACTGCTCTCACTAGCCTGTTAAAAACTATTCAGAACTCAATAGTTGAAAAGGAAATAGCCGTTTGTACCTTCCTGGATATAGAAGGAGCCTTTGATAACACTTCACACGAAGTAATAGAAAGGGCATTAAATCAAAGAGGAGTAGACCCAGTGACATCAAAATGGATAACAGAAGTGCTCTACACGAGATCAGTAGAAACAAGAGCAGAGGGGGAGACCATATCCGTCAACACATCCGGCGGATGTCCACACGGAAGAGTTCTTTCGCCATTGATGGGAAGTCTGGTGGTTGACGAATTACTAATGAAACTGTCGGAAGCAGGAATAGAATGTCAAGACTACGCGGACGACATAGTCTTAATAGCAAGAGGAAATTTGGAGGAAACCCTAAGTGAAATTATTTGTCAATAGTGCAGGGAAACAGGATTGAATATCAATCCGACAAAGACCACTATTATACCATTTAGCAGGAAAAGAAAACTTCCAAGATGGAGGGCAATTCAAATTTTGGGAGAAGTCATTGAACCAAAGGTAGAGGTGAAATATCTAGGGATATTACTGGATAACAAGTCAACATGGAAGGCACATGTCGACCACATCACTGAGAAAGCCAATGATATGCAGAAGGGTAGCGGGTAAAAGCTGGGGATGCAAACCCAGCATCCTGCACTGGATATACTCTATGATGGTCTGCCCAATCGTGACCTATGGAGCTATAGCGTGGGCCAAAAGAACAGATCTAAAGTAGACTCAAATGGAGCTAAGTAAGATACAAAGATTAGCGTGCATTGGGATAACGGGTGCCGTTGGTCACGCCATCACTTGAAGCACTATTGGACCTAATCCCACTACATATAATGGTGCAGAAGAAAGCTCTGGCAACGGTAATCAGAATCAAGGGAGATAAATCTATAAGAAGCTTTATGAAGGGCAATGGAACCGAATAAGCCAACTGAATGATAACTCGCTCCTAGATTGCCCCATGGACAAGGCTGAGAGAAATATGATTTCAGGAAATACTTTGTTACAGAACTTAGCAATAAGAGAGAATGGAGCGGTTTAAGTACAGCATATTCTCTAAGAGAAGATACAATCAAATGGTACACAGATGGGTCAAAAACCGAAAGTGGCACAGGGACGAGAGTCGTCGGGCCTAGAACCAAATTCGAATTCATACAAGCATTTTCCAAGCGGAGATTTATGCGATAGACGTGCACAAATCAACTTGAATAGGGAGTACAAAAGACGGGACATAACCATATTATCAGATAGTCAAGCTGATATTCGAGCACTAAGCTCCTATGAAGCAACTCTAAGTTAGTATGGTACTGTCTACAGAAACTAAATGAGCTAAGTAAACACAGCAAGGTTAGCCTTTGTTCGGTCCCGGAACATATTGGGATTCAAGGTAATGAGCAAGCTGATGAACTTGCCAGAAGGGGAGCTTCCACAAAATTAATAGGGCCTGAACCATTTTGTGAAATAGGAAAAGGAGTATGGAAAGGCGCCCTCAGGGAACATGAAAATTGTATTAGACGGTAATTTTTCCCGAGCCACTTGTGCTTAAGGCAATCCAATTTCTTGTTGGGTCGCTACAACAAGAAGAGATTTGAGTCGTGCATTGGATTGTCAAAGAACGGCCTGAGAATACTAACCGGGATTTTAACTGGTCACTTTAGGCTCAGGGAACATAGGAGCAGGTTAGGAATTGTAGCAAACCCCATGTGCAGATTCTGTGATGAGGAAGCCGAATCACCAGAGCACACACTTGGGAACTGTGGAGCGCTAATGCACAAAACAAAAAAGCACCTGGGCTCATTCCAAATACTACGTAGCGACATAAAATTACTAGAACCAACCGACATCTTCGAATTTCTGAGGGCTTCAGGGTTGGATGACAGTTTATAGGGGAGAACTATTAGCAGAGGGCAGTACAATAGATCACTTCGCTCGCAGTACTTCAAAAACCTCTTTATACAATACAATAAAATACATTAGGAAATCTTATTAAATAAGATTTCAGTTCGATAGAAATTAATATTCTACATCTTATAGTTAAATTTCGAGGCCCTGCATTTTTTATTCCTGTATTATTAATGTGCTGATATAATATATGATATAATAAACTACAACATAATATAGTATAATGATTTGAAGCCTTAATTGGACAAGTGCTGGAATCTAATACTGCTGTATCATCGCTGCCTTGCGGAACGCCTTCATTGGTACTATAAATTTGAAATTTTTGGTCGTTTACATTCACGTAGAAATACCGCTCACACAAATACAATTTAAATGGCAAATAAAATGGTGTTGGAAGCAGTTTTTTAAGTTTGAAAAATAATCCATTATGCCAGACTTTGTCAAATGCTTATTTTACATCTAAAAATACGCCAGAGCAATACTTTATTGTTACCTTGACCTTATAAGGACTACTATACGATAGCATTGCTCAGGAATGTCATGATTATGACTGAAACCAAATTGGTATTCAGGTATGATGTTGAATTTTTCCAAGATTGGTGCCAATCTTCTCACTAATATTCTTCAAATATTTTGGAGAATGTGACGAGTAAGTTAATCGGTCTATACGATGTAACAAAATTCTCCACTTTACTGGGTTTAGCTACCATAATTATCTCAGCACACTTCCATTAAGATGGTAAGAATGGTTTAGTCGAAGGATAGAAGTACAAATCAATATCAAATATAGAACTCCCTTTAAGACTAAGCTGCACTTCCATTAATACTGTCATATTGCAGTGTTTTTTTTTTAATTTAACTTATTGATTTCTTCTTGCACTTCACGAGGAGATATTTCTTTGATTGGCCAATGCATTGGACATGGGCTGTCTAAAAAATTTTAGATTTCATCAGCATGTGTGCTGAGGCTGAAAAGTATTTTGGAGATGAAAAGCAAATGCTTCTGCTATACTTAGATGGTCATTTTAAATATTTTGTTGCGTAGTTAAGATAGTTGTCTCTTCAAATAATATTTTAATTAGTTAGTGTTTAGCACTATATAACATGTATGGGTAAAGGGATGAGGAAAAAAAAAATCAAAAACATTTTATGCTGCTACCTGATCCGCATTCAACACAAAAATCAACATGAGAAACCGACTTCAAACTGTAGAGGAGAAACCAAAGTCTAAATTTTATAGTAATGTGGTATCTAACAAATAATTTATATTTACCTTCTATCGAAAACATATTTATTTATTGTTAATACGCACAAGTCATTACACAAAATTCAAATTAAATGAAACTCATAAAGTGTAAAGTGTATGTGTAGATAAATATGTGTAGTTAAGTATGTATTGAAGCTATACTATTGCTAAACTAAATAATAGAGACACAATCAATAACAAAATTCCAATAACTTGCAAAAAGATAATAACTTCTTTATGAATATTTCTAATGAAGAGACAAAGTTGCTAAGATACAAATTGTATGTAGATACAATCCCAAACACACTTCGATATGTACACTGCTGCTCACTTGATTAGGTTCACAATTTTCCTTCTTCTAAAAAATAATAAAGAAAATAAATAATCTACCTACTTAAATTGAAAAGTACCACATTTCCAACCAAATTAAAGAAAAAAGGTGCGGAAATAACGAATAACAAATTTGTAATAACTTTTTTTTAAAACAAACATGTTTTAAAATGTTTTTTCGGCTCATTTGAATAATGCAACATTATTAAATCAATAAAACAACAAGAAAGTTTAATTTTAATGTCACTTTATTTATTTTCCTCCTTTACTAACTTCTATAATACAATTTTGAAGGGTGTTATAAAGTTTTTCAATTATTGGAAATTTCGGTCCAAGATTTTTTAATTCCTTCAACCTAGGTTTCTTTGGTTTTATATTGTTTGCTCGACTGACATATATTGTCCATTGTTTCACTGCCGTTGCAGTGAGTATCAAGGGGTTATCTTGTTGAAATGTCCACGGAGTGGGTCTAAAAACTGTAGAAAAGTATGGCAAAGTACATCCTTGTAGCTATTTGCTGTCATTCTAGATGAGAAAAATTAAAGCTCACAAGTCCCGTAAACCGAAATTGCACCCCACACCAACACACTACCCTCACAGCTATGCAGACGAATCAAGTAGCGTTCTTCCTTTCTCAAATCGTGGAAGTAAAAATTACAACCGTCATAAAACGTCAGCCCCGTGTCGCATCAAGGATGCCCATAGTATCTCATATTTTTCTTTGGAAAAATGTAAGTCCATAAACAAGGCCAAGGCTTCTTCGGAACCATACTTTTTAATGTGTGCGTTTGTGGGCGTGGGAATGCTCCTTAGTCGTTTTTAGTCGCAGTGGGCTTGCATCAGCAACAGATCTTGTAATCTGCGACCTAACTCTTTCACTATCCTTTTTATATTTAATAGACAGCGCGTCCGATAAATGCTTCGTGGTCAAGTCATTGGTGGAATCGGCAAGTTTCCTCTTTCTTGTGAAAATTGAACACTCCACAATACTTTCTTTTGGCCTTCCTTTTGCTCATCTGGTTGATGTGGTGGGTTTATCTACTGCCAATATATCCAGGATGGTGTCTTCATTAAGCCAGTCCTCGTATTTTGAGTTGAAGTTTTGAATGGTTCGATTAGATTTCACCCATTTTGCCTTAATATTTGCATATATCAGATAAAAATTATTTTTTATAATTTCGCTTCTCTCAATATTTCCGTATAAAGCTATCAAGTTCTTCTGAAGCAGCTTCCGTGAAAAACTTTGGTGTGGTTGACCTTCAGTACTTGTTGCGCCAACTTTCAGTCGGAGACTAATCCAGGCATTATGCTTATTTTGCAATATATAGGCTTATGCTACCATGCCTAAAAATTTACCTGTTCCCTGCATACATATGGATTTAGGCTGAATTATGCAATTTTGATATTATGCTCGTGTCTAAATAAGATTTGTGCCTACCTGGAGGGACCATAAGTCAATATTGTTCTTGACCATTTGTACTCCAAAGTAATTTTTAAGTGAGGTGCGTACCTGCGAATTTCAATGAGTAGTTTTTTGTGCATCCTGTGTCTGTAGCAGAATATTGGGAGTAGACTTTGGCAGAGGCTCTCAGGTAGACAACTAACTTAAAATGCAATTTTTAAACTATTAGATCAAACTACTGTCAGTCGAAACATGTAAGGGATGCACGCCATACAATTTCTGCAACCATGTCTTTTTAATCTTTTTTACCTCTAGAAGCCAAACGGGCACGTACGGGCAGATAAAACCTTTTGAATTATGTAAAGAAATAACCAAAGAACATGTTTTGGAAATATGGCAAATATAGAAAAATATAGATTTTGTTTATTTTCCGTCAAAGATGAAAAATAGTGAAAAAACGGATAGTTTTTAAATAGTGATTTACCAGGAGAAACACAAAGCAAACAGTTAATTTTTTTTTATCATTATACATTTAATAAATACATCAATCAACACAAATAAAAAATAAAGCGATTCGTCACCTATATTTCGTGATATTACACCTGAAATCGCAACAAATTGACTAAAAATTGTGTGTTTTTTTGAAAACCGAAAGTCGGTCAACTTTAAACGGTTATATCTTCTAAACTAAAAATGTGATATTATTAAGAGCAGCATATTTAAAATCGTTGAAAAGTTTCCTATAACATGGGTTTATTCAAAACTTCGTCGGCGCACATGAAAATTTTGATTTTTGCAACCTCGTTTGCTCTACGGGCGCCACTGTGCGTCAGGACCCTCAAAATTAAACTTTTTTTCATATGAAAAACCAAACGTTGCCACTCCTTTTTATCAGACAATTTTTGACGTACAAACTAAAGACTTTCTGCTCTACGAGTGGTATTTCGAAAAAAAACTAATCAAGTGAGCGGCAGAGTACATATGTTTATACATTAGGGCGGATCAATATTTTTGGTAAAGAGGCGAATAATTCTAAAAAAATTTCCCCAAGAGGCTAAGGATCTAAAATCAAAATCTAGGTCCCGACGTGAGACATACGATAAGATAAGGAAGGCTATACGCACTGCGACCAATTTGATGTTTTGTGCAACTCATGGTTGTCCTAAAGATTAAGGCTTCTTACGAAGCCAATATTACCCTATTTGGCATTAGTTTCCATATTTCCCGGGGGGATACAGTGTATCCTCCAAGTGCAAGGATTCTCTTACCACTTAGTCTTGGACATTCACAGAGAATGTGTTCTACTGTTTCCACCTCCTACTCGCAGAACCTACATGTGTCTATAGCAGATTGTCCTTTCTTTCGTAGATGATATCTAATATTGCAGTGTCTTGTAAAGAATCCCGTCAAGGTTCTTAAGTCCTTTTTATCAAGGGTAAGTAGTCTTTCCGAGTGAACACTGGATGGAGTTATGAATCTCTTGCCTGCCGTTGACCTGGACTTTTGTCCCAGTGTTCGGCAATTTGTGATTTTCTCCACTCCCTCAATTTTTCTTTTATGAGTGACCCACTGGAACACCACAGAAAGGTTCCGGACTGATGAAAGACGACGGGCCCCTCGATTGGCTAAGCAATCGGCCCTTTCGATCCCTACATGTCCTTCATGTCCCGGAGTCCAGCATAGAGTTAGTTTGTTGCATCTACCTAATTCGTTTAGCCCTTCGATGCACTCCCACACCAGTTTGGACGTCACTTTGTAGGCCACTGACATCTTCATGAGACATACGCTAGCAACTGCACATTGCTCGGTTCCCTTGATGTGCGACGGATTTCCTAGATCTGACAGAGATCATTCATCAGATTTTATGTACAGGTGCTCGTGTTGGGTTCTTGCAGTAACTGGAAGCTCAGATAATATGTTATCATTATATAATTCGACGAAATCCATATAATCTGTGAAGCTTATTATAATGGGGTATTTTTTATAAGTCCTTAGTATAGTTGAGTCATACAGTTCGTCGAAAAGCATTCTTAACAATATATTTTCTGGCTGGGCGAAAAATGTATTCTTTTATAACGTTTTTTTTTTTTAATATCCGAAAGATTTTGTGACAAAAATTGCGTTGACCTTATAAATTTGTATAAAAGCACACTGCCATGTACTACTGACTTATAAAATATTAGATTAAAACTTTCATAAAAAAATTAGTCAATATTTTTAAATTTGTTGAAGGCAAACTTGCTGCAACATATAAGCGCTGGCTATTGTTAACCAGCGGCTATAACTTGTGGACACAAATCTTACAATATAGCTTCGGCTATTCGAAAGAGATTTAGAAAGTCAGTAGAAAGAATTTTTTCATCTTTAGCGTCCATAGGTGGAGGCATATTTTCCAATTCTAGTCAGTTTCTTGGTCGGAATGGCGCACACCCTAATGCATCTTCGTTTAGTTTACCAAATCCTTTTCAAAATATTACTGGTATTGATCCTGCCGTTTTTCATTCAAACAAAGTCGAATTATGAATTAATAAACCTTCTCCTCTATTAAATGAGACTGCTGCTTTCCCGATTCCTTCAAATGCTAATAACAATAGTACTCAGCATTCTCTGAAAATTTTTGCTACAAATGTTTCTTCAATGCCTAGAACTGTTATGGCTAATAATTTTCTTACTGAAGCTGAAAACGCTGGTCTATTGATTAATTTAGATGCTGCATCCCCAATCCCGTCTGCTTCAACTTCTTGTGCTTCAAATAGAGGAATCAACATCCATTCCTAGAGGGCTGCGAACAATTCCTCAAAAAAAACTGTATTTGCTACACGTTTTTCACAAGAAGCAAGGACTGAAACCGAACCTAAACCGTCTCGTCTTGGGCAATGTATTGTAGGGATAAATATTCAATCTTTCATTAGCGTTCTTGATTAGTACGGCATCAAACTTCAGCAAGTATATTCAGTTACATCAGATAACGGAAAAAATATGATCAAACTGCTCAATGACTAAAAGATGAGTATTAACACTTTGACATGGAAGATGAATATTGAACTGGAAGGAGCAGAAACATTAGCACATACACACCCAAATATTATTCATTTCAGATGCGTTGCTCTTAGTTTACAAGTGGCAGTGCTCGACACTATATATAATCTTACGTTTAAGCAAATACTTGATCAATCCAGAGCTATTTGCACAAAATTGCGAACATCAAGTATTTTTTCTCTAGCTAAGAAGCTAAACTTGCAAAAAGCCGTAGTAGACTGTCAAACTAGATGGAATTCCAGTTATGACATGGTTCAAGCCTTATTGGAATATAGAAGTTTTTGTTCGGAATTAATGGATGTTATGACTGATAGTATTTGGAATATTTAGAATTCGTACAAGTTTTGGCACCAGTTAAAAAATTTACCTTGAAACTACAAGAAGAACAGATGAATTTAGACGATCTTTATAGAATGTGGCTTAGTTTTAAATGAAAGCTACCAAAAGATTACAAATCAAAAACATCTTCAAAGGAATTATATTTAAATAGTATAAAACGAAAAAAAAAAATTTATTAACACTTTTGATTGCAGCAGTAAATCTAGATAGCAGCTTTTAAAAATAACATATTTTAAAAACATTAAAATTTTTTAAAAATTTACAAACGAAAAGAGAGGAGCACACTTTTATGAGAGAACTAATATCTTCTTCTTCAAAAAATGATGAAGATATGCTCGAACAACTTCTAAAAAAGATTTTCTATATCAAATTCTTCAAATGTAAAGTCACCGCTTCGGTTGATAACTTAGTTAAAAATGAAATTGGAATATATGAAAAATATCCCAGACTGGGAAAAGATAAATACATTTTACTATCCTGGGAGCAACATAAAACGGAAACGCTATTATTGTATCAAGCGGTTCAGATTATATTCGCAATACCTGATACGCAAGTAAGCGTCGAGAAGTCCTTTTCAGCCTTGAAATGCATTTTGTCGCCACAAAGACCAAATTTAAAAGAAGGAAACTTTAAAAATATATTATTAATAAAATTGATGGAACTAACAGATTCCACAACTCGAAATTCGAGTGCAAATTCTAGGAAATTTTATTTTTTCGTATAATAAAGACCCTAAAGGTATGCTTCACAATTCAACTCATTTTAAATAAAGAAAACAAACTCAACACATTAACACAAACACATTAACAAATTTAATAAACACACACATAGCATTGTATAATTTTATGTATATGTTAGTAGCAACTTTAAACGATCATAACTCCCAAAAAATATTCAAGACGATGAAAATCTGTAAATCTGGGTAACAGCGAAAAAGAAATACCTTTAAAATGATAAACTTTTTGTTGGAATCGGGGTAAAACTGTGAAACTTACATCGGTCACAAGAAATCGTCTTGCCTATTAATATTATAGATATTTCCTTGATAAATAAATAGAGTTCCTATTATAAAACAATTGTACCTTTTTTTCAATTTTGAACGCAAACCCGAACTCTGAACCGAACCCGGACCTGAATTATTTATTTTGATTAACCCGAACCCGAGCCACTTTTTTCAGGGTTTCAGTCCCTGATTAATATTATACATGTTTGGTTTCAGTGATAACATGCTGTTTTCTATCACTTATATGCCGTTTTTTAAAATACATTAAATAAAAATCTTTATGTCTCTCGGCGGGAGTTGGATTTTAATTTTAGATTTAGGGTAATATCCTTAGACTTGGAATTTGCTATACCCCTGTCACGTTTTTTTTTTTTTTTCACTCAACAAATTAACCTACCCTAATATGCATACTAGGGTGGCCCTTAATAAAAACAGAGTTCAAACTCTCGGTCGCACCTCCTAGAAATATGCGAATAGCAAAAAAAGTGAGAAATACAAAGTTTTGGGGCAATCAAAAAACATTAAGAGGTGGCTCAACGCGATTGAAAATTTCAAGTGTGTTTTATATGGGGAAAATATGACGTTTTTTCAGATTTTACGACAATTTCGTTCTATGGATAAATTTTTCCGACAAATTGTTATATAATTCGGGATCAGTATTAAATTACCTTTCCAAAAATCGAATAAAAACTCGCCAAGAAATAGCAAATGCCCCAGACCACTTTTGTGCCAAAAAAAAACGAGGTCATCAAATTTGATGGCATTTTTTTCAACTTTAAGAAATTAATTAAACATTTTATTTAAGTCTCTATACGTGTTAGCACTCACATACGAAGTATTGTTTTTTTTTACCACCTTGTTAACCTATTAAGCATTGAGACCGAAAATGGGTAATTTTTTTGATAAATTTTTGAAAACTTCTTTTTCAAGTTTTGAAAAATTTTCTTAAACAAAATTTAAAAAAATTGATCTTGCTCTTTAAGGTCTTATTAACTGCATGTTAGAGATTAACTGTGTGAATTTTTAGGCAAATCCCTATACCAGAATTTTTTGGACAAAGATTTTGTTTTTGCGGATTTCGGGGAAAATGGGATTTTTGTAAAATATTCTGTAAATACACTCTTCCCAGCAAAACCTTGGTAATGATTAGTTATTACCATTGCATTACTTGGTAATGTTAAATGTAAGGACTTCCTGATAATGATTTATGTATATACTTACGGGTAATGACCACTGTTTGTATTAGTAAAAACTATAAATAATGAGTTAAATTTAATAAAACAAACTATTTCGCGGCGATAGTCATCATTGGACAAAAAACGCAGCAAAAGCTGTTAAGTTTTACATTACATTATTTACAACAGATTGTGCGGTGCCAATGTGTTGTTTCTACAGAAAATTACTTTACTCCCTACATGTAACAAATTACTCAAAACCCTTCTTGTTATCTATAAAGTAACTAGTTATTTGTATTAGTACCTAGTAAGGTGCCGGTAAGGCCTTCCCTCCAGTGACACCCCCATGTTAAAGTAATGGGTTTCGTAATGGAAATATAACTACTGAACACTTTTGATTTCTTATTCTAAAGCTCATTACATGTAATGGAAAGTTTTGCTGGGTTTCTAAATACTTTGTGTCAAAAATTCATCACTTTTCTACTTTTAAATGTTACGTTTTATCTCAATAGCGTAGGGAAAAAATTATTATAGCGGAAAAAAATATTATGAGCCCATTAACCCTTTTGGAATTGGGGTCACATCTGACCGCAAATTAATAAAAAAAAACAATTTATGCAAAAAATTCAAATATTTTGTAAGTGCTCTTGAATTTTTAGATGCGATGCTTAAAATATAATAACCAAATGTATAGAACTTCCGTTCCTAAAATTTGGGATAAATCCGAGAACGATGACCCATTATTTGCCAAAGCCAGCTTTGGATTTTAAGATATTTTTAAAAGAAAATTACGGAAAACAAGTTTTTCTATTAAAGTCGATGAAACCACTATTTCGAATTCAAGAAAAATAATTCGGTTATTTTTTTATTTATTTAAGGCTTCAGTGCTCCTGGGATCAGAATAATCCATTGTGATATAGGTTTGGTGCAATTATCTGCTTATTGCTCGCGAATATAATTAAAACAACTTTTAACCAATTTTGTTATAAAATTATTTTATGTATAAAAACTATCTATATTTTTCTAAAGACCCATGTATGACCCAAAGCTATATATTCAAAAGAATATGGAATATAAAATTAATTCTATTTATTCTGGTGTATTTAAGGATGATTTAGTGTGCGATTCAAATTGTTTTCTGTAATCACTTACGACTTGCAATAAGTACTGCTTTTCTTTTATTTTATATTACACTGTGGAACAAATTCAGGTTAGCAAAAGTTAGGTCGATTCTGAGAGTGAGGGGTGAAAATAGAGGCTAAATTAGAAGACCCGTATCGCGGCGTTTGTTTATGTTAGTTCGAATTTTTTTTTAATCGACCTTCGAAATTTGCAGTCAAATGCCGATTTTCAGCATATATGGCTATAACTCGTCGACTAATTGATATTTTTTCAATCTATAAAAGCCGAATTATTGCTAAAGACCTGTGCAACAATTAAAATTTTTTAAAAAATTGATTTAGAAAATTTTTGTGGTGCTTATGAAGCAAAATGTTGGAAAAAATTTTTTTTTTAATGCTTATTGAAAATATTTTCCACAAAACTAAGTATTTTTTGCTTTCTGTTTGATCTATAATATGCTCCTTTGAAAAGAAAATGGTCTTTGTCGATAATTTGCGTTAAAAATCCTAAAACCATTAAATAAATAGCGATTTAGGTAGAAGTATTTAAAAAGGGAAGTTCCAAGAATTAGGAATTAGTAGCGATTTTTTTTTTTATTTCGTACAAGCGAACTTATTTCAAAAATGAAGATTCAGTTAAGACTCGAAACTCAGCCGAAGCTGATGTCTTTTAATTTTCGCTCGGTCGTGATAAAATTCGCTATTAATTTTTTTGGAACTTATTTCATTTTGTGAGTGATTTAAGTTAAGTGCATCGGTTTCATAAAAATAACAAAAAAAAACTTTGTATAATATATATTGTATTAAAAGTGTCGGAACCAAAATGTAAAATGGACCATTTTTGTAATGTTTGTGGACGTTTTTAGCAAGCGATGAAAAATGTGGCAATGCCAGTGATTTTTTTTTTTTTGGAAGCCTATAAACAATATTTCAATACTTATCACTGACGTAAACTATGCCCCTAAAAAAGTTTGCTTTAATTGCTATTCAACTCTTATGCAATGGAAAAGTGAAAAGAAGAAGGCTATGCCTTTTGGTATACCAATGATGTGGTTAGACACCAGCCCGCATCAAGAAGAAAATTGCTATGGATTTATCAACTACCATAAAACTTTGAATAGATGGAAGCAAAGAATAAAACTTATGTAGCAGTGCCAAGTGTCAAATTACCATTACCGCACTCAGAATTCGTTCCAGTACCAAAATACCGAAGTATTGATCTTCAAACAGATATCAGTACCACAACCGCCGCTGCTACATCAATGGATTTCTTCTCAGAATACGACCCGGGTGAAGGTACATCAACGCAAGTTTTGTATTATGATTGTTTTCTTTTCAAATGAAATTCATTGAAGAAATTGAGAAGCATATTAGAGATCAAACAGAAAGTAAAAAAGACTTAGTTTTGTGGAAAACATTTTCAAAAAGCATGAAAAAAAAAAATTTTTCCAACATAAGCAACACAAAAATTTTCTAAATCAATTTTTTAAAAAATTTTAATTGTTGCACAGGTCTCTAGCAATAATTCGACTTTTACAGATTGAAAAAATAACAATTAGTAGACGAGTTATAGGCAAAAAACCATTTAAACAATATGCTGAAAATGGGCATTTGACTGCAAATTTCGAAGGTCGATTAAAAAAAAAATTCGAACTAACATAAACAAACGCCGCGATACGGGTCTTCTAATTTAGCCTCTATTTTCACCCCTCACTCTCAGAATCAACCTAACTTTTGCTAACCTGAATTTGTTCCACATTGTTATTATATTAATTATTATATTAATTTTTCTCAGTTTTTTTGCCATTCGCATATTCCTAGGGGGTGCGACCGAGAGTTTGCACACTTTTTTCCCCCCATATAATGAAGGGCCACCCTAATGCATATATACGTATGTACAAACACATACACGTTTATTTTTTGTATTTGTATTCATCAATAATTTTTTGCCATCGGCCATCTAAGATGTTGATGAACTGTGTATAAATGCTGAATCGTTTCAACTAGGCTCCGCAAAGTATGAGTATTAACCAAATCTACCGCACAGGTAGAATTATGTTAAACGTACTCGTATAACAGGAATATTAGCTCAGTTTGCGTTTTTTTTTTTTTTTTTATATATACACAAAGTAATCATAGATGAAGTTAATGCTTTCCAATGATGCCATCATCCAAGTGCTTGACATTTGTACTGTTATTTTTATTTTGTATATGCTTTCCTTTACTCTGATCTGATCTGTTACTGTTTTTCTTTGTTTTTTTTTTTCGTGTTAATGTCATGTTATAAATGAAAATTGAAGTTACAAAATGATTGTCAATCGAAATGAAATAAACTCAAATTCCAAATGATGCTATACAATTATCTTGCAATTTCGTTTTTTTTTTTTCATACCCTATACCACTATGTGGTCAGGGTATAATGGCTTTGTAATGGTGTTTGTAACAACCAAAAACATTTAGACTAGACTCATCTCTTAATATACCGATCGACTCAGAATCACTTTTTGAGTCGATTAACGATGTCTGTCCGTCTGTCCGTCTGTCCGTCTGTCCGTCTGTCCGTCTATATGTCCATGTAAACCTTGTAACCAAAATACAGATCCCAAATAGGAAATGTTTTGATTATATTTAATAGGTAAGCTTTTATCGGCCATAGGATGAATGCTATTGAAGTTGGTGAAAATCTGTTCATGTTCGGAACTAGTCCCCATATAAATGACCCCTATGAAATCGACTTAAATTTCCATAATATACAAATTATAATACAAATATTGTTCAGATTGGGTTTGTGTATGTTTATTATATCCATTTATAAGTAGTCTAAGAACAAACCCTATAGGACAATACTTATACTTACATATATAGTTATAGGCCCATTATATAGTTATAGGCCCCATCTTCCCGATCTTCACTTAAATCTACAAAAAACCAAAAATATTGCACAGATTTTTCTCAAATTTGATTTTTGATCAATGTGATCTTTATAAGTGGTCAGGATCTGTCCCGTTTTCGAACTAGTCTCCTTATATATATATTATCCGAAATGAACTTTTTCATATTCAAAGGAAAAAAAATTAATAACAGTGCCAGTCAAAATTAGTTTATGCTTATTTTCTATATCTAATTAGTTGGATCTAAGAGATACGGTCTCTAAACGCATGGCATAGGGTATCGTATAATTTTCTTATTTTTTTTTTTTTTATTTGTTTGTTTTTTTGGATTTTTTTTTTTTTTGCTACTGATGCTATTACTGAATATATCCTATCGAATCGTAAACTATACCATTCGATTTCCATCAGTTTAGTACAAAATGTCAGAGGAGAGTTATGGTGATATTGATATGTCTAAGTGCTGATGCCAGATAATCAGTTTGCTGACAATGAAATTTTTGCAATTGATATTATTTTTCATACTCGACATCAACAACATTCAAAACGTTATTTTGAATGTATTTGTGGTTGTTCTTGCTGCTGTAGTGTTGAAGTGGGTTGAATGGGTACAGCTGTGAATGCGGGCGTGAGTAGCTTATGTTTTACAAACTTCATTATTTCAATGTACGACTATATTTGTTATACTTGGCTTTTATTTTGCAAATATCCCCCTAGCAATATCTTGTCAATTAACTTACAAAAATACAAGCCATCCATGTGTTTGTGTGTGTGAATTTGTGTGCATTGTATGTAAGTTTTTCTATACTAAAAACGGAATCACAAATTACAAAATAATGGAAATTACACACATAATATTCATAACAATGTTGTCGTAATAACTACGGTACTTAGAGAACTTGGATGGGATAATTTTAAACAAACAAGTTGGAAATTTTCAAACATACAAATTTACAGTTTGAGGTTCCGATCCGTTTTAAATGAATTACTTAAGTGGTATACGTTACGTATGAGTATTTTTTTTTATGAGTAAACATCTATACGCGCAGGGGGCTAAATTTCTTTTTCACAATACAATCACAAAAACAGCGTAACATGTGAGCCGTAAGACAAAATCGGTGAGAATTATGAGATGTAATAACCTGTTTGAAAATAAAAATGAGAAATGAAAAATAAAAAATCAAAAATCAAAAAATAAATAAAAATGAAAAATGAAAAATAAAAAATGAAAAATGAAAAATGAAAAATGAAAAATGAAAAATGAAAAATGAAAAATGAAAAATGAAAAATGAAAAACGAAAAATGAAATATGAAACATAAAAAATGAAAGATGAAGAATAAAAAATGAAAAATGAAAAATTAAAAACGAAAAATTAAAAATGAAAAATAAAAAATAAAAAATGAAAAATAAAAAATAAAAAATGAGAAATGAAAAACGAAAACTTAAAAATTAAAATAAAAAATGAGAAATGAAAACTTAAAAATGAAAAATAAAAAATAAAAGATGAAAAATGAAAAATTAAAAATAAGAAATTAAAAATGAAAAATAAAAAATGAAAAATGAAAAATGAGAAACAAAAACGAAAAACCAAAAAATAAAAAAATTTAAAACAAACAAAAAATTAAAAATTAAAAATGAAAAATTAAAAACGAAAAATAAGAAACAAAAAATTATATTAGCAGAGCACCTGCAGTTGATTGCTATAAATGATACCATAGATGACGCTTTCTGTTTGATTTTAAAAAGGTGCCATACAAAAATCTTTAATACACATCTCCCCTGTGATCGGATTCATATGATTTTTTTTTTATATTAATTTGTGTTTTTCAAGCAATTGCAAATCTAGAAAAGCTATGTGAAACGGGTTTCTTTACATTTTTCGATGTAAATAAATGGTGTTTTTTAAGCCCGATAGAATTTTAAATTGTAGAAAATAACACAAAAAATTAAATTTAAATCAAAAAATTTTCTTACACGAAGAATCAATACAGGGCATATGACCACCGTGGTTATTCTTGACGTCTAATTTGGGGACACTTTTTCGATTATGTCACAAATAACACGAATAATGTTGGTCATCAAGGCGTCAATTGTTGCTCAGCATAACAGAAAATAACACTGCGTGACAGTTTTTTGACCAAATGTATCTTTTTTGGACGGTTGCATGACTTTTTCCAACCAATTCGGCTATTTGTCTTTGAGTTTTGTGCTCCAGATAGAATTTCATTATTACTTCTCGAGATCCGAATGTATGTTTTGAATGTATTTTTCCCAAATATACAACCAAAACTTTTAAAAACACTGTAAATCTTAATCAAAATATAAAATAATTGTTCTGAAGTTCACTTTGTCACCTCACACGCAAAGACCGGAATTAACTGTGCGTTTTGCACACAAACTTTATTGACGGACTCTATAACCAAAAAAAAATTTTTGTTTTTGAAACAAACTGAAAATGTTTTGTAATTCGGCTTAAGCAACGATATCTTTCCATGAAAAAAACTAGCTTCAACAAGATAAACGATAATAATTAACTGATACTTGATTAATATTTTTACATGTATACAAATATAAACTTTTATTCATGTTCTATCTTGTCTGTAACGACATTATCTAGTTCCCAAAAATGTTTATGTAAGGATCTGACGATACAAGAAGACGATGAAAAACATCAGTATTTGTTACAACTCTATTGCACTTTCTGGAAAATATTAGCCTAGACCTTATACGGTCTTTATTTCGAGCTTCTTCAGCTTCTTAAAACACATTTGCCTAAAAGTATTTACCATTTTACATCGAATTTCTTTGAATTACTGAAATGAAATTTCGTGTGACTTTTTTTATAAAATTTATAACTTTGTTTAACAATATACAATTTTATCCGAATTTTCTTAATTAAATCAAATAAATACACTCCCACCTTTAACTCCTTTGCAACCGAATACAAAGATTGATAAAGGTCACGTTTTTTGTCCCAGAAAAACTAAAAACACTGAATTTTTGATATGATGGATACGAAAAAAAAAAATTATCTACCCAGAGCATTGAAATGCATGAAAATGTGAGGCAGTTACTGCAGAGTTTCATTTAGGCGAATTTGCCGTGTAATTTTGGGAATAATAAGAAGTTATAGAACAAAAAATTTGATGCACTTCTCTTAACTAAATAATTCTCTACAAAACTGCATCATTATATTTTTATTATCTTGCACTCGAAAAACGGACTCTTTGCCAGCAAAATTCCACACTGCGGCATAATGCTTGACAACCTAAATTTTTTTTGCAAATTTATCTTCTGTTACATCTGGAGATCGGGAATTTGTTCAAAGTCGCATTTTAAATACAATTCGTCATCTATTAAAATAGTGCACCCTTTAAAAATTTTTGCTTGCGTATTTAGTAACTTTCTGGCTCCAGTTTTATCCCTGTTGTCTATAAATTTGGTTCAAATTTATTACTCTTTATGCATTTTAGCCAATTATGTATATTACCAAAACCCTCTGCGATTACTTACAGTTCCTAGGAAATCATTTTTGATTTTAATTGACAGCTACGGATTCCAAATTCCAAATTTACGACCACATCAAAATATCGTGGTTACTATTTCAATATATTAGCCAATACTTTGTATATTAATAATTTACAAATTATTTTATATAACAAAACAAATTTATTTTTATTTAATTAAATTATTTGACAGAAAACACAAATTAATAAATTTAAATTGTAAACTAGACTAATTGAATTTTAATTAAAAATATTTCACATTTTGTAAAATGATGTTTTGTTATTTTAAAGTAAATAATAATTGAAACAAGTGCAGTATACAATATAACTACAATATACACTAGACTGGGCGCAAAAATATTTTTCTTTGATATACATATATGCGCCATCTAAAATATGAGGTTTGCTGCCATAAATGTGGTCCCCATTTTTTAGATTGATCCGACGGTGCCTTCTGGTGCATAGTGGGGCACGAAGTACCCGAACTGTATTTATATGGAGAAAATATGACTTTTTTCGTCGTACAGTTGAATTCTTTCTACAGGTTGTTATATGAATCGATTTCAGTATTAAATTTTCTTTGCAAAAAGTTATATAACTACAAAATCGAATAAAATCTCGCCAAGAAATCGCAAATGACACAGACCATTTTGTGCCAAAAAACACTATTTTTTTAAAACGACTTATTTGTTGTGGATTTGTAGAAAAACTAGATTTTTGTGAAATGTTCGGTAAATGTACTCATTCTATATACCTTGTATCAAAAATTAACCAGTTTCCTACTGTTAGATGTTATATTTTATCTTAATAGCCTAGGGTTTCGGAAAAAAATATACTTCGCCTCTTTGATATTACTGTTCCCTTGCGTATTTACAGAGGTGATAAAACTAAAAAGTGTTGGTTTAATTCTACTACCACACCCCAAATTAATGATCGTGGTGTACTTTACACACGATGGAAAAGATTTAGAACCTCTGAACTACATGAAGAATACCGTATAGCTCGTCAGAATGTTAATAAGAGCATAACAGAAGCAAAATCAAACTATTACGCTACCCGATTTCGAACGGCTGTTGACTCTAAAAAGAAATTGCAAACGATTAAGGAAATTGGAATCGGAAATAAAAAAACTACTATTTGTAATATTGATGTAAACGAATTAAATGCATCATTTATCAATATACCCTCAACTATGCTATTGGATCAAAATCCAACAATTAATTAAATAAATGAATCCAGGCAACTTCCACCATTGCATCAATTTGAATATTCATGGGTCTTGCTTATTTATGTATTAAGTTGTTTATCCGGGAAGTCCAATGCAGACGGGCTTGAAATTCATAAAACTTCTTCTACCTAAGGTATAAGTTTACATCAGCCACATTTTTAACACCATTATTACCGCAAGTCATTTTCCAAATTGTTGGAAACATGCAAGGATCATTCCTGTCAAGAAAACTGGAACGGATTTCGCCCTATTTCAAAATTACCATACTTATCTAAAGTATTTGAACGACTGATGTGTGAGCAAATGAGTAAATATTTAACTAATCACCATCTCCTAGCTAAAAATCAATCAGGCTTTAGGCCAAAACATAGCTGCGTTACAGCGCTCATTTATGTATCTGAAGACATTTCCGGTGCTTTTGGATCACTCTAAAGCTTTCGATTCTGTTAATCATGGAATTCTTTGCAATAAACTATCAAATAAATTCTACTTTACTTCAACTGCTGCATCGCTGCTAGCTTTTTATCTTAATAAACATTTCCAATCTGTATCTTTGGGTGACAAATTTCCACTGCACTACATGTATCTAAAGGAGTGCCGCAAGGTTCCATTCTTGGCCCACTATTATTCACATTATACGTCCATATATATGCGGATGATGTCCAAATTTATATTAACTAGCTGTGAAAAAGGATTAATTCGTGAATCCACTGAAAAGCTTAATGAGGATCTCAATAAAACATTTGAATGGGCTTCTTCAAATGGACTTTACTTACATCCAAAAAAAATCAAAATGTTTAGTTATAACTCAAAGAAAGCAAACCATAGATATTCCAGTATCATTAGGTAATAAGAATATTGAAATTGTGGAATCTGCTAGGAATCTTGGAATCATTAGACCCTATACCACTATGTGCTTTGGGTATAACGACTTTGTGATGCTGTTTGTAACTACCAAAAATATTTGACCTAGACCCATCTTTTATTATACCGATCGAATCAGAATCACTATCTGAGTAAGAAAATTATAGTCGGTCTAGACCGACTATACGATACCCTATACCATGCGTTTAGAAACCCTATCTCTTAGGCCCAACTAACTGGACATAGAAAATAAGCAAAAACCAAATTTGAGTGGGATTTTTATTAATTTTTTTGGCTGCAGATATGAAAAAGTTCATATCGGATGCTATATCTATATAGGGACTAGGTCCAAGAATGGACCGATCCTGATCCTTTCTGGTAAAGTCTCTTGTATTTTGCAAAAATATATACAAACAAAATTTGAGAAGAATCAGTGCAATATTTTTGTTTTTTAATAGATTTAAGTGAAGTTCGGGAAGCAGCCCTATATGGGGTCAAAGGGATCATTTTTGGACTACTCATTAATGGATGTAATGAACGCATAAAAACCCAATTTGAGTAAGATCTATATGACAATTTGGATCTTATGGCAATTTATGTCGATTTCATATGGGTAATTTGTATGGGGGCTAGGTGTGAACATGGACCGATTCTCACCAATTTCAACAGCGTTCATCCCATGGCCGATAAAAGCTTATATACCAAATTTCATCAAAACATATTCATATTTGCGACCTGCAGTTTGATTACAAGGTTTACATGGACACACAGACGGACGGACGGACGGACGGACGGACATTGTTAAATCAACTCAGAAAGTGATTCTGATTCGATCGGTATAATTAAAGATGGGTCTAGGTCAAATATTTTTGGTTGTTACAAACAGCAGCACAAAGTCATTATACCCAAACCACATAGTGGTATAGGGTATAATGAATTATTTAAAAATGACTTGGTCTCTAATTTTCAACTTTCTTAATTATTGGTTTATTTGTGATTTTATTATATATTCTATACTCCCTCATTATGTATTAATTTTTTGCTTACATTTTTATACTTTGCAACTTAAATTATTTTTATTTTTATATATTTCTTGTTTCTTAAAAGTATTATAACTACTATCACAAATTGATTATATCATTATAAGATCACATAATGTAATTAAAAAGATTTATGTCTTGTTGTATGTGATATACACATTTAATAAATAAATAAAATAAAATAACCATTTTGGAATTGGGGTCGCATATGACCCCAAGTTAATGAAAGACAATTTATTCAAAAAATTCAAATATTTTGTAAGTGCTGTTGAATTTTTAGATGTGACGCTGAAAATATAATAACCCAATGTGCAAGTCTTGCAAGCTAACAATTTGGAATGAATCCGAGGACGTTAACCCATTATTTTCCAAGGCCAGCTTTGGATTTTAAGATATTTTTAAATAAAGATTACCGAAAACGAGTTGTTCTATTTAACTCCATGAAACCAATATTTAGAATTTATGAAATATAATTTGATAATTTTTTTTTTTTTAATCCTACAGTGATCCTGGGATCAAAATAATCCATTGTAATATATCTTTGATGCAATTATCTGCTTATTGCTCGCGAATATAAATTAAAACAACTTTTAATCAATTTTATTATAAAACCATTTTATTTTTAAAAACCATCTATATTTTTCTTATTTGAACAATAACTCAACATTTTTAAATTAAGCTTGACTTTGTTTAGGAAGGATATTGTTTTTTTGTATGATTCTACTATTTGGAGCAAAAACTATTGTTCTACTTCATTATTTGTTAACACTTTATAAAAATCTTTTATGAATTTAACTACTCTTTCGACAGTATCGTTTACTACAAATAATTCCTTGCAGAAATTATAGCTCTTTTAAAAATCGTCATTAGATTCCCATTTCTGTTAGGGAAATAATAAATATTCTGCAGGAATACTAAAAGAGCTGAAACAATTTTTAATTTTCTGGGACCCAAAATCGCTTAAATAAATATTTATCAAATTTTCTGTGTGAATGAATTCTCTTGGAGCACATATGGGTAAGTATTTCCAAAATGTAGCAGAATTTTATTTCCTTACCAATAAAAAGGGGTTTCTTCTAGTTAACTAGAACAATACATTATTTTTAGGTATTTACTTTTATTTAAAAAGTTTGGCTTCGGCAAGGAATGGGTTAACGTTGTTCGATTTATTTCAAATTTTTAGCATGAAAGACCTGAACATTTGGTTATTATATTTTAAGTACCACATCTAGAAATTCAACAGCACTTACTAAATATTTGAATTTTTGAATAAATTGTCTTTTATTATCTTGGGACATATGTGACCCCAAGTCCAAAAGTGATAGTAAGGTCATAATATTTTTTTCCGAAACCCTAGGCTGTTAAGATGAAGCATAACATATAAAAGTAGAAAACCGATTAATTTTTTATATAAAGCATCTGGAAAGAGTACATTTACTGAACATTTCACAAAAATCAAATTTTTCTCGAAATATACAAAAAATAAATCATTGCAAAAAAAATTTGTTACGGAGGGATTTAGCTACCAATTCACTTTAACATGTCTTTAATAAAACCATTAAGAGCCAGCTCCATTTTTTTTAATTTTGTTTAAGAAAATTTTTCTAAGCTTGAAAAATGAGTTTTCAAAACTTTATCAAAAAAATTTTCCACCTTTGTCCTCAAGGCGCAATATGTTAATAACGTGGTAATGAAACAATACTTCACATCTGAGTGCTTATCAGTCTAGAGACCAAACAAAGCTATGGCTTTAATCATTTGCACATGGCCGAAAAAGTGCCACCAGGACCTAGTGTTTTTTGGCACCAAATTGGTCTGGGGCATTTGCCATTTGTTGGCGAGTTTTTATTCGATTTTGTAGGTATATGGTTATTTCGTAAATATAATTCGGGTACTTTGGGCCCCACTAGGCAGCAGAGGGTACTGTCGGATCGAGCTAATAAATGAAGACCGCATTTATGACAGCAAACCTCATATTTAAGACAACGCACATATGTATTAAGAATTAAAAAAAAAAATACAATACAAGCTGCGACCACTCTAATATACACAATCGTTTTAAAGTTGCTACACATCAATCTTTAAACGCTATTTGCATTTAAATTAAGAATTAATTTCTATCCAATGGCTATTCCAAGCAGTTAGTAAAATCTTGATAGAAATGTTCGCAAAGTTGTTTTAACTAAACTCTACTACAATTAAAAATGGATATTCGTTTATTTTTGACAGCTTTAAAAAACTTCAGAAAAAATTTTTAGTATTATTTTTAGCAGTATTTTTAATTTCACGGTTTTAATTGAAATATATTTACTCTCTTTGCAAACTCTTTCTATACCCCCCACGCCACTGTGCAGAGAATATATATCAGTCTGCCAATCCAAATAAATTGCGGAAACTATATGCATTCCTTATAAAAAGAGAAGTCGATCTCACGATGTACGTCTGTCTGTCTGTCTGTCTGTTGAAAACATTCGTCCATCCGTATTAGGTCGAGTGGTTGACACCACTCAGGCTTAAAATGTTCGTCATAATCTGCAGCTAGTGTTTCTTCGCGAGAATTTTTTCTCGAGAAATTCTCGAGAAAATTATAAAATTATAAAGTCACAATTCTCGAGAAATTTGGATATTTCTCGAAAAATATGCAAAAATTATAATTAAGTGAATTTTTTTAATAAAATTTTGTTATTTTGGGAAATTCTTAAACCTTTAATAATTTGCCGTTCTGTTCATTTTCTTAAGCGCTGTGTAGACACAACGATTTTGCTTCGATTTTCATAGAATCCATCCAATATTGAATCAATATCCAAAAATTGAAGCAATTTGCGTTTACGCACACCAATTTCCTTTCGATATTGATGCAAAATCGTAGTGTCTAAATAGCGCTTTATTCATCACTGTCATACAATTTTTTTAAAACACAGTTATTTTTATATTTTGTTATTCATAATTGTCTCAAACTTCAGTGGTTGTGGTTGTTTTTTACTTAACAATTCGGGGAATTCCCGATCAGCAATTACTACAACTAATTGCGTTGTGAAAGATGTTTGAATGTAAAAATATTAAATATTAAATTTAAAGTATGAAGTTGTTTTATTATAAATTTAGTTTTTAAAATAATTTTAATTAAAAAATAGAAACCAACAAATACCCATAAAATGACGAAAATTTACCAGCACTGTTGGGAACATTTTAAAAAAAGTGAAAGGAATAAAGATTTGGCAATATGTAAGATATGTCTTAAATCACTTTCATGCAAAGGTTCGGCCACTGCAATCATGCTGGTCAAACCACGTATTTTCTTGTATTGATCTCACTTGCTCTCATAGTCATATATGAGTGGGAGTGTTATAAATACTAGAGAATATTATGAATGCATATGAATGTTCTCAATGAATTGGTGGTGATTTTGTTTTTTAATAAACAGGTTTTTATCTGCAGATGAATGAATGAAGATGAGAAGGTTTAATGTAATAAAGTTAAATTTGAATCGAGGAAAAACCTTTTAAGTATATAAAATGTAGTTTAAAAAAAAAAAAAAAAAGAAGGTTGAGGAAAAACCTCTTAAAAAAATTAAAAATGTAGATTAAGTGAAATTTAAAAGTAGTGCAAGGACGGTTAAACAAAAAAAAAAATTTAGAAAGTTAGAAACTTAAATAGACTTTAAGAAAAAAAAAAACTAGATTTTATTGACATTGTAAAATTTAAGAAATAAAAACAAATAAAAATTAAAATAAACTTTAAGAAAAAAAAATAACTTTAGATTTTAGTGACATTTGTACAAACATTTTTAATGAAAACATACAAATAACAACAACAATAATTAAAAATACAGTGTCTAGTGGAAATATATAATAATAAAACATTAAAAACAAAACTAAATCTACTACAACTTAATTGATCGCAGTCATCATAATTTAATACAACAATTAAATGCTGTTATACTCCGACAAAGAGTGGAATGTGAAGGAGTTTTAATAAAGTTACATGCCAAAATAGAAAAACATATTGCGAGACACAACCACGGCGTCCGGCGGCAGCAGCTTCATCGGTACCTCATCAACACCAGCAATAAGGCGGTAAATTTTTTTTTTAATACAAATAATTTTCCAAATTAAAATTTTTACACACATATAAATATTTTCTATGTTTAAACTTTTCCTTATTAAATTTAAGAATGTTACTAGATTAATAAAATTTTGCTATATATAAAATTTGGTTAAAATATAAAATTTTTACTAACTATAAAATTTTCGATTATAAAAATTTTCTTTTATTGTAAAATTAAACTAAAATAAAATATTTCGAAATGTGAATTTTTCTAAATGTAAAATTGTCTAATTATAAAGTTTAAACAAAAATTTTTCTAATGCTAAAATTAAGCTAAAATTAAATAGTGCTAAAATTCAATTGTGCTTAAATTAAATAGTGCTAAAATTCAAAAGGCTAAAATTAAAACTTTTTCTACTATTAAAAATTTTCCTAAAATTAAAAATTTTCCTAAAAGTAAAATTTTGCTAGAGTTATAAATATAAAAAAAAAACAAATAAAATAAATGTTGATAAAATTAATTTAAAATTTAAAAACCCTTAAAATGAAGGGTAAATAAAAAAGTTTTTAAACCCAATGTAGAAAACCAAAGCCAAGCCAAATCTTATCATTAGTGGGTTACCTCCAAGTAAGATGGAGTCGAGGTAACATGGTAGGGAGGGCAAAAGGGGCAGAACACCTCGTCCCCAATTCCAAGGTAAGTATGGCCATCCGTCCCATTTAGCATCCGTTTTTTTTGACAGTTTTTTTTATAAATCGCACGTGAAAATCTGTAGTGCGGTTTCCCTGGGCCTGAGCAAGACCCCACCCATCCGGCGAGCTAGGCCCCTACGCCAGCACGTGCGACCAGCAAAGGCTCAGGGAAACGGAAGCGGATCTTCCACCAACGCCGCACCATTACAGAAATGGCGCCCAACGTGGGGCCGATATGTTGATCATTTTCGATAACCACGTTGCCGCGCCATTACACATTTGGCTGTTCTGAAAGTATTTTATACCAAGAAGAGGCATCCTGATAACTTTGCTTGTATCGAGGAACTGGAATCTGATAACGCGTCTGAAATACAAAATTTAGAAAATGAAAATTATAACTCTGATAATGATTCTGATATAGAAGTTGCGGAAGACGTTGATGTTTATTTGCAATCCCAAATCGAAAAAGCTATTGCATCCAAATCATAAAAATGTTTAAAAGCTCCCCCATTAAAAATGCTATATTATATTACAAATATGTAGTGGAAGAGGAGAAGAAAGAGCTAATGGTAATCTTAGATTGTTCTACTAGATGGAATACAATGGAGGCTATGGTAGAAAGATTTGTAAGAATTAGCGGCCCAATCAAAAAAGCTTTATTGATTGAATTAAATTTGGGTAATTTCTGGAATGACGACTATGTTAAGGTTGCTAAAATAATATTAGCAACATTAAAACCACTCCGGATTATAATTGAAACTCTTAGCCGAGAAGATTCTACACTATTATCTGCTGAATGAGCTCTTAGGTTTTTGTTTACAACGTTGGAAAAATTACACAATAATTTAAGTCGAGACCTCCTTAACGCAATAAGGGAGGAAATATCTAAAAGGAGGAATTATACCTTAGTATCTGTTATTAGGCTCCTACAGAATCCGGATTTAAGTCACATAAAGAAAATGATAGTTTTTTTGACATGGCAACAAGACAAGAGATATATAAATTGGCTAAATCTAAATCATCTAGAATTTTTGAAACAAAAAACAGTGATAACAGTGAAGAAACTGGTGAAACTGAAAATATTGAAGAATGTCCAAATCGAGAAGAAGAAGCAAGTCTATAGCAACAAATAAATTTTGAATTACAAAAAGTTTAAAAGAATATGAAAGTCCAAATGCTGACAAATTTCAATCAGTAACTAAGGAATTTAAAATATTTGAAGCAAATGGGAAGAGAACCTCGAATTTACAGAATGTTTTGGATGCACTTCTGACCATTAAACCAACTTCTACGCAAAATGAGCGAAATTTTCCTATTGCAACAGATTATGTTACCAAAAAAAGAACAAGGATGGGAGATCCAACTTTGGATGCTCTGTGTTTCTTAAAACATTATTTTAAAACACAAAAATTATTAAATTTATTATATTTTTATAAACCTTTTTATATATTTTTGTAAAACTTGAAGAATTTACTATTTTTTAATTTGTTGTATAATAAAAATATGATTTTCAGTTTATATCATAGAGTGCATTAGATTTTTATTTTAATAATTTATTTTCTCAAGAAATCTCGAGAAAAAAATGCGTGTTTTCTTTTCTCGAGAAATTAAAGAGCGTGAGAAATGTGAAACATTATCTGCAGCAGTTTGGTATTGAATTTAGAGCCTCTTTACCGAATATATTAGGAATGACGTACGAAAATGTAAGTGTTGACAACCTTGGTTGTAATATTGCGTGCAGAAAATGGGGGAGGGTATTAAGGATTCGGAACCGATGAATTTAGCCTCTTCTTTGTTTCATACTAACATTTAAAAACGAAAAATTTACTAAGATTATTAATTCCGCAAGTAAATATTAACCAAGTACTTCGGTAACAGCTGCAGCTCTAACGAAACAGTCATCGCCAGCTCAAAGTCGGCCTTATGACGCACGAGTTAGACTTCTAGACACGTGGAGTGTACCGACACATACACACTTGTTAAGCAAATGCAATAAATATAATGACCACAACAATAAATAAAGCCAAATTAACCACAATAACAATAACAACATAGATAGATTAAATTTTTATTGATATATCGGGACCTATTCGAGCGATTTTGGAAATTTTAAACAGCAAACTGCACAGGATATTAGTTAATCAGTTTCACTTAAAATGAGTAACCCAGCAGACCTTTTGAGTGTGTAATCGTGATTTCCACTGACGAACAGACGGACATCGCTATATCAACTCCGCTTATTATAAGGGTCAATAATAAATATTTCTTATGGGATTCTGATATTTTTCAATTAATATAATCGATATGACAAACTTTTATATAAAGTAGCCAAATTAGAAAAATTAAGAAAATAAAAGAAAACTAAATTTTAAATAAAAGTTATAAAACTCAATTTATAGTCATTCCTAACTACATTCAAAATTCAAAATCAGTTTAGCAGTGCTCTTATTAAGCATTATTTGGTTAAGGCAGCCAATAATTTTAAAGGAGTGTTACAAATTTTTGAACATTATTTGTGTGTCTATTCAGCAACAACAATTTCATGTACATTCTTCATATTGTTGCTTACATCTTTTCAATTTAACTAACAAAGTCTAAGTTTTCAGTAAATATTTCTTTGGCTTATAAAAAACAAGGAACTGTAGACTTTTGTTTTTACTCAGTATTATTTCGTATTACCCAGTAAAGAAACTATTTTTAGCTGGACCAACTCACCAATCAACCACTCAAATTGTTGTGTGTATTTGTTTGATAAAGAAGAGTTTTATTCAGTTCTTGATTGAAATAAATGAAATGGTTATTTGAGGAATTTTATTGATTATTTTCAAGTTTAAACAAATTTAAATAATAAAATCTTCTCACTGCAGCCTTTTGGTCACAACTAAATGGATTCTTTTACAGTTGAACAAAGCATTATTTAAATTCCGGAAAACTACTTTAACCTCCTCTTCAATCATCAACATACGAAAGACAAACATCAACAGCAACAACAACAACAACAGCAGCAACAACAGCAATAATAATAACATTCCATTAGTTTATTCTATGGCAAAAATGTTGGATGTTGTTTGTTTTATCGGTCGGTCGGTAGTTCGGTTACTCATACTCGCATCTATGTTTGTTGTTGTTAAATTGAGTTCTTTAGTGTAATAGCATTACCACATTGATTATTCAAATACAACTTTAGCATAGATTTAACAAACTATCAAACAAAATACAACAACAACAACAACAACAAAAACACAAAAAGGTTGTACAAATGTAAAACCTAAAAATGACTAAATGTTTCGTCCACAAAATGAATACATTTCGAAATGTGTAAGAATGTCTGATATGAGTTGTCTGATGTAAGTGTGTGTGTGTGTGTGTGTGTGTGTGTGTGTGTGTAATGTGGTTAAAGCTGTATTTCGATATTTATTAAGCAGTTACTCTGTATGTGTGTATGTGTGTGTTTATGTGTGTATGTTTGTATTTCTTTGTTTGTTTGTTCATCTGTATTTGTGTGTCAGTTTCGGTCAATGAAATGTATGGTTATGTGCCTTTCATTGTGAGGTTTTGGGTTTCAAAATTAATCACGTTTGGACAATTTGCTTATAAACCACATAAAACCAATCTTTTGCTTTGTGAAATTCTTCAACTACTAAAACAACAAGACTTTAAATTAAATAAACATATAAAGAATTTCTTTCAGACATTTCAATATTTATCTTTTATTAATTAAAATAAGCATAATTAACTGATATTCATAACATATCAGTATGGTTAAACTAACAAATCTTATATTTTCATATACATCTCTTTTTGACTCTTTATTTTGCAATCTATATTATACAATATACGCAAAATATTAACCAAAATTTATAATAAATAATTAAAAATAACTTGATATATTGGTTTCAAAAGAATCCAATAAAAAGCAAAATACAAGATTGTTTTGTTATTTACAAATATGTAAACATATATACAAAATTTCTATTTCTAAAGGGCAAGTCAAAAACATGAACTCTTCTTAGTCGTCTTACTTCATGTCCATTGTTAAGCAAATTTCTAGCTAAAGTGTTTGGGTGTTAGCTTATTCGCCTAAGATATCTTTCAGAAAATTTATTTATTTTAGCCTTTAACCCTTTCACGTCAATGGGAAACATTTTTCCCAAACATTAAATTGATAATAAAAGTAATTATTTTTACTTTCTATTCAATTTGACAATTAGAAGGCATAAATCAATGTTGACTAATATTATATAAAAGCTAAGAGTTGACAAGATTGAAAAATAGAAGTTCAAATCATTGACGGGGAATCCCAAAAATTTTTCCTACTGTGTGCTAATAATATTATAAAAACTAACCTTTTGAAAATTTTTTTTTATCAACTCTGGTAGAAAAATTTTTCCATTGTTTTGGCATCATTAAAAAAAAATTTGTTAGGTCATTTTTGTCATCGCCATGAGCCTGCCTGTAAAGTTTCAGATCGATTGGGTTACGGGAAAAGGGTTAAAAATCAATCCAACAGCAGACACTACGAGTTAATATAAAGGGAGTAAAAATTCACCAATATCTAAACTAAATAATGTTAAACTTCCTAGTTGTTAATAAAAAAAAGCAATGTATATTTACCAAACAAAATTTTATGTATTAATTTATTTAAAGAAAAACGCGAAAATAACTTTTAATGTTGTATTTTTTGTGTGTAATATTTACAATGTACAATATAATACACATATATTAGTATGGAAGGAAAAAAATCTTAATGGGCGCTTCGCGTTTCTGATTCTTGGGATTGTACTAAGCAAAAAAGTCCACTCGCCCATTCGCCTACGCTGAAAATCGAGCTTCCAGATTTTGACTTGCAGTTTTTTCTCAGACTTTATTTTTTTGGAAAATTTGTAAATTTTCTTGGGCTCATATTACGTAAACTATTTGAAATTTTGACTTATTTACAAAAGTAAAGTTGTAGCTCTTGTCTCGGGCTACAATTTCTCTGAATATATTACTCAGAAAAACTTCGCTTTCATGGTCAAAAAGTAGAAAATGTAAAAAATTCACCACTTTTTGTCACGTTTTTTTTTTTGGATATTTTGCCCTATAACAGCCAAACCATTGAGATTTTCGATCCAATACTCAGACAAAAATTATAGCCAAAACAATGGTTAAGAACTCTCTAATACATCGCAAAAGCATTGGAACGCTCCTTTAGGCAGTTTTGGCCTTGTGCAAGTGCAAATTTTTTCGTGAAAATATTGATAAATTACAATTTTCAGTTGTTCACAGCGCAAAATCATAAAAATGTTATATTTCTTATTTTTATTCTAGTTTTTTTATTTTATTCTATTTTATTCTATTTATTTTATTTCTTATTTTTTATTCTTCTATTGTTTTCAGTTCATTTGACGCATTTTTGTTAGTTTATTGTAAAAGATCACAGCAGCAAATACACATAAAATTAAATACGCATTTTAAAATATCTGCCGCAAATGTAAGTTTTAGAAATAAACTGTGCTGTGCCAATAAAAAACATTTTTTTTATTTAAGATATAAAAAATATGGATAATCCAGTGGATTCTGATAATACAGAGAATGTGGAGATGGAGACGCAGCCAGAATCATCAGCGTCATCATCAAATCTAGAACATATGCCTTCGTATTGGCATTCGGTTTAGAGGCTGAATTAGATAATATTTCGCTTCCAACTACGAGCGACATTTTGAAACATTATTTTTTCTTCGTCGCTCGTTGCAAAAACGCAAATAAAATGTTTTTATACGACACATCCACCCCACACGTTTGCGACAAATTGATACAAATTTGGAACAAATTAAATATTGAGGTTATTGAAAAAAAAAAATATTATTAAGAAATTGGGCAGATTATTGAAAAATTACCGTGAAGCTTGTAAGATACAAACAAAAAATTATGCTAAATTCAGAGAATTTGTTGACAGCACAACGAAAATATTTTATATCGGAAAATGTAAATACCAGCTCAAAACAGCTCGATGTAATTGTGGCAAAATTCCTGACCGACTCCAGGAATTCATGTTGGATCAGCATAATGAACGCAGACTTACAATACTTGAATATTTGCCAGTCGTGTTACCATCTTTACAGTCAGATGCATCATCTGATCCAATATTTCAACCAACCTCATTAGAAAACAATGAAACTCCTGGTTCGGAAATCCATACACCAACCGTGCGAAGAATGTATACTCCACGATATAGTACACCACGGTTTGCAATGATGTGCGATCGCTTTGGGGTATCCGATCGATTAGCATCTGTTTTGGCTTCAGCTTTATTCGCTGATATACAGTTTAAGGATGAGCGAGGTGAAACCATTATTATAGATAAAAGAAAAGTGAGCCTAGAGCGTGAAAAATCGAGATACGATATTTTACGAGCAAATCACGATGGTGAATCGTTGATCGCTTTTTCGTTTGATGGTCGCAAAAATGATTCATTAACTCGGGAGAAAATTAATGAAGTATATCACACTGCAATGTGAAAACAACCACACCTAGTAGTAATACGTGAACCACATTCGTCACTAATTGGCTATGTGAATTTAGAAGGCAAAGGCGAAACCTCCAAAGCGAAACAAGCCGAATTGATTGCATTTTTAAAATCTAAAAATCTTTCACTTGAAAATCTAATTGCCATCTGCAGTGACGGAGAGGTGGCAAACACTGGCACATCTGGAGGTGTATTACGTCTCATCGAACGCTATCTCGATAGACCAATACATTGGTTTATCTGTTTACTTCATTTCAACGAATTGCCGAATGTACAACGCTGTCGAAAAATCGGCCACTACTGGACCGACAAAAAGCGGTAGTGCTCTGCTTGGAAAATTCATTCAGTGGACGCAATATTTACCAGACAACTTATGTAACATCCTAAATCCCGTAATACAGAATAATTCCTATTTCGCACACAGTGAAAATGTTTTGTTGAGCATGTTATTCGATGATTGTAAAAAAATTCGTAAATTGGCACTCAAAAAAATATTGTATATTCGCGACAACGTATGGGATTTAACTGAGCTTCGCGAATATGTAAAACCAAACATCAATTTTAATTGTACGGATTACGTTCACATGATCGATTTAGAGGACAAGGCATTGTTATTTGAACCGCCATTTACCAGCAAAATTCGGTATGAGCATTTACAACAATACCTCGAATGTGTAGATGATGAAGATCCACCATCTCCAGACCCACTAATACCTTGTCATATTCAAGGTACGGAGCGTCATGTCCAGCTACTAGCTAGTGTCGCTAAGCGCTCAATCGACAAAAACCGTGAAGGTGTAATGGCATCCGTATCTGAAGGCCGAAAGAAAGCGCCTCGTATGGAATCTCGAAAAGATTTGAAAGGCAATCTCTGAATGAAAAATACACTGAATTGGAATTTTTGATGTGAAATCGTTTAAAACAATAATTGCTTTCTTCTTGATTCATACATTGTCTCTACCAATACAATTACTTTGTACTTTAAATGAATTTCTCATAATTTTCAAAATAAATATTGAACAAAACAAAAAAAAAACATATTTTTGGATAAAAAAAAGTGGAAAAAATAAGATATAGAACATTTTTATGATTTTGCGCTATGAACAACTGAAAATTGTAATTTATCAATTTTTTCACGAAAAATTTGCACTTTCACAAGGCCAAAACTGCCTGAAGGAGCGTTCCAATGCTTTTGCAATGTACCAGAGAGTTCTTAACTATTGTCTTGGCTACAATTTTTGTCTTAGTATTGGATCGAAAATCTCAATGGTTTGGCTGTTATAGGCCAAAATATCCAAAAAAAAAAAAAAACGTGACAAAAAGTGTTGAATTTTCTACATTTTCGACTTTTTGGCCATGAAACCGAAGTTTTTTCTAACTAATATGTTCAGAGAAATTGTAGCCCGAGACAAAATTTCAAACAGTTTATGAAATATGAGCCCACGAAAGTTTGCAAATTTTCCAAAAAAAAAAATAAAGTCTGAGAAAAAACGGCAAGTCAAAATCTGGAAGCTCGATTTTCACCGTAGACGTATGGTCTAGTGGCCTTTTTTGCTCAGTACAATCCCAAGAATCAGAAACGCGAAGCGCCCATTAAGATGTTCAAATAGCCCCACATTGTACATTGTACATACATACATAAATTAAATAACAAAATAATATACATATATTCTATACATGTACATCCATAATAACCGCATGTTAGAAATAAATTTGTATATTATTTTATTAAATAAAATTCTGCAATATTTTGTTTTAGGGAAAATGCATTTCTTTTGTATTAACAAACAGAGAGTCACATCTTTTTGCTACGTGTTGCTATGCCACAGTAGATGGCGCCGCAATTTTTGTTCTAATTAGCTCTGCAATCGTTATTTCTATTTTAACATGAATTTCAACATTTTCAATTAGATATTAAACACAACAATGTTTAAAGTATACAGAGGGCTGGCCTTTTATTTCATATGCTTTTCCATTATTCTTTTACAAATATGACCACAAGTTTGGCATATTAACTTTTTGTTGTGTTTACAAAATAGAGTTACCGAGTCCATCAATGAGTTTTTTTTGCTCTCAAAACAGTTCTACATAGATATATAAAATTATTATTCTGCTTTACCTAAAAAATATCTGATTGCGATTTCATATAATTTTTAAAAATTGTTTATAATTACCTTTTAAATTTATTCAAATTTAAGAAAATATCAATTCTAAAAATTGGAATTCAGATTTCCACTTATAAATTAGAAAAAATCAATTGAATTTCAGAAAATCATATCAAAACGTCGGAAATAATAACTTGAAATTTAGAAGACATCAATTGAATTTATAAAATATAAATTTTTTTCTTTAAACACAAATTGAAATTCAGAAAACACCAAATATTACATTTAAAAAATCAACTGAATTTAAAAAAAAAATATTGTGATTGAGGAGACATTAATAGCATTTTAAGATAAGAAAATTTTAATTTAAATTCAATGAAGTTTAGAAAACCTCAAATGATATATAAGAACTGCGAACATAAAAATTATTACATAAATAAAGCGCAATTTGATGAGAATATTATTTATATATTATTTTTCACAATTTTTTTGGATGAAAGTTTTAAGTTTTTCAGAAAATAAAGATAACAAATTATTTTATTTAAAAGTTTTGGGACATTTGGTTTTTTGCGTTTAGCATCCCTAAAATGAACCAGTGTTCTTGATGACTTCAAAATTTGACTTCATGGTGGGCAAGGTAAAACCTTCCCTTTGGAGCCAATAAATGACAATATATTTTATTAACATAAATTAATTCAAAATCAAAAGTTGGCATTACTGGGTTAGGTTTTGTATTGTATTGTGTAAATAGTGAAAATTTCCTTTTAGTATGTGAAAAAAAAATTTTATTTGCCAAATATGGCAATATTTTAACAAAAAGATTGAGAGAACTTTTTTTTTTTGTTACTATTTTGTTACTCGATCCGACCTATACGGCCGCAATGCAGAATTAGTTGGCCAATTAAAAGAAACTATACAGCCATCTCCAATTAGCACGATTTAATGCTTATAGCCACCCTACACAACCATTACCTTCGCAATGGAGGTTAGGTCGAGCTATATAATTTGTAAAAACTTAAACTAAATTAATTAACTAATTATGTCATATAACTGGAAACGCATGCATATAGGTAAACCTACCTATAGGTATATAACCTAAATGCATGCCGATCAGCAACCACGGTGACCAAAAAGCAAACATCGAAACGTGTTTTCTTTTATTCAAAATAATAGAAAAGACGAAAACGATCTTTCCCCGCTGGAGCGCGAATTACTAATGTGAGAGAGCTTTGGTAAAGAAGCTACAAGTTTTCAAAGTTTTGGCATCTCCAAAAAAAAATACTCTTTAACAAATAACAAATTTGTTATCTTTCTATTGAGAACACACTAAGAAGTAAAAGAGTCGTAATAATGGCACATTCAGAATTTTGTAAAAGTTTCCAATGTATTGTCATTCACTGTATATATAAAGCGTAGTATAAAAATAACTAAAAATTTACGAAAAAATTTGGCAAAAATCTTTTTATTAAATTTTGAACATATTCTTCCGGGGGTGAGAAATTCCAAGTCAGGGTGAAAGTACTAGGACAGTATAGTAAAACCTGCAAAGGGTCCGACGTTCTCAGGCCAAACTTTATGACCTTTTATATATTGTCCTTAAATATGTGGATGTTTGTTTGCTTAGTTTGTCAGCTATAACTCAGAAACCATTGTTGATTTCCAGCTTAATTCGAGTGCAATTTCTAGGCGAGTTTATTTTTCAACTTAGCCAATTCACAAACCAACAATTTTTTGGTTTATTATTATTGTGAATGAAGATAACAAACTCATTAACAAATACATTAACAAATTGAATAAACACATACATAATAATATGTGTATGTATGTATGTGTTAGTGGCAACTTATAATGCAATTTACTCAAAATAAAGGAAAAAATTTCAAAATCTGTAAATATGGTGAACAGCTAAAAAGAAATACCTTTCAAATAATATACGTTTGGTCAAAATCGGTATAAAACCGTAGAATAAAACATCGGTCGGCCTATTAATATTATAGATTATTTATTAATATATCCGTGTTAAAAATAGAATACAAAATATACTGATGTATATTCTTCACACGTATACATCTATTCTACACTACTAATAAGTAATAATCATACGCCCTGAATATGTTATGTTACCAAAAAATAATAAAAAAGGGGAAAAATACAAATTATTTGAAGATTTCATTAAAAAAAAAATAAGTTCAATTTGATCTGCTAAAGAGTGAAATGAGAAATCATCAATGGTTCTTGAGTTATAGCTGAAAAACTAAAGAGACAAACATCAATGTAAGGGAAAAATTTAAAAGGTCATTAAAAAATTTGGCCTGAAAACGCCAAACACTTTAGATGTTTTTCTATACTGGCCTAGTACTGTCACCCTGACTTGGATTTTCTCATATGTTGCTTTTTTTTTAAGTAATGTAATTTTTCGAATATTTATTTTACAATTTGAAAAATTTTTGAAATAATCTAAGAATTGAAATTTTTATTTTTCTAGGCCCCCGTACACCATCACCCTTTAAAAATGCACTGGCTGCCATGGGTAAAAAACGACGTGGTGAACGTTACATTCCAACCAGTCCTGCTAGTTGAGTTGAGGATCTAAACGAAATTATAAACGATGAATAATTGAACGACACCAATCAATCGAATAAACTGGCTGGTATACCAACTCTTGGAATAAACAAAAATCCAGATCAAACCAAAGAATTTGCTGAAATAATTTGGTATTAAGTTTAACAAATTGTTTACTTTTTCAAATATTTTTTTTACATTTATTATCAATACTCAAAGATTCGGCACAGCCGAATTTAACACTCTTACTTGTTTGTAGATGCGAATGGTTTATCTTTATCTTTTTAAATGCTTTCTAACATGTCGCTGGATACCTCAGTAATGAAGAACTCTGGCTTTTTAGTTTTTGTTATTTTTATACCCTATACCACTATATGGTTTGGGTATAATGACTTTGTGCTGCTGTTTGTAACAACCAAAAATATTTGACCTACACCCATCTTTAATTATACCGATCGAATCAGAATCACTATCTGATTCGATTTAACGATGTCCGTCCGTCCGTCCGTCCGTCCGTCTGTGTGTCCATGTAAAGCTTGTAATCAAACTGCAGGTCGCAAATATGAATATATTTTTCTGAAGTTTGGTATATAAGCTTTTATCAGCCATGGGATGAACGCTATTGAAATTGGTGAGAATCGGTCCATGTTCAGACCTAGCCCCCATACAAATGACCCCTATGAAATCAACATATATTGCTATAAGATCCAAATTATCATACAAATCTTAGTCAAATTGGGTTTGTATGTACATATTACATCCATTAATTAGTAGTCCAAAAATGATCCCTATTGGACAACTCTTAGTCATAGGCCCCATATAGAGCTGCTTCCCGATCTTCAGTTAAATCTATCAAAAAACAAATATATTGCACTGATTCTTCTCAAATTTTGTTTGTATATATTTTTGCAAAATGCAAGAGACTTTACCAAACATGGTCAGGATCGGTCCATTTTTTGGCCTAGTCCCCACATAGATTTAGTATCCGATATGGACTTTTTCATCTCTGCAGCCGAAAAAATTAATAAAAAACCCACTCAAATTTGGTTTATGCTTATTTTCTATATCCAGTTAGTTGGGTCTATAAGATAGGGTCTCTAAACGCATGGTATAGGGTATCGTATAGTCGGTCTAGACCGACTATAATTTTCTTACTTGTTTAGTTTTATTTTTTTTTTAAACCTTTTTTATGTGAATAAGACTTTTTAAAATGAAAATCTGCATATTTTTTTATCTTTCTACTATTTATTATACCCTATACCACTATGTGGTTTGGGTATAATGACTTTGTGCTGCTGTTTGTAACACCCAAAAATATTTGACCTAGACCCATCTTTAATTATACCGATCGAATCAGAATCACTTTCTGAGTTGATTTAACAATGTCCGTCCGTCCGTCCGTCCGTCTGTGTGTCCATGTAAAGCTTGTAATCAAACTGCAGGTCGCAAATATGAATATATTTTGATGAAATTTGGTATATAAGCTTTTATCGGCCATGGGATGAACGCTATTGAAATTGGTGAGAATCGGTCCATGTTCAGACCTAGCCCCCATACAAATTACCCATATGAAATTGACATAAATTGCCATAAGATCCAAATTGTCATATAGATCTTACGCAAATTGGGTTTGTATGCGTTCATTACATCCACTAATGAGTAGTCCAAAAATGATCCCTTTGACCCCATATAGATCTGCTTTCCGATCTTCAGTTAAATCTATTAAAAAACAAAAATATTGCACTGATTCTTCTCAAATTTTGTTTGTACATATTTTTGCAAAATACAAGAGACTTTACCAAACATGATCAGGATCGGTCCATTTTTGGACCTAGCCCCTTTATAGATATAGCATCCGATATGAACTTTTTTATATCTGCAGCCAAAAAAATTAATAAAAATCCCACTCAAATTTGGTTTTTGCTTATTTTCTATGTCCAGTTAGTTGGGCCTAAGAGATAGGGTTTCTAAACGCATGGTATAGGGTATCGTATAGTCGGTCTAGACCGACTATAATTTTCTTACTTGTTAATTAAAATTTTGGGTAAACGTAAACTTTTTTGCTTGACCGTACAAAGAACATAGATATGGTTTTCATATAGGAATATTAAATGGAAATAATTAACGTTGTCCTTTAAAAAGGCCGCAACCTTACCTTACATCTTTGACATTTTGAAAGTGGTATTTTTGACTCATATATATATCACACTCTTAACATAAATAATAAATTACACATTTGTATTGACTAACATTTATACGGTTTAGTTTAGTATTCCTTATCTAATTTTTTTATTGTTGTATTTCCCATCAATTATCCACTTTGATAATCTTTTTTATTAGGTTAAAATAATATGTTAATTTCTGGCAACAAAAACAGTTATAGATGTATGCAGTTAAAAACGTTGACGACGTGTTTGTGCGTTGGAACACGGTTGTGTGTTCAGTTCGGTTTAAATTTTGATGTTACGACAACTGGCGCTAAGCATACAAATTTGAAATGCCATCATATAGTACACATTTGTACAGACATCAAATAGCAATAGACTTTGTATACACATACATATTTACAGACATATTCGTACATATGTATATCTGTATGTACATATGTGTGTATGTATGTATAAAGCGACACATAAATGTGGCATGTAAATAACGACTATCTACTTTTTCCAATTGCGAAACATTCAATCATACAAAATGATGCGCTAATTTCCAAATGCCCTATATAACATTTTTCATTTGGAAAACATTCTCCGAAAATCAAGTACGATATTTCTAAAACAAATTTTATATTAATTACGGGATTTTCTGCATTATGTGAAATAATTTCTCCGATTTTAGAAACTAACTGCTTCTTAACCAGTTAATATTTACTTTTTCAAATGTCTAAAAATAATATTTCCTTTTACCTGAGTATGTATATACTTTCAAGATATATACAGTACATTCAGTTCTAACATTTATCACTGATGACAGTGATTGGCAGTTCCATTAAATGGAACATACAACGCTTAATCGAATCAGTTCAAGTGACTTGTAATCGATATAAAAGCGACATAAATAATTTAAATGAAAACAAAAACTAATTCTAAACTACATTCCAATACAGTATACTACTAGTTAGTATTTAACAAAACGCAAGTTCAATACCCGTAAAAATTTCCATATAGGGACACCCAGAATTTACGCATGTTTTGAATTAAACAGAAAAAACAGTTATTTTTTATACCATATACCACTATGTGGTCAGGGCACTGTCGTCTTGAAACGCGTGTCGTACAAATCAATTGCATCCAATTTAGGCACCAGTAACAATCACTGCTGTACCAGCCCTATTTTCGAAGTAGTAGGATCCAATAATGCTTCCAGCCTAAAATCTGCACGAAGCAGTGTCTCGTTGTAGAAGCATTTGTTTTTCGATAAACACATGTGGGTTCTCTGACTCACCATCAAGGTTAAAATATACTTCATCGCTTAGGATGGTTCTGTTCGAAAAATCGTAATTCAATGATCCATTCAGTGAACTCTCTTCGCTATGAATGGTCAGTGTGTTTCAGTTCCTGTTCAATTGGTCTTCATAAGTATGGACTTAGATCATCAGCGAGTATACGTTGTAGGGAATTCTTTAAATTTGCAATTCTTCTATTCGATCAAGACCCACCTTTTATTACACCGATCGAGTCATTATTATATCGTAGGTCCGTCTGTGTGTCCTACATGCAATCTAACTACAGGTTGCGAATATGTATATATTTTTTATGAATATTAATTTCATATTTAAATTGGTGGCAATCGGTGCATGTCAAACCGACTAAAATGATCGGAAGATGCATATTAACATATATGTATATATGGGGGGTTTCATGTCAGGTTACTCAACTTTTGGAACCGATGTCTTCCGATCGGATTAGTCCTATTTTATAGTAGTTGAGAAACAATTTCTCAACAAGATCGGTCAAGAACTCTCTGAGTGAGAGGGGGCCAAAGCTTGACATTATGGCCAAACTGGTGTTTTTTCTCATCCATGTAACGTATTAGTTATTGTTCTTAGCAAAATTTGCCCCAAATAGTTCAAATTGCTACTTCTTTAATCTTTCGGAAAAAACTTTAAAAAAAATTCTTGTTGACTATTTTTTTGCTGAATCAAAGATTTTTTGACTTATTTTCAAAAAAGGCCCTTTTTTGCTCAAAAAAAGCTTATGTTTCTTCCTTTAAGAGCTTTTTAGTCGCTTGGTGGGATGTGAGTGGGATATCTATCCAAATAAATGTTTTGTAACTCAAGACAATGGTTTTTCAATTTTTAGCATATGCACTATTTTGAATTTATTCCTAAATATTTGTGTGTAAGTGCAAGGTTCAGAAAACACACACATAAAACACACAATGTTCTGTTCTAAAAAAACCAACACATATTATTAATTTCATGTCAATTATGTGTGTTTCTAAATTTTGTACTTTGCCGAACATAATCATGAATGTGTTTCCGTTTAATACCTGATTGTGAACACGAATTGTTTTATTCGAACACACATAAATTAATCACACAGTTTCGAGTGTAGCTATATATTAGGGCCTTGTTCTGTTCATGTTCTCAAAAATAAAATAATGAACAATACACATGTTCGAGTGCAGCTTTATTTTAAGCTCATGTTGTGGCAGGTGTACGGCAGAAAAACAGAACATGTATAATAAACAGGTTCGAGTTCAGCGAATAGCAACAGTATAGTTTTAACCACACAGAAAAATGTTTATATTCTGTTTATGAATTATTTTCTTTTTTTATTAGTTTTTTATTTTTATTATTTTTTTTTTTATTTTTATTATTATTATTTTTTTTTATTATTATTATCTTTTTATTTAAATTTTTTTTTTATACCTGCTAATGATTTATTTTAGATTTTTAAAATAAATTTGGTTGAAACAATTGTCATCGCTTTCATCGGATTGTGACGGTTTTTTTTCGCGAGTGGATAATGTTTTAATTTTTAGCTGTACGGGTTCAGGAACGCGAACTGAAAATAAAGCTACACTCGAACTTGTTTATTGTTTATGTTCTGTTTTTTTTTTTTTTTTTTTTAGAACACGCACAGAACACGAACACTCGAAACTGTGTGGCTTATGTGTGTTCGCATAAGACAATACGTAATAGAAACATGTTCGTGTTCACAATCAAGTATTAAAACGAAACACATTCATGATTGTGTTCCACAAAGTACAAAATTAAGAAACACACATAATTGATATGAAAATAAAAATATATGTTTGTTGGTCTGAGCTGTGTTTGTTTACATATATGTACGAGTTTTTTATTCAGTGTGTGTTTTTTTCTGAACTATGTGTGTTTCTAAAACCTTACAAATAAATCTTATACTGAAAAAAAAAACAAGACAAATTAACCTTTCTGGCGGTATAAAACATAGCTAACTAAAATTTGATATCATCGATATTGTAATACCCACCTCAGGGAAAATATCACTTTTTTATATATTTGTAATAATAATTAAATTAATATATAATAATAATAATAATGAGACTTGCGTTGAAGTTATTCCAGATGAAGACAAAAGTAATTCCAAGAATGATGACAGAACTGTTGATGATGATGAGGGTGATTCTAACTTTTCAATAGAAGGTGTAAGTTCAAAGAATCAATATCATAAATATGCAGTAGAAGTTCTTGAGCAAATAAAAGAGAAATACAAAAGGTCACAGAGTAGAGCTGAAAGAATTCAACTTCTCACACTTGCTCCATCGACATGGAGTTGTGCAAAAATAATGACTGAGTTTGGAACGTCTCAAAGTAAGTACTTTAAATTGATTTCCTTCAACATCAGTTTAACATTTTCATGGTAAATGGTTCCGCTGCTTCCTCTCCAAATGCAATATTTTGGCCTCAGCTGGGTAAATTTTGTGTAGCCAATTTCCACATCCTCGTGTTCAAATTGAAATAATGCAAATAACTCTTTCAGGTTGCAAAGAACCATTCTCTTCTGCATTTGAACTTTCTTGTTATCGATTCGTACAGACTCATAAAACTGAGTTACTAGAGCTTCAGTTTTACAATCTAAACTTTTTGTTTGGGAGTGTGAGAATCTCATGCTCAGCAATACATTTTTTAACAATTTATTTCTTTTTTATTTGTTCAAGAATTTTGATTTAGCAAAAATGTCAAAAAAAAAAATTTTTTTTCGAAAGATTTAGCTATCTAAACTATTTGGTACAAATTTTGCCAGGAACAATGGGTAATACGTTACATGAATGAGAAAGAAACACCTGATTGGCCAAAATGTCAAGTTTTGACCCCTCTAACTCAGAGAGTTCTTGACCAATCTTGTTGAAAAATTGTGTCTTAACTACTATCCAATAGGACTAACCCGATCGGAAGACATCGCTTTCAAAAGTTGGGTCACTCGACATGAAATTTGGTGTATGTGCGTCTATTATACCCACTAATCAATAGTCTATAAAAAAGCCGGCATAGGAACATTCCCGATATAAACCTGATTTCCGATCTCCACTTAAATCTATCAAAAACAAAAATATTGCATAGATTGCGTTAAAATTTGTTTTGGTTTTTGAGAAAATTAAGTGGCTTTACTAACTATGGTCACGATCGGTCCATTTTTTACATAGTTAAAAATAGCACCAGATATGAACTTTTTCATATCTCCATCAAACAAATTAATAACAATAGCAATAAAATTAGGTTCATGTTTATTTTCCATACCACGTTATTGCCTCAGCAAATTTGCTTCCAAGACGAAACACATGTTGTAGGGTATTTTATTGTCGGTTTAAAACGACTTTAATTTTCATTCACGGTAAAAATAATTAATTTAGAGGCACTTTGATATGCCTTTCCTAGAACAACTCGTATACACGTGAATAATATGAATTAATATACTCGTAGCCACAGCACAAGAACTCATAGTTCCGTTGATAGAGTCGCATAAAAATGTAGTTAAGACTTTTATACATTTGAGCTTCGCAATAGATTTTTGTTCCATACATGCATTCGCGCGCGCTAGTTTTTAGAATTCAAAACAGCTTCAGCAAATATTGAGTTTAGTGAATTTGCTTAAAAAACACATACACTTACAGTGAAGAGTTTTTAATCAGGAGACAAGAACGCAGTGAATTTTAATTAATTATCACATACTTTTAATCATATATTTTGTTGTTATTCTTCTCACATACCAATGCAATTTACGTTTTGATGCCCAAAATTTTGCGTAGACGAAGTCTCAGTTGTACATAAGACTACTTGGCAAGATTCAATATATTAATGATTAAACACAGGGGTGTACATATTTGAAAACAAAAAACATGTGGTCTGATGTTTAGAGTTAAATACACAAAAGAATATTGTTTTATGCTTAATTAATTTATTGATTATTTTCTTTTTAAAATTTCTATTCTCATCTGAGCTTTCGGCTATTTTGAATTTTAACCTTGTGTCTTAGTTTTGCTTTAAAAAGTTTAATTGCCATAACATCAAATTATAAAACTAAATTTAAACAAAGCTTACTCACACTTTTCCAAACTCAATTGGCCAACAATAAACACAGTATATGTACATACATACACACATACTTGTGGGAAAATTTTGTTTATTTATTTTCAAACTAAATTGAACGGAACAGTATTATTACATATTTATGTATAATCTTTGAAGTTACTCGACTGCACGTCGTTTTTTTTACATATGTTCCATGCATATTCTTCTGTTTGCTGAGAACAAGTTATTGTGAAAACTTTTATACCATAAGAAAATAGACTCGATATTGTTGTACCTCGAAAATTTATAATTTTACGTTTTTTTTTTTGCTGATCTTTGGCGGTATTTGGCTCCAAAAAAAAGCAACAACCAAAAAACATAAACTTCATCTAAAGAACTTCGCTATGGAAGAAAATCAATTAAAAGAAATGCAAAGCAAACAAGAATGCAACATCGTGGAATTTCCTACCAAATTGTTCCTGCATTAAATTTATCAAATCTACACTAAGAAAATTATGTAAGAGGTACTTTTCTAATAAAAGGTATTTCTTTTTTTTTTTATAAAAGCAAATTTTTTTATACAAAAAAAATATATATTATAAAAGATATTTGTGCTCTTTTATGCAAGGTAGTTTTTCAAAGAGGTACTTTTTCAAAAATTTTCTTTTTTATAAAAGGTACTTTTTTATAAACTGTGATATCTCTACTAGTATAAAACATACTTTATTATATAACGTACTTTTGAGAAAAAAAACTAAATTTAGGAAATGTAATTTTTTAGAACACGAACTGTACCCTTTTCAAAACAAACTTTTTTAAAAGTAACTTTTTTTAAAAAGATGCTTTTTAAAAAGGAAAGGTATATATTTTAAAAAGAAACTTTACTAAAGAGGGACTTTTTTAAAAAAGTGTTTTTTTTTAAAGGACTTGTTTAAAAAGGTACTTTTATATAAAAGGTAATTTTTATAAAAGTTATTTTTTTATAAAAGGTAATTTTTTAGTAAACGGTACTATTTTAAAAAAGGTACTTTTTTATAAAATGTACTTTTTATGAAAGTTACTTTTTATAAAAGGTACTTTCTGATTAAAAGAAACTTTTTTATCAAAAGTACTTTTTGAAAAAAATAACTTTTTTTTATAAAAGGTAAATTTTTTAAAAGGTTATTTTTCATAAAAGGTACTGTATAAAAGATACTATTTTTATAAAATGTACTATTTTTATGAAAGGTACTATTTTTATAAAAGGTACTATTTTTATAAAAGGTACTACTTTTATAAAAGGTAAATTTTTTAATAAGAGGCACATTTTTTATAAGGTACATTTTTTTACTAAATGTACTTGTTTCATATAAGGTACTTTTTGATAATAGAAATTTTTTATAAAAGGTACCTCTTTATGAAAGTTTTTTTAAAAGGTTCTTTTTTATAAAAAGTACTATTTTTATAAAAGGATAATTTTTTTTGAAAAGGCACATTTTTTATTAAATGTACTTTTTTATAAAAGGTACTTTTTTTATAAAAGTTACTTATTTACAAAAGGTTTTTTTTTATAAAAGGGACTTTTTTATATAAGGTGCTTTTATATAGAGGGTACTTTTTATAAAAAAAATATACTTTTTTTATAAATGGTACTTATTTTATAAAGGTATTTATTCTAGAAGGTACTTATTCTAAAAGGTACTTATTGTAAAAGGTACTTTTTTATAAAAGGTACTTTTTTATAAAAGGTATTTTTTTATAAAAGGTACTTTTTTATAAAAGCTAATTTTTTATAAAAGGTACTTTTTTATAAAAGGTACTTTTTTATAAAAGGTACTTCTTTATAAAAGATGCTTTTGTATAAAAGGTACTTTTTTTGAAAGGTACTTTCTTATAAAAAGTAATTTTTTATATATAAAAGGTACTTTTTTTAAAAGGTACTAGTTATATGGAAGGTACTTTTTATGAAAGGTACTTTTTTGTATAAGGTACTATTTTCATAATAGGTACTCTTATTAAAGGTACTTTTTTTTATTTTACTTTTTTAAGAAAACGTACTATTTTAAGAAAACAGTTTTAGAAATGAAATTCAGAGGAGACATATGGTCTCGGCATTCACCGATTTCCGAAAACCACTGTCGTTCAATCGTCTACATGGTTAAATGGTGTTTCCAAATCTGCTAACCAAAAATGGAACACTGTGGTCAATAGAAAAAAACTTCAACTTTAATACTTAAAAATGAAGACAATAATTTAATTTGGTTTCAGCTTTAACCATTAGAAATGTTTTAATAACTCATTATTGGTTTTGCTGGGCATTTTCAGTTCTTGTAAATGACAATATATTCTGAGTGTATTTTAAAAATATATTATACATATAGAGTTTTTGAAAGTTAAGACAAAAAACGAACGGAAAGGAAAATAGTCTAATAAAAATAATTAAAATTTGGCAAAGTTTTTGTAGTTCGTCTTGGTTTTTTTTTTTTTTCCTTCAATAAAACTAGCGGAATTTTTATTAACGGAAGTTCAACATAATTTGTTTTCATAAACACGCCAATTTTAGTTTATAAGCAACCTTAAGATAAATACAAACATAGCCGTTTTTATTGACCAGAAAAAATGTTGGTTATGAACTCTATTATATTTAATCTTTATGATTTCCACAGGATTACATTTAAAACTTATATAGATTTAACTATTAATTTGTGTTTACTTTTCGAACATATGGAAAGATTGTGGAAATAAAAATGTTTATTTTCAATTATATGCAAATACATATGTATACAATCACATTTCAATTGAGGTAGCTATAATAAATGTACGGTTGTGTGGGTTAGTGTGGGTGTATGTGATTAAAGTTGCCTTGGTTATCATTTTCACACTACAATATTCATTTTAAAGATTTTCTAAAGTATTTGTTTTTAAATTGGTTTATTTAGAATTGTATACCGCAAACAGATAAATGTGTCTATTTGTAACCACCCATCCAACCCTTTCCCATAACAAACACACATACAGACACACATAGACATGGGTTTGTAGTAAAAGTGTTGAATAAGTATGTGTTCAATATCAAAATATTTACTTAAGCAAATTGCATAGAAATCACTTTTAAATACAATCACACTCAGATCCATACAAATACTACCACGTACTAGAAGACTCTTGGGGAATTTTCAAACAAGTTGTGACAAATTTCTTTTCTTCATTTTTAATGCTAAGCATATAAGTTATGTAAATTACTGACTGTGTAATACCATATGATTTAATAAAATTATCACGCATACGTCTAAGTACTAATAGAATAACTAGCATAACGTAAATTTAATTAATACAGTAAAAAGAGGTACGTGTTCATAAAAAGTGCATTTTTTTCAAAATTACCTTTTCTTAAAAAATTTCAAATTTTCTTCATACTTAACAAACGGTTTTTTAAAAGAGTATTTTTTCTTAAAGAAGTACTTACCTTAACTTAGAAAAGTCACAGTTGGATTCTGATTTTCAAAGTGAACGGACGTGTGTTTGATATAAGCGCTTACTACTTTCATATCAACTACGCGGTTGTATTTTATTTGTTTTATAATTACATATTCTGCTCTTATTTCAACTCTTTCACGCGGTAGTCAAATTACACATAATATATATATAAAAAAAAAAAAAAAATAAAAAATAAATAAAAAAAAAACAGTCCTGTGATGGGGCCAACCCGGGGGGCCAAGACACCTCGGCCAAAAAAACCAAATTCAAAGACAAAATTAAAATTGTCTTCTTCACTCGCGGTCAACTTTAACCCAAATATGCCATCAACCTCAAACAACAGATTTAGTCTGCTGGGTGAAATTAATGAAATGGATATAGTTCCAGAAACCAATATTCCTGAAGTCAGGCAACATAAACCTCCACCAATAGTTATAGAAGTGAATACTCCTTTTATGGAAATTCAAAATCTTCTTGGAAAAGAATACATTTACAAACGTACCTCTATTGGTACTAAAGTTTTCGCTACAAACAATGAAAAATTTGAACATTGTAAAAAAATCTTAAAAGAAAAACAAATTGAGTTCCACACCTTTAACTCGAAAGACAATCGTTTATACACGACATTTTTGTACGGGCTACCCAGAATTAGCGCTGACGATATAATATTAGAATTAAAAAGTTATAATCTAATACCTTCATCTGTTATTGAAATTAACACCAAATTTATTTCTGCCAACAATGCTGTGTACAAGGTACAGTTTACACGAAAAACTTTTAATCCTAATTCTCTTAAAAATGTAAGAACAATTTCAAACGTAATTATTACATGGAAAAAACACAAAACAAAAAACAAAAATAAACCAACACAATGCTGGAATTGTTTGATGTATGGTCATGGTGGTGATCATTGCAATCGACGTGCAGCCTGTATGATTTGTGCTAATCAACATCATACTAATGATTGCCCATTTAACAAGCCAGATAAAAAACCTGCTGTGTTTTCATGCTATAATTGCAAAAAACACGGAAAAGAACGAATTGATCATTCTGCAAATGACATAAACTGCCCATTAAGGTCTCTTTATCTTGAAACAAGAGCAAGAGCTACAGCCAAAAATTCTCAGAGAAACATGAAACAACAACAACATATTACATTCCAATTAAACACTGGTGAATTTCCAAATGTTAGCAATTACTTTAAAAACAACAATAATAATAGCAATACCATGAATAGATTTAACAACAATGTTACATACGCTAGTCAAGTGAAAACAAATAATGAACTATTTAGCGTTGATGAGCTCTTTGATATTTTTACTACAGCAATGGATGATTTGCATAGATGCACATCAAAAATTCAACAAATAAAAGTTGTTATGTCTATGGTAAAATACGCTCATGGATTACATTAATGCACACAACTTCAAAATGCTTCATTGGAATGCTAATCGTATTTCAAACATTTCTAAATTAACTCAATTTGAATTACTTCTCGAAAGAGAAAATATTAATATCGCTTCCCTAAACGAAACTTTTTTCACTAATGAACACAAACCATATTTCAAAAATTATTTTATATATCGTAATGACAGAACCGATTCAAGAGGAGGAGGGGTGGCTCTGTTAGTTCATAAATCGATTGAACATAAAACACTTTCAATATATAAAACTCAAGCGATTGAAAATATATCTATTGAAATACGAATAAACAACCGGCCTATTGTGATTACTTCAGCATACTCCCCACGTTATAAAACCAGTTTTTTAAATGATATTTTGGAATTAACACCCACTAGAAAAGAATACATTATATTAGGAGATTTTAATGCCAAACATTCTTCGTGGAATTGCTCTACGGATAATCTTGCAGGTAACACACTTAACAATTTACAGCATTCCTCCAATTTTTTTGTCTATTATCCGGCTAGTCCAACATTGTACCCTCATCAACGCAGTCGTGAATCATCCACAGTTGACATTGTTATTAGCAATACTACACTCAATATGAGATTGAGCACATTGGGTTACGAAATACCATCTGATCATCGCCCTATCATCTGCTCACTTAATCGATCCAAAGTTTCATTAATAGATTTCAGCTATTATGATTATAGGTTATCAAATTAGAATTGTTTCAAAAATTTCGTTGACAGCAAAATTGTTTTTAACATAGTTATATATAATTCAAAGGTGTCAATTGATCAAGAACTTAACAAATTCGTGAAAATGATATTAGATGCAAGAGATGCATCAACGCCAAAAGTATCCCAACGAAATAACTATGCCATGCCAGAAAATATTATCAAATATATAAAATTAAGGAGATATTCTAAAAAGAAAAGTCAAAGATCATCAGATGTCCATGAAGCAAAGATTTATGATCAATTTACAAAGCTTCTAAGTAAATTTATAGATAAAAACATAAAAATTGAACGTAATAACAAATGGTCTCAATTATTATCTAACTTAAAGCCAGGTGATAAATCTTTTTGGAAACTTCGCAGAAGTTTGCGAGGTAAAAGTAAAAACCAAATTCCTTCGCTAAACGTTAACAATTCTAAAATAACTGCAAATAGTGAAAAAGCGGAATTACTCGCAAATGAGTTCATACGAGCTAATAATCTTACGTCTAATAACAAACATTTAATAGATAAGCCAATCAATGTAACAGTTAACAAATTTAAGAAAGAGAGCCCTAACTCTGAAGCTGCAAGTTTTACGACAATTAGAGAAATAACTAATCTTATCTCAACACTTAAAGCTTCTAAATCACCAGGCTTCGACAATGTACCCAATCTTATTTTAAAGAAACTCCCCGATAGAGCTCTGAAGCTGTTGGTAATTATCTTCAATAGCTGCATTAAGCTCAATTATTTCCCTATTATGTTCAAAACTGCTAAGGTCATTGCTATACTGAAACCTAATAAACCAAAAAATTACGCTTCAAGTTACAGACCTATTAGTTTACTAAGCAATTTAGGTAAACTGTTCGAGAAGTTAATCTATACGCGTCTAAATGAATTTGCTACAGAAAATACCATTATTAGTAATGAACAATTTGGATTCAAAAAAGAACATAGCACTACTCATCAAATAAGCAGAATAAAAAATAAAATAATTACCAACAAATACAACAAACGATCTACAGGTCTGATACTATTAGATATTGAGAAAGCGTTTGACACAGTTTGGCATAATGGTCTATTATACAAACTTATAGATGCAAATATACCTAAATATCTCTGTAAACTTATTGCTGATTTTATTGAAAATAGAACTTTTATGGTCTCCGTCAATAATGAACTTTCTTCCCCAAAAACAATAACAACCGGGTTACCCCAAGGATCAGTATTATCACCATTACTTTATTCAATATATACGTCCGATTTCTAAGTTCCGCCATACATGAATATAGCATATTATGCAGACGACACTGCGCTAATCACATCAAGCAAACTCACCAGTGCACTGCTGAAAAAAATGGAAAAAGGTATTTTAGCCTGCAATAAATATTTTCATAAGTGGAAAATCAAGATAAATCCTAGTAAAACTCAAGCGATAATCTTTCCGTTTAATAAATCTCCTAAAAGAACTCCTAGACGTCAACTGGTCTTTGGAAGTGACTTTATAAATGTAAGCAACGAAGTTAAATATCTTGGTGTCATTTTAGACAAAAAGCTAACTTTTAAAACACATTTAGACGAGACGTGTAAAAAAGCCGTTAAAACTTTTAAAGCTCTTTGGCCAATGCTAAATAAACGTTCCTTTTTAATCTTAAAAAACAAAAATCTACTCTACAAAAGTGTCATTAGACCAATTTTAACTTATGCATGCCCTATATGGTATTCAGCTGCAAAATGTCATTTAAAAAAGTTGCAAATAATTCAAAACAAATGTCTAAAAATGATACACAACAAGCATTGGAGATATCCGACATACATGCTTCACCATGAAACGGGATATGAGAAAATAATAGAATTTATATCAAGACTTAACAGTAATTATTTTAACAAAATTGAAAGTTCTTCTTATCCATTGATTGGAGAATGTAGATAATTAACTTAAAATTATCAGAAATTATCAAATTGAAAATTATATTATTTATAATCAACTTTTATAAATATGTATTTTTCTAACAGTATTTGAATTGCCAAATATTTATATAAAGGATTTTTCCCCTATTTTACCTTTAAAACTTTTATGTTTAATAACAAATCGTTAATTAATATCTTAAGATCCCATTATATTAATTGTTGTAATATCTAGTCGATAAGATCTCAAAATATACGTATCATGTAAATATAATCTGCCAATAAAGGATGAATAAATAAATAAAAAAAAAAAAAACTTAGAAAAGTAAATTTTCTTACATAAATACCCTTTCCTACAAAAGCAACTTTTCTTAAATCGTAACTTTTCTAAAATGTACATTTTATTACAGAAGACTTTTTATTAAAGGTATAAATTTTATAAAAAAAAAGTCCTTTTTTAAGAAAACTGCCTTCCATAAAAATTGATTTTCTTAAAAAAGTGCCTTTTCATGTTGAAGTACCTTTTCTATAAAAATTTAAAGGTACCCTCTATTACAAAAATACCTCTTTTTAAAAAGTAGCTTTTTTTCAAGAAAAAAAATTACCTTTTCTCTAAAAGTACCTTTAAAGGACATAGTCATGGTAGCAAAAATGTCATTCCGTCACACAATTACTCAAAAATTAAAGAATAAAATAGTGTAAAAATTGTTTCTGAGTTTTTTTTAAATCTCTTAATCATTAGCAATCATTTTCAAACTGAAGAATGAATTTTCAATTCAAAATAGCTTTGTAGAATAGCCTTAACTTCAATTCTACAGCTCAAAATGTCATTCCGTCACATATGCAATATCCCTTTACATAAAGAAGTACATATTCTTTCAAATGTACCTTTTCTCAAAAGGAAGCTTTCCTTAAACAATCAAATTTTTTAAATTTTCTTTAAAATTTTTATTTTTTTTTAATAGTAATATTTCTTAAAAAAGTATATTTTCTTTAAAGGTACGTTTTCTTCAAGAAGCAACTTTTCAATAAAAAAGTACCTTTTTTTAAAAAAATAAGCTTTCCTTAAAAAGTAGCATTTCAAATATTCTACATTTTCTAACAAAATAGCTTTTCTTTAAAAAGCACATTTTTCTTCATAAAAAAGTAGCTTTCAATAAAATATATTGTTGTAATCCATTTAAAAAAGTTGCTCATGTCCGGAATGCAAGAGGACTTCGAAAAGTTCAGCAATGGAATTAGTAATAACATTTCAATATCAAATAAAATATGTGATATATGCAGAAGAGAAGTTTATAAATTAAAAGGAAGTGTAAACAACAATATTCAATCTATGAACGAGCCAGAAAACGAGACTTCAGACTCGGAAAGTTAAGCATCAGTTTCGGGAGATGTTCGAATTTCTAAGTTAAACGAAAGTTTAACATATTTACAAGAATCTCCAATATGTTCGAGAAAAATTCCATTAAAAGGGTATACAACTAGAAAGTTAGAAAAAATAACAACATCAATTAAAACCAACATTTTCCCAAATTCAACACCTTCAACCTCTCACGTATGCCCAGAATCGGAAATAATCGAACAACTAAAAGAAAAGTTTAAATCAATAACTAAAAACAGTGATAAAATTCAACTTTTAACTATTTTACCTAAAAGCTGGACATTGAAAAGAATGGAGGAGGAATTTCAAATAACAAATTTCATGGCACGAAAGGTAAAAAACTTGGTTGAGACAGAAGGCGTATTGAGTACACCGAATCCAAAACTTGGAAAACGATTGCCATTAGAAATTGTTGATGTGGTGAAAATCTTTTATGAAACTGATGATGTCAGCAGATGTCTACCAGGATGTAAAGACTACGTGTCAATAACAGAAATTGGTGTAAAAGTAAAAAAAAAATAAAAGACTTTTACTCGGAAATCTTCGAGAAGTTTATGCTTTATTTAAAGAAAAACATGAAGGGATAACTATTGGAATTTCTAAATTTTGTGAACTTCGGCCAAAAAATGTGGTTCTAGCAGATGCGTCAGGAAGCCATAATGTATGTGTTTGTAAAATACATCAAAATACAAAACTAATGGTCCACGCAATAAACCTGAAAAAATTGACAGAAAATGTGCAGGATTTTGTGCTGGAAACTTATAAAGATTGTTTAAAAAGACTTATATGCAATCCCCCATCACCAAATTGCTACCTTGGCAGATGTAGCATGTGTCCAGATATACAAAATTTTAAAGAGAAGCTTGGTGAATTATTATTAGAAAATGAAATTGATGAAATCATATATAAACAGTGGATAAGTGTAGATAGAGACTCTTTGGAAACTATTATTAAATAAACTGATTCTTTTCTGGATTCTTTATGCATTTATGGCTCACAAAAAGTCTGCGTTGGAAGAAAATGAGTATTTAGTAATTTGCGACTTCTCCGAAAATGCAACTTTGTGGTTCAGGATTCTGTGCAAGGCTTTTTATGGAATAATAGCCAGGCCACACTATACCCAATAGCAATTTATTACAAATCAAATGGAAAATTAGAAACTACAAATTTTATAATAATATCAGACTGTCTAATACATAATACCATAGCAGTTCATTTATTTCATCGCCACCTAAATGAGTTTTTAAAAAACAAGTTTTTGAAAATACCAAAGAAATTTTTTTATTTTTCGGACGGTTCTTCCGCTAAATTTAAAAATAAAAAAACTTTGCCAATTTATGCCATCATAGCGAAGATTTTAATTGTTCCGCTGAGTGGCATTTATTTGCTACCAGTCACGGCAAAGGACCTAGTGATGGTCTTGGGGGAACGGTAAAGCGTGAAGCACGAAGAGCCAGCTTGCAACGTCCATTCGAAGATCAGATAACTACTCCTCTCCACTTGTATAATTGGTGTCAGCAAACTCTTCAGAACTGCAACTTTGCATATTTAACGGAAAAAGATTATGAAGAAGAAGAGAAATTGCTAACTGATAGATTTATAGGATTACGTACAATTCCGGGAACTCAAAAGCAGCACAGCTTCATACCAATTTCAAAAACACAATTACAAGCTAAAATTTATTCCGCTGATAGCAAATTTGTAATTGAAAACATTTATAATAAAACTAAACAACAACAGCATTCATCATAATAATGTCAACAACAACAACAACAACAACAACAACAACAGCATTCATCATAATAATGTCAACAACGCCAACAACAACAGCATTCATAATAATAATAATTCACTTGTTAAATATCTACCTTTACTCTATGATAAATATTTCTGGATCCAAGCATACCCCCAGTCTGAAATTTTTTGGAACTTTAGGGAAGGAACCAATCTTAAACATATATTTTTTTCAGATTTTTAGAATTGTCGTTTTTACAGCTATAGCCTCCCGAATTATAGGTCAAGAGATGTGACCTTTGACCTTTCCAAAAAAAAAATCATGTTGTATATCAAATTAAAGGTAATTAATTAACCTTTCAAATGCGACCTTGAGAAGTTGCGTCACTATAATATTAATCAAGAAAATGATAATTAAGTAAGTACAACTTTGTACATTTTTATAGTTTTTCCCGATATTCAAGACCTCATATTTCCGGATCCAGATGCGTCAGTGAACTTAAATTTAGGATTTTTCTTATTTCTCGGATACACTTTAATCCTGCCAAAATTCAGCCAATTTGGAAACAGTGATGTAAAAAACAGCCATATTTTAAGTTGAGTTCAGATGGTTTAAACTCATATACATACGTCTAAGTATTAATACAATAACAAGCATAACGTAAATTTAATTAATACAGTAAAAAACGTACGTGTTCATAAGAAGTGCATTTTTTCAGAATTACCTTTTCTTAAAAAATTTAAATTTTCCCCGAAAAGCATATTTTCTTCATACTTAAAAAGCATTTTTGTAAAAGAGTATTTTTTTTAAAGAAGTACTTACCTTAAATTAGAAAAGTAAATTTTCTTTCCTAAAAAGCAACTATTCTTAAATCGTAGCTTTTCTAAAAAGTACATTTTATTACAGAAGACTTTTTATTAAAGCTATAAATTTTATAAAAAAAAGTCCTTTTTTAAGAAAAGTGCCTTCCATAAAACCTGATTTTTCTTAAAAAGTGCCTTTTCATATTGAACTACCTTTTCTATAAAAATTTAGAGGTACCCTCTATTACAAAAATACCTCTTTTTAAAAAGTAGTTTTTTTAGAAAAGTCAATTTTCAAATAAAAGTAACTTTTCTCTAAAAGTACCTTTACATAAAGAAGTACATTTTCTTTCAAATGTACCATTTCTCAAAAAGAAGCTTTCCTCAATAAAATTTTTTTAATTTCCTTTAAAAGTTTTTTTTTTTAATAGTACTATTTCGTAAAAAAGTATATTTTCTAAAAAAGTACCTCTTCTTAAAGAAGTAACTTTTCAATAAAAAAAGTACCTTTTTACAAAAGAAGCTTTCCTTAAAGAGTAGCATTTCTAATATAGTATATTTTCTAACAAAACACCTTTTCTTTAAAAAGCGCATTTTCCTTAAAATTTACCCATTCATAAAAAAGTAGCTGTCAGTAAAAACGTACCCTTTTTAAAAAATTACCTTTTCTTAAAAAGTACCTTTTTCTAAAAACCTGATTTTAACTGAAAAGGTAATTTTCATATAAAAGTACCTTTTTCTTTAAAAAGCAATGTTTCATAAATAAGTACCTTTTCTAAAAAAAGTGTTTTTTTTTAAAGAACTATCTTTTTCAAAAAAGTACCTTTCCTTAAAAAGTAACATTTCTTAAAAAGTACTTTCTCTTAAAAAGTATATTTTCTTAGAAAAGTAGCCTCCTTACAAAAGTCCTTCTCATAAAAAGTAGATTTTCTTAAAAAGTAGCTCTTATTGGTAGTTCATAGAGAAGTGTGCTTTCTTAAAAAAGTACCTTTTTATAACAAAAGTAAGTTTTTTTTAAAGATGTAAGGAAATACCCTATCTTCAATAAATACCATTTCTTAAAAAGTAGCTTTTCTGAAAAAATAAAATTTTTTATGCAGCAAATTTTCTTAAAAAACTATTTTTTCCCTAAAAAAATACAGTTAAAAAAACACCTCTTATAAAACACGCTTTCTTAAAGACTTACATTTTCTTAAAAAGTGCATGTTCTTAAAGATGTACACTTACTTAAAAAAGTACAATTTCTTCAAAATTACCTTTTCTTAAAAAGCAACTTTCCTTAAGAAATAAAATTTGTTGATACAGCAGATTTCTTAAAAAAGCACTTCTTCTTAAAAAGTACCTGTACTTAAAAAAGTAACTTTTCTTCAAAAAGAACCTTTATTTAAAACGGTACCTTTTCTTAAAAAGTACTATTTCTCAAAAAAGCACTTCGTAAAAAAGTAAATTTTCTTAAAAAAGTACCTCTTCTTAAAAAATCACTTCTTAAAAAAGTAATTTTTTTAAAAAAAAATACACTTTTCTTAAAAAAGCACTTCTTATATAAATAAATTTTCTTAAAAAACTACCTTTTCTTAAAAAAGTACAATTTCTTAAAAAGTACCATTTCTTAGAAAGTACCTTTTCTTAAAAAGTACCTTTTCTTAAAAAGTACCTTTTCTTAAAAAGTACCTTTTCTTAAAAAGTACCTTTTCTTAAAAAGTCCCTTTTCTTAAAAAATACCTTTTCTTAAAAAAGTACCATTTCTTAAAAAAGTACCTTTTCTTAGAGAAGTAACTTTTCTAAAAAAAGTACCTTTTCTTAAAAAAACACTTCTAAAAAAAGCACATTTTCTTAAAAAAATAACTTTAGAAAAGTTACCTTTTCTTAAAAAATCACTTCGTCTTAAAGAAGTACATTTTCTTAAAAAAGTATCTTTTCTTAAAAAGCTCCTCTTCTTAAAAAAGCACTTCTTAAAAAAGTACATTTTCTTAAAAAAATTTATTTCTTTTTCTTAATAAAGTACATTCCCTTAAAAAAGTACATTCCCTTAAAAAATAAATTTTCTTAAAAAACTACCTTTTCTTAAAAAAGTATAATTTCTTAAAAAGTACCTTTTCTTCAAAAAGTATTTAAAAAAGTACCTTTTCTTAAAAAGTAACTTTTCTTAAAAAGTATCTTTTCATAATAATGTACAGTTACATAAAAAGGTACCTTTTCTTAAAAAAAAATTTTTCCAAAAATTTTTATTTTTTTAAAAAGTGCCCTTTTCTCAAAAAAATTTTCTTTTTTGAACGTTTGCTTATAGAAAGAATTACATTCTTTAAAAAATTATCTTTTTAAAGAGCAGCTTTTCTTAAAATATAACATATTTTAGGTACGGTTAGATTAGATGGGTTGCCCGCCCAAAGACGACTAAACTGTGATACCCTATATAAACTGTTGGAATGTAGTGATATGAAAAGAGATTTAGAGGTATAGATAGATAATGTAAGGGGTATGGAAAAGAAAAGAAATAGTGAAGAAGAGCCCTTTCGTCCGCTATGCGTCTCTCCTGAACCAGCCAGATTCCCTCAAGAAGTCCGCAAGGTCGCCGAGTGGAATACTTACTATACAGGCCTGGTTATCGAAGAATAATTGCCCTAAATATCTAAGGTGCCGCTCCTTCAGTGCTGGACATTCACTCACATCCATACAGCTCCTACAGAAGTCAGCTCTCGGGGGACCTATGTGTACTCCTATATGTAGGCTGATTGTCTCTTTAGCAAAACCAAGGAGTTCTTTCGTTCACCTTGGATTGGGCAAGGGCCATAGGATTTGGGATATTCTGCTACATATTTTAAAACAGTAAATTTTCTTAAAAAACTGCTTTTTCAATAAGAAACACGTTTTGTAAAAAAGCAATTTTTCAACTTCTGAAAGTTACCATTTCTCAGAAAATATATTTTCTTAAAATATTTCTATTTTTTAAAAAATTACATTTCTTAGCCTTAACCTCACTTTAAAAAAGTAAGTGTTCTTAGAAAGGTACCTTTTCTTAAAAAAGTTCCGTTTCTTAAAAAATGTATGATAAAAAGATACTTTTGTTTCTTAAAAAGTGCCTTTTTGTAGGGAGGTACTGTCAAAATTTGTTTATGGATGACCTTGAAAGTAGCTAGTTTTATACATATTCTTTACACTTGATATGAGTAATGGATTCTTTAAATCGCCTTTTAATATCGGCAATGGGCGTGGCACCCACCGTACAAAGTAAATATTTAATGTCATATGTCAGAGTACTGTAATAGGACTTAGTGTGAGTATATAAGTTGTCAACGATAGTACTCGGAAAAAATGGGTGGGATCAAACCAGTGGGCGTGGACCTTCCACACAAGGTAAATATCTAGAGTACTATGATGGCCAGAGTCTTGAAACTTTCTGCACGTCAATTGGTTGTTAATGTAAGTAGTCGTACTAAAAATGGGCACGATTTGCTTAGTGGGCGTGGTACCTCCCGTACAAAAAAAATTATCTGCCGTGCTATAAACCCGACAGTCTTGAAGCCAGGTGTGAGTTCACAAGTGATGAGTGTGAGAAGTTATGTGAAAAATGGGCGGGATCAAACCTGTGGGCGTGGCACCTCCCATACATGGTAAGTACATATCATCATATATTTACAGTTCTATGACAAAACAACGTTTGCCGGGTCAGCTGGTAGGGTATAAATTTATTACCAAATTGTAACACCAAATTCCTATTATATTAGTAATACTAGAATTCTCGATTAAGATACAGTGTATTTATTATTTATTATTTTCAACTAGTGCTTATTATAGTATGAATATAAATTTTTTTAACAAAAAAAATTTTTATGTGATGTCACAGATCTACTGCCCCAGCTTTTCTATTAAGATAATTTTATGTAACCTAATCAATATACATTTCATAGGTTTAAGGTTCTCATTTTCTCCGACTTACTGTATACAGTTATTCAAGTTATAGAATACCCTAAAACTAAACATATACAAATGTATACTTACATAAGTATGTACTCGTATGTATGGAAGAAGAAAAAATAACAACAATATCAACATTATCATCAAGTATTTGCTTTTTGATGTCGAGAACTTTGAAAGATGAAGAAAATTTTAATTGCTATCTACATGTTTGTAAAATAAAATATCATTACAAATCCTATGCTCGAATATATAGAAAAATTTAGAAATTTTAAATTTTTTTAAACCTTTAAAATATTTTATTTTTCTAAAGTGCTGCAATTGAAGCTCACACACGCACACACACACTATTGTATGAAGAGAAGTTAATCTATATAATATTTTGGTATTGTCATAATGTTTTAATTAAAATTTATTAATTTTTTGTTTTCTTTTTATGTTTTAATGTATCAAAGAAATATAAATCAAATGTTTTTTTTTTTCTATTACTCCTATAATATTTAATATCAAGAAGAAGAAAAACTCCTTTATTACTTTATACTTGACTTGATTTTTAATAGTAATGTCCTTTTTTATGCTTGTGATTTTGCATGTTGTTGTATGTAGCTGTTTTTTTTTTATAATATTTTTTTCTTTTTCTACGTCAACAAACATTCATATTTTCTAAAAGTTTTTTTTTGTTTTTTTTTTTTTTGGTTGCAGGACATTATAAAGAAAATTTGTCGTTTTTCTTAAATACGCACACACCCACATATCAGACAATAAATACAACAATTTTACAATTCATTAAATTTGATTAAGAAAATTTTGGCAATAAACTTTTCTTTCGCCACGATAATAAGAACAAGAAAAAACAACCTTCGAATTGTAGACATTTTTGTTGAGCTTAAACGGTAAACAACAAACAAACAAAAGTATTTGTGAAAGAAAAAGTATATTAAGTGATTTAGAAGACAAAATCAGTGATAAAGTTTATTTAAGAAAGTGTGTAATTCAGTTTAACCCTACAAGGCCGAGCATGACCATTTTGTGGCGTTTGTTTAGAAGGTGTTTATAGATGATATTCTTGGTATTCGAATGGAGTGAAACGTTTAATTATCACACAAATTTATTCAGCATGTGTTTAAAATGTCATGATATATCACTTCTTCTGAATTGTTATTTTTAAATAATTTTAAAAAGTATTTTGTGGTACATTTATGAATTGAAACTTTTTATTTTTAATTTTTTATATTAATAGGCTAGGCGATTTCTTGTGACCGATGTTTTGTTCTACCGTTTTATCCCGATTTTGACCAAACGCATATTATTTGAAAGATATTTCTTTCGAGCCGTTTTGCAGATTTACAGATTTTTAAATTTTTTCCTTTATTTTGAGTAAATTGCATTTAAAGTTTCTACTAACACATACATAAAATTTAATGTGTGTTCAATAAATTTGCTAATGTGTTTGTAATAAAAATGAGTTTGTTTTTTTGTGTTGATTTGTGAATTGGCTATAATTGATTAGCATACCTTTAGGGTCTTTATTTAATGAAAAATAAAATTTCCTAGAATTTGCACTCGAATTTCGAGGGCTGGAATCTGCTAGAATATATTATTATGCCCAAACTTTTATGAAGTCAATGTCAGTTTTTACTAGTTTCATATTATCTTGCTCCCAATATAAATATATATAGCCTACACCACTATGTGGTTTGGGTATAATGACTTGTGCTGCTGTTTGTAACTACCAAAAATATTTGACCTAGACCCATCTTTTATTATACCGATCGACTCAGAATCACTTTCTGAGTCGATTTAGCAATGTCCGTCCGCCTATCCATTTGTGTGTTCATGTAAACCTTGTAATCAAACTGCAGTTGCCATGTATAAATATATATTGATGAAATTTGGTAAATAAGCTTTTATCAGCCATAGGACGAACGTTATAGAAATAGGTAAAAATTGGTGCATGTTGAAACCTAGTCCCCATACAAATCAGCCCTATGAAGTCGACTTAAATTGTTATAATATCCAAATTATATTATAGATCTTGGCCAAATTGGGTTTCTTTATTTTATTACACCCATTAATCAGTAGTCCAAAAATAATCCCTAGAGGACAATTCTCAATTATAACCCCCATATTAAGCTGATTACCGATCTTCACTAAAATCTATCAAAATACAGAAATATTGCACAGAATATTCTCAAGTTTAGTTTTTATATGTTTTTGCAAAAAAAGTGACTTTACCAAATATGGTCGGGATCGGTCCATTTTGTGACCTATAAATATAGCCTCCGATATGAAGTTTTTCATATCTGAAGGCAAAAATAATCTAACCGATAAAAACAAAGTTTTTATTAAAACTCTTTCTTTCCTTATGCATATGAGTTTTGAATCTCTCCGTGACTGTACGTGACTGCGTGACTACTCCAAAATTAATCTATAGTCACAACAAGATTACGGGCCAAGTTACAGGTTGATTGAATGAGGGGAAATGGGGTTTAAATTATTCCGTGACTGTGCGTGACCATGCGTGACAGGTCATGACTACTCCAAAGTTAATCTGTAGTTACAACAAGACTATGGGCGAAGTTTCAGATCAATTGGATTAGGGGGAATGGGGTTGCCCCATGGCAAACAGACAGGTAGACAGACAGAGGGTATGAGTTAAAAGAAAGAGTTTAAAAATTAATATCAATGCCACTCAACTGTTAGTTGCATCTAAGAGAAAGGGTCTCTAAACGCATTGTATAGGGTATCATACAGTCGGTCTAGAACAACTATAATTTTCACAATTGTTTTTTTTTTTTTTTGTTAATTTTAATAATTTTATATTCCTAATACACACAAATCTGTATTCCAAATTAAAATGCTTGCAAGTTGTTATAAAAAAAAGACAAAAAAAAAACTTTATGAATATCTCTAGTTTTTAACAAATACATATATACACACATACTTACATACGCATCTATTTTGTATGTGTAGTGAGTGGTTGGCAAACGAACATTTCTCCATTAATTTAATTTTCTTTTTTATTTACTTTTTTTCTTATTCTCTGTTTACTTTCGTGTTAAACCAAAAATCAGCAAATACCCCTTATTCGTATGTATGTATGTATGTATGTATGTATGTATGTATGTTTGTATGTGTTTGTATGTGTGAATGTGTGTGTATGCAGAACAAATGACATTGATTGTGTCACATTCCAACTCTCTTTTATTTCTTGATTTTTTCTTCGTTTTTTTTTCTCTGTTACTCCAGAGATTGTCACATTGTTAGTCCTCAGGAGTTGCAATAGATAAAAATAATAAATTCAATGTTTACTTTTTTTTTTCTTTGCACTACGACAACTTGTCTTCATTTGGATTTAGTTTCTGTTCAAATTATTATTTGGAATTTGTATGCATTTCGTTTTTTATTCAAGGGTGCAAGCCCGGTTCCAAACCTTTTCTTATTGATTTTTTTTGTTTTTGTTTTACTAAAAATAAGCAACAAAATAAGTATGGCTAAATTTCAGATTGAAATTTCAAAAGTTAGTAAATATCAACTGCGGACTTACAATATGTTTATTAACACACAAACCAAAATAATTTGTCTACCGCAAACATTCTTAGAAAAAACGATATTACAAAATATTTAAATAACACGTTTAAAAAATCGGCTCAAAAAATGATTCTGAATTGATCGGTATAATAAAAGACGGGTCTAGTTCAAATATTTTTGGTACTCTGACCACATAGTGGTATCTATAATATTAATAGGCTAGGCGATTTCTTGTGACCGATGTTTTGTTCTACCGTTTTATCCCGATTTTGACCAAACGTATATTATTTCAAAGGTATTTCATTTTAGCCGTTTTGCAGATTTACAGAGTTTTAAATTTGTTTCTTTATTTTGAGTAAATTGCATTAAAAATTGCTACTAACACATACATAAAATTATACAATGGTATGTGTGTGTTTATTAACTTTGTTAATGTGTTTGTAATAAAAATGAGTTTGTTCTTTGTGTTGATTTGCGAATGGCTATAATTAATTAGCATACCTTTAGGGTCTTTATTTAATGAAAATATAAAATTTCCTAGAAATTGCACCCGAATTTCGAGGGTTGGGATCTGCTAGTATAAAAAGGGCAGAGTAACGCAGAAATCACATAAATACTGAACAGGAAATCCAGCATTATTCAGTACATTATAAAAAGGCATAAAATTAAAATATAAATAAAGTCAAAATTGGATCCAATAAGAAGTTGATTGCTACAGGTGAAAGGTGGATGGTACATAAAGTAAAGGAAAACCACTTAATATCGGTTGCAAAAATTAACAATGAGCTTAAAATATAATTGTAAACGGACGTTAGTGATTCAGCGGTAAGAAGAGTGCTTCGTAAAAACAATTTTCATGGAGTTTGCCCGTGAGTACCAATCTAAGCCGAAACAGTGCTGGAATGATGTTATTTTCACGTATGAATCAATTTTTAACATATCTGAATCAGATGGCAAGTAAACAGTGTGGAGAAAACTCAATAAGGAAATGGACATAGCTAATTTACGGTCGATTGTCAAACATGGGGTTGGGTCCGTGGTAGTTTGGGGCTGTATATTAGCACACGGGGTCGTTAGTTTCCTTTTTAATGGCGGGATTATGAACCAGTTTGACTATATATAGATGTCATCAAATAAAATTTTATAACGAGTGCTCAATAATTAGGGCAGCTGAGCCACTTTCAAGCTTTATGCGCACAACGAACCAAACCCAGCTCATTGAATGCCCGAACGTGCTCACTCTATAACTGCCCAAAAATATCAAAAAACTTTCACACAACCTCAAGATATTAATGTTATCCATCACCTTTAGCATCAACTCGAAATAAAAATATGTAAACTTAAAATTTCGAATAAATCTGACCTCAAGGCAGCTCTTCGAGAAGAGTGGAGCAAAATTAGCATCGAATCGTGTAAAAAATTGGCATCTCAATGCCAAAAAGATATTAATAACACCATGGGTAGTGCAACATTCTATTCTATTCATTCTATTTTTAAGGCATAGAAAAATGCATTTCCGGCTGTTAAGTAATGATTAGTAATCGTAATAATTATTAATTAGGTTACTTGTTTTTGAAAGGTGAAGTAATAATTAAATTACGATTCTATTCAGTTTTGTAATCGTATTTATGATTACGATTGCAAATAATCAAAAAGTAATAAGAATTACTTGAAATTATCATAAAATAATCAAAAGTAATCGAAAGTAATCAAAAAATAAATAAGAGTGTTAAATTCGGCTGTGCCGAATCTTTGATACCCTCCACCACGGTTTGAGTATTGATAATAAACTAGCAGATTCCAGCTCTCAAAATTCGAGTGCAAATTTTACGAAGTTTTATTTTTTCATTAAATAAAGACCCAAAGGTATGCTAATCAATTATAAAAAATTCACAAATCAACACAAAAAAAACAAAGTCATTTTTATTACAAACACATTAACAAATTTAATAAACACACACATAGCATTGTATAATTTTATGTATATGTTAGTAGCAACTTTAATGCAATTTACTCAAAATAAAGGAAATAATTTAAAAATCTGTAATTCTGCAAAACGGCTAAAAAGAAATACATTTCAAATAATATACATTTGGTCAAAATCGCTATAAAACGGTAGAACAAAACATCGGTCACAAGAAATTGCCTAGCCTATTAATATTATAGATGTAACCAAAATATTTAAAAAAGTAAACAATTTGTTAAACTTAATATCAAATTATTTCAGCAAATTTTTTGGGTTGATCCGCTTACCAGATGATTATTGTTTATTTCAAGAGTTGATCTATAAAGCTCTCTCACATTAGTAATTCGCTCTCCAACGAGGAACTATCAATTTCGTTTTTTCTATTATTTCGGATAAAAGAAAACACGTTTCGTTGTTTGCTTTTTGGTCATCATGCTTGCTGATCGGCATGCATTTAGGTTATATACCTATATGCATGCGTTTCCGGTTATATGACATAATTAGTTAATTTAGTTTAAGTTTTTGCAAATTAAATAGCTCGCCCTAACCTCCATTGCGAAGGTAATGATTATGTAGGGTGTCTATACGCATTAAATCGTGCTAATTGGAGATGGCTGTATAGTTTCTTTTAACTGGTCAAATAATTCTTCATTGCAGCCATATAGGTCTGATGGAGTAACAAAATAATAACCAAAAAAAAAACTCTCTCAATTTTTTTGTTAAAATATTTGGAAAACCTAGAGAATTAAATTTTTTTTTATTATTTTATTTATTAAAAGGGAGTTTTATCTATTCGATTTTGTGATAACACAAAACAACACAATATAATACAAAATCTAACCCAGTGATGCCACCTTTTGATTTTGAATTAATTTATGTTAAAATAATTGTCATCTATTGGCTCCAAATACTACTACCTGGGAATTATTGTCGAACTTAAATTTTTTGGGTTTTACTTTGCATATCATGAGTCAAATTTTGAAGTCATCATGAACACTGGTTCAAATTAGGGATGTCCCAAAAATCTTTATTTTCCAAAAAAAATGTGATAAATAATATATAAATAACATTCTCATCAAATTGCGCTTTATTTATGTAACAATTTTTATTTTCGCAATTACTAAATATCATTTGAGGTTTGCTTAACTTCATTGAATTTAAATTAATGTTTTCTTATCCTTAAATGCTATTAATGTCTATTGAATCGCAATAAAATATTTTTAATTTCAGTTGTTTTTTCAAATGTAATCATATTTGATGTTTTTTGAATTTCAATTTGTGTTTAAAGAATAAAATTTATATTTTAAAAATTCAATTGATGTCTTCTAAATTTCAAATTATTATTTCCGACGTATGATTTTTTGAAATTCAATTGATATTTTCTAATTTATAATTGGAAATCTAAGTTCCTCTTTTTAGAATAGATATTTGCTTAAATTTGAATGGAAAATTTAAAAGGTGCAATTTTGTATCTATGCCAATAGTAATGCTTTAGTAATTATAAACATTTTTTAAAAATTATATGTAATCGCAATCAGCAATCTGTAGGTAAAGCAGAATAATAATTTTATATCTATATAGAACTGTTTTGAGAGTTAAAACTAAACTCATTGATGGACTCGGTAACTCTATTTTGTAAACACAACAAAAAGTTAATATGCCAAACTTGTGGTCATATTTGTAAAAGAATAATGGAAAAACGTATGAAATAAAAGGCGTATGAAATAATTAACATTGTTGTGTTTGATGTCTAATTGAAAATGTTGACATTCATGTTAAAATAGAAATAACAATTGCAAAGAACAAAAATTGTGGCGTCTACTGTGGCATAGCAACACTGGAGTGACACTCTGTTTGTTAATACAAAAGAAATGTAATTTCCCTAAAACAAAATACATATTGAAGAATTTTATATAAATAAAATAATATAACGATTTATTTCTAACATGCGGTTATTATGAATATAAATATCGCTCAAAATTTACAAATTTTCAGTAGAGGCAAAATACGTTTTTTTAATATTTACTATAAAATTTAAAAACAGTTGTTTCATTGTAAAGAATTGCGAATAATAAGTATACAACAGTAGTTGTTTTTGCGATTATTTCAGTGATCATCAAAAATAACAAGTTTTTTGGGTGCAACTCAAAATATGTCTTTTTAGTCGATTCTAAAGAAGCTAATCTGATAACACAAAGAGGGTTACAACTGTACATACATGTACATATATAGAATTATTTAATATAATATATTATGTATGTATGTATATGTAAATATTACACACAAAAAATACTACATCAAAAGTTATTGTTGTTTTTCTTCAAATAAATTAATACATTATTTTGGTAAATTTACATTGTTTTTTTTTATTAACAACTAGGTAGTTTAGCACTATTTGCTTTAGATGTTGGTGAATTTTTACTCCCTTTATATTAATACGTTGTGTCTGCTTGTCGACAAAATTTTGGATCGAGTTTTAACCCTTTTCCCGTGACCCAATCGATCTGAAACTATACAGACAGGCTCGTGGCGATGACAAAAATTATATAAAAAAATTTTTTAGTGGTGCCAAAACAATGGAAACTTTAAAATTTTTCTACCAGAGTTGATAAAAATGTACAAAGGGTTAGTTTTTATTATATTATTACCACAACGACCACAAAAACAACAAGTCCAGCTATGACAACAATACAACAATTAGAATATTAACAAGAACAATACAGAAACATATATTTTTCAGTTTTTTTTTTACTTCTTCAGTGATTTCTCGGGACATATTAAGCCGATTTTCATGATTTTTTCAAACAGAAACCTTCTCATGATCATTCTCACTAAAAACGAGTGCCCCAGTTATCCTATTGAGGTCGTGATCGTGACAAGAACAACATAGAGAAATCATATTTTTTCAAGACTTGTTTACTTCTTCATTCAGTTCTCGGGACCTAATCAACCGATTTGGATTTTAAATAGCAAACTTTTCAGGATGTCAATGAATCATTTTTTATGGCAACGAGTACTCTACCTGCCCGATTGAAGCCGTCATCGTTATTTGCACAGACGGACATCGCTACATCAACTCCTCTTGTTATAAGGATCACGAATATATATAGTTTATGGGGCCCATTTTTTTCTAATTATTACAAACGGAGTGACAAACTTATATATACCCTCTGCACACTGGGGTGGAGGGTATAATAATGTAAACACCATTTTGATTCTGTTATTAAATTTGAAACAATACGTCATACATATAATACTTTCTTCGGATTCCAACACTTTGGTTAGTAATGTTGTAAATGCTTGTTGTAAACTGTTAATAATAAAATTTATTTATTCAAAATGTCTAAAAGTTGTTCCGAAAGCGATTTTTTCACAGACGACAATACTAAGGATCCGGACTTTAATCCATCTACAAGTAAAAAGAAAAGGTCAATAATTAATGAAACAGGATCGCTCCTCAAAAAATTATGTGTAAATTCGCTGTCTGATACACTAAAAAGCAAAATCATGGAGCTGCAACAAATATCCTCTGTTATTTTGAAAATGGAACAACAGTTAAGAGAAAGGCTTCAATCATATTTCATGTTGCAGCCTGAGGCAAATATCGCACTTGCGGTAACAGTACTAACTCCAAACATCAACATGAAATGGCTCAAAGTGTTGCAGATATTAAGTCCAGAAATGCCGGAATTAACTTTCGAGAATATAACCAGGAGAGTTTTGGATACACTTTACAGTTTTTATGCAAAAAATTGAAATACATATAATTTTGAAATTATTTTAATGATGGTGATAATGCATGCATTAAATTTAATTTTTTTAAATTTAAAGATTTAATTTTGCAGCTGATGAAATTGAAACAAGTTTTTCTCCACAAGATCGAAAACGCACAACAAAAAATAATTTATTCAGCAATTTGAATGACAATTCGTGTGCTGATGAGATTTGGCAAAAATATTATTTTCTAAAGAATCATATATTTATTTTACCACGTCCTTAACGTCTACAGCTCCATCTGAACGACTGCTTTCTTTTGCGGCAATAATTGTCTAATTTTTCGTTTGAATGAAAGCCAATTGTTTTAATGAAAGCCAATTGCAAATAAGAATACTAATGTACATTGAGTATATTTGCTTTTCTTTATTATTTTTTTTTTTTTTTTTAGTTATGAATACCTTAAACTTTGTTGTTATTAAAATAAATATGTGTATATTTTTTATACAAAAAACATCTAATTTTGATTTATTTTAATGTTGCAAAAGCAGATTCCAGCGCTCGAAATTCGAGTGCAATTTCTAGGTAGCTTTTTTTTTAACTTAGCCAATTCACAACCCAACACATTTTTGTGGTTTATTATTATTGTGAATGAAGATAACAACCTCATTAACAAACACTTTAACAAATTTTAAAAAAAAAACACATAACATATGTATAATTTTATGTATGTGTTAGTAGCAATTTTAAAAGCAATTAACTCAAAATAAGGGAACAAATTTTAAAATCTGTAAATCTGCAAAACGGCTAAAAAGTAGTACCTGGTCAAAATCGGCAAAAAAAAACGGTAGAATAAAACGTCGGTCACAAGAAATCGCCTAGCTTATTATTAATATTATAGATTCCTTTTGATGTTTAAATTGTTTGCAATCGTTCGTAATCAATTAGTAATCAAGAATTGCGCAATAGAGGATTATATAATCATAATAATTCTTTTTAGAATATAATGTAATCGATTAGTAATCGTAATCGAAATTAAACAGCTCTGGTATATATATATTCTTGATCCTTATAACAGCTAGAGCCGATAAAGCAATGTCCGTATGTCCGTTTGTCTGTTGAAATCACACTCATTCACAAAATAAAACATTTACCTGGGTGAAATTAAAATAATATTTTCAATAGTGCGTGGTAGAAAAGAAGAAAGCAGATATTTCTAAAAATTCACAACTACACTGTATTCTTAATCGGACCGGTTTCTGGCATTTCAGCCTTCATCAGCGATTTGTTGAACATTGCGATAATTGTTATGTTATAATTGAATAGATTGTTTCTATATGAAATTTTTCAACTTAAGGCGGCTGTGAGGTTTGAACCTGCGTCTATATCACATACGCTCCTACTTGCACCTTTTGATCGTGCGCTTTAACACCCTCACCTAAAGTCAGGCCTACGAGCAGTGTGGTTAAGAATCAGTTTTCATATCGTACAGCTTTTACATCCTTTTAATCTCAGAAGATACAACTCTGTTTAAACAAACAATCGTTATTTATAAATTTTTGGAATATTAATGCATTTATACTTCTAATTTCCACTATTCTCAGTTTCGTAAGAGTTAATATTGTTTTTCATTATTTCGAACAGGTTGTTATTTAAAATGGGGTAAATCGGGCATTATTTTGCCAAGATATGACCTAAACTGTGGAGAAACCTCCTAAAATTCAAAAAACCAGTATGCTTGTTTAGTATTAAGTTTATCAAATTGTTTTACTTTTTAAATATTTTGTTTACATGTTAGTTTTTATTTATTGTCGATCTTGTGTTGTAATAATAATAATTAGTTATTTATAGCTCGGTTCGAGATCATGTATACATTTTCTAATACTAGAAAAGATAATACTTTATGCAATGTAAGAGAAATTTGGAAAAAATTGAAGACAGCGCTAGATGGAGTAGCTACTTTTGAACAAAGCGACTTGTTCATCTTCAGCATCCTTCTACTTATTGCTTCAACTCATGCTTAATCAACTATTTAACTCAACATTAGAAAGAAAAGAACATGAGAAATGTTTTTTCTTTCTTTTCATACGAGAGTTAGAACGAACAAGCAGAGTTTTTTCCAATTTATAGCTTTCTCTACATTAACATCGCTTTGATCAATTACAAATTTCGTAATGTGAAAAAAGCTCTTTTGTTTTGCCAACCGTCCCATAGGTGGGAACTGTAATGGCATGTGAAATCTTAACAGATTTATCATAATTGCATTGGACCGTATGTTTTGTATGTTATGTATTGTCGATCTTGTGTTGTAATAATAATAATTAGTTATTTATAGTTCGGTTCGAGATCATGTATACATTTTCTAATACTAGAAAAGATAATACAAAGCGATTTGTTCATCTCGCTTTGTTCGAAAGTAGCTACTCCATCTAGCGCTGTCATCAATTTTTTCCAAATTTCTCTTACATTGCATAAAGTATTATCTTTTCTAGTATTAGAAAATGTATACATGATCTCGAACCGAACTATAAATAACTAATTATTATTATTTTGTTTACATTTACATGATACATAGGCGATAGGAAATATCGCCCAAAAGAAGAAATGAAAAATCGACCAAAAAATTCCATACAAAATTGGGTTCAATTTCATATGAAGAAACACCCAAATTTGTTGGGTTTTTTTCGTAATTTTTGGGCTTAATTTCGTTTAATAAAATTGGGTAATTTTTCGACACGAAAAATCACCAAAAAATAACCTATGAAAAATGGCCCAAAATTGTTCCGTTTGGAGTTTTCAAACAACTGTTGGTAATTCATGTTGATTACTTTGATGAAATAGTAAGTACGTCTTTATCCATAAATGAGACGGATTAGTTTTATTTGGTCGTAAATAGTTTGGACATAAAATATATATACAGAAACAAACTGAAAATGAAAAATTTGTAAAAAAAAAAATCGCGCGATTTTTGGACAAAATTAAAAATTTTTCGGGAAAAAAGCGCATAAAGAAATTTAAAAACAAAAACTAAAATTTTTCCCCTGCGGCGCTTTGCACAATATTTAAAATTTTTCGGGGAAAAAGCGCATAAAGAAATTTAAAAACAGAACCTAAAAATGAAAAATTTTTTACAAAAATCGAGCGATTTTTTTTTTAAAAATTTTTCATTTTTAGGTTCTGATTTTAAATTTCTTTATGCGCTTTTTCTACGAAAAATCTTAAATATTGTCCAAAGCAAAAACTGCAAGTATAAAATTTTGACAAAAATTCGCGCGATTCTCATTCTCCGCAATAGAAACAGAATGAAACAATATATCTTACAAATAACTTTAAAAACGCTAATTGTTCTTTCCGAACAGATATTTCCCTTCATATTTGTTTTAATGGATAAAAAACCAAAAAGTGTTACGACCATCTATTCAGTTACATAAATAATAGTATATTTAATTTGGAGGCATACAGTTTCATGACCGACTTTGAAACTGTATTGCAAAGTTCTCCCAGTACAGTATCGTTGCCTTGCCGTCATTTGGAATACTGCAATGAGTACGTACTTAAATTGCAGGCAAAAAGTTTGGCTGGAGGCTTAAACCAGTAGTTCTGTCCATACTGTCGCCCAGCTGCTGAAGAAGCAATTATTGTTTTCATTTGAAAATAAAGAACATTTTTCATAATTTGGGTTATTTTTCTTTTATTTTGGGCAAAAAATCGTTTTTCATATGTGATTTTTCGGTGATTTTTCGTTTAATTTTTGGGTTGTTCTTTCTTCATTTTGGGCGAAATTTCGTATTTTTATTTTTGGGTGATTTTTCATTTTTTTTTTTTTTTTTTTTTTGCAATATTTCATTCGGGCGATTTTTCATTTTTTTTTTTTGCGATAAACCTATATATAACCTATATATTACTGTATAACCTATATATTACTGTAAACGTAAAACCCAGATGGAGAATATTAAAGATTCTGCATAGCCGAATTTAACACTCATACTTGTTTTTTTTAACTGGTAAAATTCTCTTCAACGTGATTAAAAAAATCTCGGGTTCTATTATATTACTTTTGTAGTTGTGTACACTGTCAGACAACTGCAATAGGGAGGCCTTATAAATAATTACACCTTACCCCACTTAAATAACGATTTATATATTTGACTGTTTCTAGAATATTAAGCATTAGTGTGCGCTATCGTCATGTGCTACGACTTACCGAGACTTATTAACATGTGTGTTTTCATAATTAATTTTTCCTACGAAGTCTATATTGCACAATTAAAACATTTTATTCTATTTATTATGTAATTGTCTTTATTTCAATTGTTGCTGATATAAGAGTACAATATTTATTGTTTTTCATTCAGTGAAAAAATTATGAAATTTTATTCCGGAGCAAGCTACAAATAGCTGGCGATGAGAAATGCATGGATTTTCAAAATTAAATGCGGCAACACTTAACGACTGGCCTTGAATTTCGAATATCATTTGGCAATTTTTTTTTTTTTTGGCAATTTTCATTTTCTTTTTTGTGCGATTTCTGGTTTTGCCGATTATTGATTTTGAAGACATTTGTTTTTGGCGATTTTTGTTTTTCGCGATTTTCGGTTTTGGCGATTTTGAAATTTGGCGATTTTTGAGTTTGGCAATTTCGCCCATATTTTCCACGACTACTCATATTGCTAATTAATGAAATTGTCAACAGCTTCAAGACTGTCAGTTTCATTGTACTACATATGTTTTTTATAGGAGATGCCACGCCCAATAATCGTATCCTGCCCATTTTTTATCTCACTATTCACATTAATATCCAATGCACTCGCATAAAGTGTTAAGACTTGCCCTTTTGTAGTCCTCCAGTTATATGATATTATTTATTTAATTTGTATGGGCGGTGCCACGCCCACTGCTCCGATCACGCCCAGTTTTTGTTCGATTAATCACATGATTATGTTAAGGATTCACGCAAGGTCCCAATATTCCAGATATATGACATTTAACATTTACTTTGTATTGGAGTTGCCACTCCCACTGCTATGATCACGCCCATTTTTTGTCTGACTGCTCACACTAACAGTAGATGACCTCAGACAAATTTGCAAAGCTATCTCGGTCATAATACTCGAGATATATGATATTGAATAATTACTTTGTATGGACTGTGCTACGCCAACTCATCCGATCCCGCCCATTTTTGGCATGACTAATAACATTAATAATAGGTGACATCACACAAATTTGCAAGACTCTGCCTATCATAGTACTCAATATATATGATAATAAAAATTAAATTTTTTTGGGTGGTGCTACGCCCACTAAAATTATTTAAAAAAATGAATATCCTATAGTTCCTGCCAGATACACAGTAAAACTATGTAAAAATTGCAGGAAGATGGGTTCAGCCTCCTATAAGCTACAAACAAGCAAACATACATACTTTCGCTTTAATCTACATAGATTAATATATAAAAGTTAAGGAAAAAATTATCTTATTAAAAACTAATGAAAGTCGTTTAAAAATAACAGATATTCTTAACGGGGTGCGCTCGTTAATAAATAAACACCAAACAAATTTTTGACAAATTCTGATTCGCAGAAATCACAAAACTAAAAATATAGATGCTATTTGCAAGTGTCAATAAGAAGTTAATTTATTATATCTGTTATTAAATCTAAGTTTGGTTTTTTTTTTTTTTTGTTGTTGGACCCATTATACAGCCAACCACCACTACCTCTGTGGATAATGTCGGCATTTTTATTCCATTTGTATCTATGCCAAATACCACAAAAAGGTTCAATAATATGTGTTTTTTTTTTATTTTATTTTTTTTTGTGTTTTTCCCTTAACTTCAATAAAGTAATTAATGAAAGTAATTTGAAATAATTTCCTATTATCATTGTTTTTCGCAGCCAACCTGTCCTTCTTCAAACGTTATCATTTACCTGGGAGCAATAAATTTTCATTTTATCATGACAGCAAATCGTTATTTTTGTAGTTGCTCTTCTCTCTCCTCTCCTCTCTGTTTGTTGTATATTAAATTGTTGTGTGCTGCGTGTAATCTTCAAAAGCCAATAAATGTTAATTAAATTTTAAATTTTCAAATTAAACAAAATGTAATCGGATTATATTTGTAAGTCAACGATAAGCTGCTAGAATTGTAAATATAGTTGACTTGCTATTTTAAACACTACACTTATTTGAAGCAATCATGTTGCGAAAGCACTATTTAAGACAACAAAAGCAAATGGAATGAACAATAAACACAGACAAAAGGTCAAATGTTGTTAAATAAGTCTTAGAGGTGTTATATGTATATACGTACAGTTAGATCTCGAGTTTCGTACAATTGACTGCAGAAATTGTGTCTTCTTCAAGTGTGATTATTTAAAAAAATATAAAAAAATGTACTTCAAATCATGCGGTAACTCTTTTTCAATTAAGAGTATTCTTTTAATGGTTACTAGTTGCCCATTAAAAAATAAAAAAAAATTATATTTTTTGGAAAAGGTCCTTTTTTAAGTAAAATTACTTTTTAAAAAAGTTACACTTCTAATGTACCATTATATAAAAACTAAATTATTAAGAAATTTAATTTTTTTACGAAAAAAAATTTTATATGAAAAGTGCTTTTAAGTATGTACTTTAAAAAAAAATACTTTTCTTTAAGAAAAGCTACTTTTTTAAGAACAGTAACTTAAACCAGTAAGAATGTTAAGTACGGTATGCTGAATCTTTGATACCCCCCACATGTGTCTTAATGTTGGCTACTGTTACTATTTTAATACAGACAGGATATTAAATATGTATTTTATACACAACCATTTAAATGTTGAGAAAATAATTTCCATTTCTTTAACAGTATTTATTAAAGAATGTCCCATTAAAAATCTGGCCGCCCAAAACTAGATATAACTTTTTAATAAAACAAAACATTTTAAAAAATTATGTATCAAACCAATTAATTTAAGGTGGAAACACAACTGGGACGAACGAAGAATTTCGCACAGCTCGACGAATTTGTCGGCAACAATTCGTTGCGTAAATTCGTCGAATGAAATACAATTACGATGAATTCGCATAACAGCTGCAACGTCATTTGAAATTGCTAGTAATATATAAAAAAAAAATTTGAAAAAATATGAATAAAAGAATTTTTAACTTTGTACGAGTTATTTCAATTGCTAACATCATGCTCACGATGGTAAATGCCTTAATTTTTGTACGGCACCGTTTAATTTTTCAATTCTGAAAAAATTACATAAATTTTCATTAATAAATAAATTTTATGTTATTTTTGTTTACATGTTGCAGCTGATAGTGTGACCATATTAAAAAAAAAAAGAAGCTCTAACCGAAAAAGAATAAATATTAACAAAAAAAACTATGTAAAAGAAAATTATATAATTAAAAATAGATTTTATTTAACTATATGTTATAAATAATATATAAAACAATTCTTAAAGACAAAAATAACTTTATTTACTAAAACAATTGAAAAACTAAAATAAAATACGGCCACTCTACACCAATTTATTCGTCGTTCGTCGGCGTAAGAAAGAGAAATAAACCTATCGCAGAGTTCGTTACGCACTACGTAATTCGTTCGACGCACTGATTGTGGACATTTTCATATACACAAATGTGTTTTATTTCTGACGACGAATATTCGGAACGAAATATTCGGAACGAAAAATTCGTCGTTCGTCTCAGTTGTGTTTCCAACTTTAATTTTTACACATCTGAACACTAAATGTTCAGTTTTTGCTTGTTCTTTAATCTTTTTTAATTTATTTGCTCAATGGCTCTAGGAAATATAGCAAAAAAAAAATTGGCTCATTCAAAAATGACCTGAAAAATATGAAAAGTCGCCAAAAAAAAAAATATTAAATTTTGCCCAAAAATATTAAAAATGATCCAAAAAAAATGAAAAATGGTAAAAAAAAAAAAAATAATAAAATGTTGCCCAAAAATTTCAACATATGCCCAAAAATATTAAAAATATTCGTTATTGATTGCCATGTATATGATCCTGACTCTTTTTTTTTTTGGTTTCACATACATTTGGTCGGCTAAAATGAATAGCATTAACAAAAAACCGCGCGATACACCCAGCGCTTTAAAAATGCAAGCAACCAGTTTGTAAAGTATTGAAAGTATTGAGCTCTTTGCACTGCCCATATTGTCATGCAGTTGTACAAGACACGCCTCAGATATTAATTTTTAAGTGTACGCTAAGTATCCATAAAATTAAAAGGCAAGGCGATTTCATGTGACTGATAGTTTGTCACTTTTAATCCAATTTTGACCAAACATCCCTCATTTGAAAGGTATTTATTTTTAACTGCACACCAAATTTACAGATTTTTACATTTTTTGGGGTAAAATGCATTTAAAGTTGTTACTAACACATAAAAAAAATTATACAACTCTGTGTGTGTTTGTTTACTAAATTTGTTAATGTGTTTGCAAAAAGCCCTGTGTTGAATTAAAAAATAATTTGGGACATGCACCAATAACGACAATAACAACAAAAATAATTTTGTACATAAAACAATAACGACAATAAAAAGTGTTGAATTGTGAATTGGCTAAAACTGATTAGCATACCTTTAGGGTTTTATAAAATAATTTATTAACTGAAAAAATAAAATTTCCTAGAAGTTGCAGTCGAATTTCGAGGGCTGGGATCTGCTAGTTTATATGAATAACTTTAAGATATATATTTACACTCATATATTTAACTGTTATTACCTAAATGTGAAGATCAAAAACAAAACAAAAATTTGTTTACTGTAATTTTTATGGATTTCGACCGCAATTTACTAAAACTAAAGAACCGTTAAATGGCCAAAAAATTGTGGCTCATTTTTCATTTTTAAAAGTGGACCATTTTTCATTATGAAAAATTTTTCTTTAGTCCAAAAAGTTAGGTAAATTTTTATTTTTTTCATTTCAGAGAATTTTTACGGAAGTTGTTTTTTTTGGCCGTTTTTCATTTCTTTTTTTCGATTTTTCGTTGGGCGATATTTCCTTGTTCAATATTTTTCGTTTGGTCGAAATTCTAAGCAATTAGGAGGACTAATATATTTGGTTATTGTCTTTATACCACTTCATTGCTAAATTTGAATAATGACATGATACCAAATTAGGCCAAAATTTTACTGAGTTCTTTTGGTTTTTAATGAGTGGTAATATTCCTTTTTGTAAACATTCCTTTGCATATAATTCTTCCGTCATTGTTTCTGATGTTACAAGTCCCAACTGCAAATGGCTTGCCCTGTCATAACTTTTTTTTTTCCATATTTATCCATTTTGGTATACTTATATTTAGGGGCGACATTTCCCCGTTTCGTTGCAATATAATATTTGTTTCCAGGCAACTGCTTAAAATCAGATTTTACATAGGTTTCATCAGCCATCGGTATACAACTTTACAGCTTCGTCAAAACTTTGGTCTACAAATAACAGACTCCTGTACGGATTGGGTGTGAAATCGTTGGATAGGACTTCAATCGTCCGTTTAAACGTATGCACGGTACAGAGCTTCTACTTTCATTAAACTTTTTGGTTCTATCTTGATTAGACATCCCAGTATTATTTGTAATGGAAATTACTACTTTCTTCTTCAAAGCTGAAACATAACCTTTTTTCACTTGTTTCGGTTTTCCATATATTGTTGCTGTTGCCTTGTAAAGTTTCAAAATACTAATCATTGTAGATTTCTGAATTTTAAGAAGTTTTCCAATTTTAAAACCCATACATATATGATGGATTTTCCGAAAAAGTGTGCAAAATTTTTTCACGTCTCTTTTGTTCTATGCAGTCCGTGTTAAGTTGGCAATGCCGAATCTTTTATACCCTCCAACTGGGTTTTACATTTACATTAATATTTGTAATTATAGCACTATTTGTAATAAATGTATACAAAATATTTGACAGAGTAATATTAGTACTAAATTATTACAACAAAAACACTAAAAATTTGTAATTTTTTTTAGGGGTGTCTCCATATTTTAGCTCATATCTCTTTACACTGACACCCAATTTAAACTATTATAAGTACTAAGCTGCTCGAAATAATGGCAAACCCTATTATCCTAAGCTTACTCATGTATATGGTTTACTTCATGAATGAGCATGATTTCACCAGACAGAAGGACAGACAGACATCGATATATCGTCTCGATTTGTTATAAGGATTAAGAATATATATATCCTAGAATGACAAATTGATATATACCCAGACTCAGTGTTGCCACTTTAGCTATTTTATATGGATTTAGCTCTCTTTTTCGGTGTTTAGCTATAGAAATTGTGCTTTTTTTTAACTTTTTTGAAATTGGTTTGGCTTTTTTAGCTATAAAAAATGTTTTCCGTATAAACAAACCTTTTTTTGAAGTAAGCTTTGTTGATACTTTTTCTTTCTGTGCTTGACAAGCCCTTTCAAGTTTATCGATTATTTTCACATTATCGAACTCAGTTTCATCCCTAAAAACAAAACGAAGCAAAAGTGGGGAAAAATTTAAGTAGTTATGGAAATTAGTTGCTGTAAACACTAAAATTAACAGAAATGGAAATGTAAGTTAATTATATTAAATTTTAACTATATTAAATTTTTTAGTAAAAGAGGTTAGCTTTCGTAATTTTGCAGTAGAAATTATCTTCATTAAAAATGTTTTTTAGAACATATAAGCAAAACTTTCGCCAATCGTGGTTGAAGGACAAAAGGTTTGAAAAGTGTCTGAAAGAGGAAGGCAATGACATGATGTGCAAGTACTGCCGCTGTCATTTACAACCGAAGCTATATGGTCTTCTGGCGCATGCCGAAACTAAAAAGCATATGACCACCATGTCTCCATTTTTAAGTGGTACTCAGCCATCTGTTGGATTTCTACCGATAAAGGCAGATAAAACTGTTTTAAAGGCAGAATTATCAAATGCTGTTTATGTTGCGGCACACCTCAATTCGATCCATTGACCACTTGGTCAAATTGAAACGTGGTATATTCGAGACAGCAATATTGCAGGCAATTTTAAGCTTGGCAGGACTAAGTGCAGATCCCTTATAAAAAACTTCTTATTTCCACATTTTAAAAGTTCTTGTCCGATATTGGAGCCAGTACATACAGTCTGATTATAGATGAATCGACTGATATCAGTGTAAAAATAAACTTGGGCATAGTCATTCGCTACTACAGTGAGAGTCACAACCAAATTGTCAACACCTTCTTAAAACTAGCAGAGGTTGATAATTACATTGCGCAGGGAATAGTTGCTTTGATATTAAAAACGATTAAGGAGTATAACTTAGATATAAAAAACATGATAAGGGTAGGAACTGATAACGCTAATGTTATGACGGATGTATACCGAGGTGTCATAGCTCAATTAAAAGAGTTGAATCTGAAAATTAGGTTGGTCCCAGGTATATGCCACTCGATTCAAATTGCGGTTTCAAGTGCAACGAAAATTATTCCCAGTGAAATTGAATTTCTCATTTCAGAAACATATAATTGGTTTTCAAAATCTGCGTTAAGGCAAAATCACTATAGAACGTATTCGCAGCTATAAATAATGGCTTGCAGCCGAATAAAATAGTTGAGGCGTGCGATATAAGATGGCTGTCCATTGAAGTGGCCATCAAGCGATTAGTGGAGCAATGGTTGGAATTAAAAACTCATTTCGAAATTGCGAAAGCTACTGAAGTGTGCCACAAAGCAAAAATTTTAGTCTCTCTTTCTAATGATATAAATTTGGCCTATCTGCAGTTTTTAAAACCTGTGTTATCCAACGTTCAGCGAGTTAATAAATTGTTCGAAAGCAACGAAGCAGATCCAATAAAACTTTTTTCCGAATTAGTCTTTTTAATTTCTAATCTTTCAAATTTTATAGTTTCTCCTATTCCTACATTTGATCATTTAAGTACCCCACTTGAAACTTATTTAACTAAAACTTTTCAGTTTCATTACTGTTTTGAGCAGTACATACTATTAAAAAAATCTGAGAACTGTATTGATGAAGAGACGGAACTTGAGATAAGAAGTACTTGTCAGATATTTATTGTTCGATTAATTGAGCAGCTACGTCAGAGATTACCACAAAATATGGAATCACTTAAAAAAATCGACTTTTTTCCAATTAAATATACGTTGAATGTAATTAAACCGAATAATTTGATAGCTTTAACAACGAAAAATTTAATTTTACTGTAGATGAAATAACAGCAATTGAAATGCAATGGAAGAAAAATTCTACATATCCGCGGCAAAAAGTAAATTCAATAGTAGCATTTTGAATAGAAGTTTAAAGATTCGTTAAATGAAAACCCGTTTAAGAACATAGTTGATTTCGTTTTTACCTTTTGATGTGTAAACATCTATAAGCGCAGGAGGGTAAAATTCTATTTCACAATACAATCACAAAAACAGCATAAAATGTGAGCTCACATGTTACGCTGTGAGCCGTAAGACAAATCGGTGTGACTTATGATTGTATTTGTGAAAAAATTATGATATAAAATTGTTTCAACTAATTCAACAACCCTTTGCTGTAAAACGACAAAAATTTCACAATATAAACGTATAACATATACATAATTCAACAACCCCACAGGTGAGTAGGTAGCGTGCTCGCCTGTCGTGCGGAGGGTCGTGGGTTCGATTCCCACCAGAGGCTTTGGTCTGTCGCTGCAAACACAAAAAAATAAAAATAAAAAAAAAATGAACATAATACTCCCTCTTTCCTCCTTAACCTATTTTCCTGAGAGGGGGCATCCCCTGTAGGGGGCATCCCCTGAGTGTTGATTAATTAAAAAAAAAAAGTATTACCAGAGTCCCTGCAGTTGTTTGCTATAAGTGATACATAGATGACGCTTTCTAATTGATTTTAAAAAAGTGACATAAAAAAAACTTTAATTACTACATGTTTACACATCTCCCCATTGATCGGACTCACATAATTTTTTTACTTCTACCACTAAGTAATGCAGAAATTGAAAGGAGTTTTTCTGTTATGAATGAAAAAAAAAACAAAGCAAAGCCTTTTAACTGTTTGATATGGATTAAAAAGACTTGATAAATGTTGTCATAACTTCACGATTTCTGACGATCTCATAAAGCTAGAAGCTCTCGTAATATATACGACACCGTTCAAACTTCTGACGATGAAAATTTTGATTTTGAAATCTAAAACAACGATTATAACAAATATTGTATACCTTCTTTTTGTTCTTTAATTTAATTTTTGAGAATTTTTTGTGCTTTTAGAAATCGAGTAGATACTAAGCATTTTAAGTTAAAGTATACATATATGTTATTCTATGAATTTTTGTTTTATAATTTATACGCTTTACGTAAATTCTAAGTCCGATATGTCTCCTAACAATAACAAAATAAATTTAATAAGAAAACAAAATCTAGCTCTTTTCTAGCTTTGTTTTTTTTTTTTTTTTTTTTGGCTTTTTCTAGCTATTTTTTTCAGAATCTAGCTACAACTTACAAAATTTTGTGGCAACACTGCCCAGACTGCAATTGTTTTGGAGGGTATAAGAAAACATTCTTTTATGAAAAGGTACTTTTTTAAGAAAAGATACTTTTTTAGGAAAGTTAAGAAAAGGTAATGTTTAAGAAAGCAAACAGGCTCCTTTTTAGAAAAAAAGTATGCTTTTTAAGAAAATATTCTCTTTTAATAAAGGGTAGCATTTTGGAAGAAGGCACATTTTAAGAAACTGTAGTTTCTTTAGGAAAAAGTCCATTTTAAGAATATACACTTTTAACAATAGTTACTTTTTTAAAGAAATTATATTTCTTATATTAATGTATTTTTTAAATTAATCTAGTTTAAAAAAAAGTACTTTTTTAATCAAATGTACCTGTTTAAGAAGAGGCACCCATTAAAAGAAAATTAACTTTTTGCAAAACATTATTTTTTAAGAAAAAGTTTTTTTTTAAGGAAAATAAGAAAATATATTTTTTGTGATAAAGTCTTTTTTGAGCAAATTAACTTTGTTAAGAAAAGGTAGTTTTTTAAAAGGTACTTTAAAAAAAATCACTTTTACCTTTACTATTTTAAAAAGAGGTACTTTTTAAAAGAAGGTGCTTTTTAAAAAGGCACCTTTTACCTTTTTAAAAAATCTAATTTTTATATATCTTTTTAAGAAGATGTACTTAGTTGAAGAAAATGCACTATTTTAAGCTAAGTTACTTTCTAGGAAAAGGTATATTTAAAAAAAAGTCCTTTCAAGAAAATGTATTATTCCTTGAAAAAGTCCCTTTTAAGAAAGTGTACTTTTCTAAGTAGGGTTCTTTTTAAAAAGAGGTAATCCTTTTAAGTAAATGTACTTTTTAAAGAAGGTATTTTTTAACACAAGGAACTTTTTTCACAAAGGTAATTTTTTAATAAAAGGTATTTATTTCACAAGAGGTGTATATATTTAGAGAAAATGTAACTTTTATGAAAAGGTATTCTATTGAGAAGAGGTACTTTTTAATTAATTTTGTCTCAAGAATAAGTACTTTAAAAAAATTTTTTTTTATAAATATATAAATTTTAAAAAAATGCACTTATATGAGGATAAGTTACTTTAAAAAAAATCACTTGTTTGAAAAGACACTTATTTAAGAGAATTTCCTTTTTTAAAAAGAGGTGCTTTTGTAAGAAAAGTTACTTTTTTAACGAAAGATGCTTTTTTAACGAAATTAGCTTTTTTTAATTTAGTTTTTTAAGTAAAAGTACTTTTTCAAGAAAAATTAATTTTTTAAGAAAAAGTACTTTTTAAAAAAATCACTTGTTAAGAAAAGGTACTTATTAAAAAAATAATGTGCTTTTTAAAAAAAAGCACTCTTTTTAGAAAATGTATATATTTGAAACAATGGTTTTTCTTTAAAAACAGTGAAAAGTACACATTTTAAGAAAAGGTAGTTTTTTAGGAATGTTACATTTGGAAAAAATACTTTTTTTTAGAAAATGCACTTTTTTAAGAAAATGTAGTATTTAGAAAAAATAAAAATGTTTAGACGTATGTGTCATACGTTTATGTAATTAAATATTAATCATATAGTCTTACAGCTTCAGTGGGTTAATGCAGAGCGTAACTGTACACCAGGTTTTTTTCGCTCCTCATATTCAGTCCATTTGGATACAAATGCAACCAATATAGTTTTAGCCTAGTTTAGTTTATGAAATAATTGTGGTTGTAAATATTTAATGAAGTTTTTTTTTATTTTATTTGCAGCTCTGTCTTTAACACTTTTGCCAACATATCGCATAAAATAAAATCGATTTACGGCCACAACATTATCATTGTGTAACTATCTTCATCAACATTTGTATACGAATGAGTGCGGAAGATTGTGGAAGTGGCAGAAGAACCTTTTGGAAACTGATTTATTATTGTTATATCACCTTACTATGTGTTTGCAATACTTCAACACTTTATTACTTACTACCAACCAACCAACCAACCAACCGACTTAAACTACTTTCAACTATTTATTCAATGTTACATTTGTGTTGAGTTATAGTTTGGTAATGGTAAATGGTGCTGCCATGAAAGAACAGCACTGATATGAAGAAGATGAAGAAGAAGACCATTGCAAACGAATGCAAACACACAAACACAAACAGAAACACAAACTTTTGCCATTTACGTGAATTCATTTCGATTACAGACAACAACTATAAAACCAAATGAAAAAGAGCATTTCTCGATTCATTTTCATTTTCCCAAAATAAAAGTTTTAAAAAAAAAGAGGAGTGCCAAGACAGGTTCACATTCAATTCGCATTCAAACTACTGCTGTACCTCTACAGAGTGAGTACTTCAACAGACATACTCGTACATATTCGTTTATAGGAAATTGTGATAGTTTTGGTAAATGATGCGCAAAAAAAAAAGAATTTTGTATATTGTATTTGAAGTGGTAAGTGTAGAACAAATTATTGCAAAAGTTTTTTTTGGAAATCATTTTGGATTTTGTAAATAATGGTGTCTTGATGAAGGCAGCTCCCTTCTGTATGGTCATTTTTACTTGGATAATCAAATTGCAAAAAAAAAAAAAAAGAAAATAATTTACCCAACGTGTTTGTTGCGTTAGTTTAAATGCTTGAATTGAAAAACGCATAAAGCGATGACGCTAAACGTTTAGATAAAAGTGGAGTGAATTTCCAAAAAAAAATAAAATAAAATTACTTCTACAAAAAGTAAAAACTTTTAACTATAGAAATAAATAAAAGCACATGAAATCCTAGGCAAAAGCACACAAGTGTTGACATAAACGTAAAATCGAATTGACGAGTTACGCCCAAATAGATTTAGTTCTATTTTCTTGGACTTGTAAGCTGTTTATATCACAAGTGTTATAAATCAAACTTAAAATTATTGTTATGTTCTTAAATCTCCAACGAAAATCTAAATGAACAGGTCAGGTATTTTGTTGCAATGATAAAGCTGTGCCTAAAGAGCGTTTTAGTTATTGCATCTCTAACCAAATTTCAGCATTTATTAAGCTTCGATTAGGTTTTCGGGATTGCCATGTCGAAGCAGCGCTATACATACGTTAAAAGTGAGGAACAGAATATATAAATTTTATGGTTTTAATGAGAGCCCACTAGATCTGAACGAGTAGTTCGAGCACGTAAAAACATAAATATAAGTATACGATATTTTTTTGCTTAAATAGAACTTACGAAAGTGTTAGCTACCAAACGAACCGTTATAGTGTGCTCACTTTTTGATACTTATGATCAGTATAGTGCGGCAAATTACCATCAGTAGATTCATGCTTGAACAACGCCACTAAATTATCCAAACTAACTATAAAAATCCTTTATCGATTCGCGTAACATATAGATGACTTCGTGAATTTTGTGGCGCACATCCTTCGAACTGTGCAAAAATTTCATACCACATACTCACGAAAAGCTGTAATAACACTAACATGTCGTCGTTCTTTTGCAGATTTGACTCTAGAACAGTTGGAAGCTGATCTGATGCTTTATCGCAAAATTGTATTCTATGATGAGGCTAGTTTATTGCTTAACGGATTCGTTAATAAACAAAATTACCACATATGGACTGAGACCCATCCAGAATAGATCCTACAGACTCCATTACATCCAGAAAAATACACCTTTCGGTGCGGTTTAAACGCTGGTGGCATTATCGAATCTTATTTCTTCAAAAATGAAGCCGGATTTACGTTACAGTCAATAAAGATCGTTATTGCACAAAGATCATTGAATTTTTATTTGAAAATATGGATGACATTGATCCGGAGAAGATGAGGTAACAATAGGATAACCGCAACCATCGAGTTATTGAAATCAAAATCGTGCGATTTGACACCTCTCGATTATTTCCTATGGGGCTACGAAAAGTCACTTGCTTATGCTGCTAAACCAGAAATAACTAATGCCTTGCACGCCAACATTGTTCGTTTTATTCGTGACATACGGCCAGCAATGTTCGAAAAAGTTCCTGAAGATTGGTCGTCAAAAATATGCTTCGTCAAGAACAGCTGCGGTAGCCATATGCGCGAAATCATTTAAAGGTATTAATGCCATGTATTGGTCCTTCGATATGAAAATTTATTTGATTAAAGTTTGATTTTTTGTGTTATTTTTTATAATTTCAAGTTCTATCGGTCTTCAAAAAACACCGTTCATTTAATATAATAAATATCTACTTTTTGGAATTGTACAAATATCAGGAATATAATCCTTAAATTTTACTTAAATCAGGTTGTCCTATTTGCGCGAGCAAACTACCATACAAATTGACCTAATTTTACAAAAAATTCTATTTGATATTTTCAACTTAAATATTGTTTATATTGCTGTCAAATTTCATTCTTGTCCTATCGGGCAAATCTTGATGATGCTAAGGATGTCAATAAATCATTTTCATATTACATACGCAGCTCAGCTAATCCACTAAGGGCATGATTCTCATTTCCACTGACGGCCGGATGGACAGATGGAATATCAATTAGACTTGTTATAAGGATCAATATTATATATATTAATGGGACATACAAACGGAACGACAAACTTTTTCTAACGTGTGAAAATATTTTTCATCCCTAAAATATGTGGGTTTTCACTAAAAGTCATAATATTATAACAGATGAAGTTCTTCATTAATTTTTTTTTTTTTTTGAAACTTCCATATTGGGTAAAGGATTAGCGTCGCACAGTGTTGCAAAACCGGAATTTTTTGGAAATCATATTGCCTAAACTGTAATTTTAATTGTATCGATGAGAAACTACTACAGATTGGTCAGAATGAAATCCCAAACAGAATGAGTGAAAAAAAAATGTACACCGAAAAAAATTGTTGGGTCAAATTTTCAACAAAAGTCAAAAAAAAAAAATTGTTCGAAAAATTTACAAAAAAAAAATTATTTTAATTGTTCTTTTATTTCTGATAAATACCCTATGATTAGTTTTTTAAATAAACTATAGGGTGATCCGAACAAGAATTATAAACGTCAAAATTTCATGATTTTTCGATATTTGTTGAAAAACTCTGAAATTTTATATAAAACCAAAATCTATTTCATGTCTTTTTTGAAAGATGGCAATAAAAGCTTTAATTTTTTAATTTGATACCGGTTTGAAGTCAATAGCTTCAGTTTTAAGAGAGTTATGCTCATTTTTGTGGAGTGCTAGAATAGATGTAGAATAAAAAAAAAATTTTAAGATACTATTTTATAACACAGGCATATTTTGTTGCATTCTACAGAAAAATTACAAATTATCAGTCATCTACCAATAAGCTCATTGCTTTCTCTGATAATTCCAGGTGTTTCTTCTCCTTCAGTATTCTCCTACTTGTGATTGCGGGATCAGAATTGGCGAGCAGATAATGTAATATGTCTTCACAATTGTCTTTTCTTAATGTTTTCCTCGCATGGTAAAGCCTTGTGTTTCTGAAGTCCTTGTTTCCTGCTTCCAATGCTTCTTCTGATAGTTGGCTAATGGGGACCAAAAATGAACGAATTATTTCAGCTCCATGAATAAGAACCTTGTGGACAGTTGGTGGCATATAATGCCACGAATATTTCTTTACATAGAGAGCAGCAGTTTCTATTCCGTACTTAGAGAACTTATCGCAGTCTATCTTATATCCAGAAGTTATAGCTTGAAGAATAGTAGAAAACCTTCTTATAAGTTCGGTATCTACTCCTGTGGCCAGAGCGGTTTCCTCAGGATCACTAAAGAATTTCCTTGCTGTGTTACCGTCATTAGTTGTTCCACTTCCTTGTTTCACAACATCAACAGTTATTTGGAGCTGATCTTTCAGATTTTGTTGAACTTCATTTTTTCTTTGATCTTTAATAATCTTCTCATCTTCACTGAGCTTAGTTCTCTTTGTTTCCCCTGCCTTGCGCACAGTGATTTGATAAGCAATGTTCAGTATGGTTTCCATAAATCTGATTCTACAATGTAATGTTGATAATCCAAATCTATAAGCTTCCTGATTGGGTGTCCTTTTAACAATTTTGTCCAACTGATTCATTTCACTGGGCTTTGCGTGGCAAATGTAACACGTTGCTGCACACTTGTTATGAGATAAAGAATTACAGACTTTTCCATCAACCATTGTTTCCTTCACTTTATGTTCTACTTTAAATTGTAATCCGCTTATGTTGATAATCGTTTCGTGTATACTATTTATTTGTTCTTTCATGAGATCGTCTTGTTGCTTTGTATACTCTACAGTCTCCTTAGCATATTCAAACTTGATTGGTCTGCAATATCTGGTTGATGATGGTGTTGGCTTCTCCCATACTTGTTCTTTATTGCATGAAAGAACTAAAGGAACCATAGATATACTGAACAAGCTACTATCAGTTGCTGTATTGTCAGTAAAGTTTTGTTTATATTGGCTATGGCCTGAAGATCCATCCATACCCCATTTGCTAATCAATAACATTTCTTTCTCTGCATATGCTTGAAGCTGGTCAATTGATTTGGATTCCAGTATTCTATTCGCGGTGTGATCCAAAAGAGATTGTAGTTTGACTGAAGCAGACTTTTCAGTTACCTCGATATCCTCTGGATAACATTTCTTTTTCTCCTCTAAAAGTTTTCTGTAACTAGGAAAGTAATTGTATTTTTCATGACATTCTTTTAACTTTTGCCACTGATAAACGCTGAGTTTCATGTCCATGAAGAAAGCCAAAGCTGCCTTTATATCCCCTTCTTCCTCTTTTCTCAATTCTTCAGCAATGTATTTAATTAAATCTGCAGAAACCTCTTCTGTTTCCATTAGTTCCATACTTCTTTTCTTCTTTGTTTTCTCACAGCATAATGTAAATTCCTTAGGTTCGGGTTTTCATTTTGAAGTACTTGGATGATTTCCAACTTCAATATAGCCCTCTTGAATCCAGTCCGTAGCTCCAAGCCGTTCATACATCCTGTTAAACTTTTGAAGACGTGTATTGTACTTATTGACAAACTTTTTCAATTTATCTTTTATGTTTGGAAATATTAAACTACTTTTCACACCATGCTCACCAAGCAATTCCAAAACATCCTCCACGTTTCTAGTTTTACTCTGTTGCATCAACTCATGCAGTTCCTGATAGAAAATTTTAATGTATTCCATAATTATTGACTGCCAAATTATAATTATATATTCTGATGTAATATTCGAACCATTAAAACACTTATATGAAAAACGCATCAGAAAGCAATTAAATGTAGTAAATGAAGGGAAACCACAAAATAAAAACAATACAAATACCAATACAATACCTACCTAGACGTAAAAATAAAGGGGGAGAGAGAGAGACCGAAAGAGAGAGAATAAAATAGTAAAACAACAGAGAGAGAGAAAGGTACCACCACAAGCTACAAGAAAACACTATATAAAGACGGACACACATGCGGACTAATTAGTGACAAAAAAGAAAACACTGAAGATGGCGATGACGGAAAGTCACCCAAAAACCAATATGATTAAATTATTCAATAAGTGATTCCAAGAATTTCCGTTCTATTTCTATGGAATAAATACTGAGAGTGATATACTAAAATCGCTATAACTCCCAGGAGGGCTCGTATCGGCTGCTGATTTTTTCACAGTTCGTTGAAAACAAATTATGTAACATTTCCCTAGTGGCTTGGAACTGGGACTCTCTGGGACTTTTTAGATATTGCTTACCTAACCCAAATTTAAAGGAAAAATGGAACTTTAGTCGGGGTTTCGCTCTAAAAAAGGTGCATATGAAAATGTCTCAAACAACATACCTTTTTTTTACAGAAGATACTTGTCCGAAGGCAGATTTTTTTTCCGAATCAAAATATCTGTCACCAAAATCAAATGAGATCATTTTTAATACAGCCCTGAAATCACCTCTTTTCGTGAAAATTTTGTATATTTGACTTCTAAAATCAATTAAAAATCAACGGGCCAACATAAAAATAAGCTTTATGTGTTTTTTGTTTACTTGGAATGTCTGTGACAAAATTGCATCATTAAAAACACTGAAAAAAATAATCGGAAAAAAGTTACTTTTCCACTAGCCGCAACACAGTGCGTCGGCTTTTTACAAAATGATAGGTAGTGGCAACTATTTTATTGTTTTACCCCCCAAAGGAAGTATAAATAATTGAAAAAATGAAAACACTTTAAACAAAAAACGGCCGAGTTAATAAGTCGCAATTAAGACCTAACACGTAAAAGTGAAAATTTAAAAGAAAGTATGGCAAGAACTGTGGAGATTTCAATTGAAACTTGTCACCATATAATTTCCCTATACAAAGCAATCAAGCAGTTACAAAGGATTTCAAAGTATTGCATCGAGCCGTGGTCTATATTGTGAAAATATTCAAAGAAGATGGTGCAATGGCAAATAAAAAACGCAGCGGTTGGCCCAACAAAACGTGAAGAACATGTAATAATAAGAAGTAAACGAAATCGTCGCCTAACAGCTCCAGAAATAAACGCGCACATAAATATCGATCGACAGAATGCAGTAAGTGTGACTACAGAAAAACGCCGCCTTAAGGCGGCTGACTTAAACAGCGGAATCTTTGCCCACAAATAATTGGCGCAAGGTCCTTTGTCAGCTGGCGAATGTGCGTGAGATCCATACCTAGCGTCTTCAGTCAAACAAAAGGGAGGCATCGTAATGGTTTGGGGTTTCTTTGGCGACAAAAATGAAGAAATTCTCGAAAAAAAAACCAGTAAAGGAAAATTCATATTTCAGCAAAATTTACAGACCCAGGAAGCAACTGAAATCTTTAAAGTTATGGAATGGCCACCACAGTCACCTGACCTCAATCCGATATAGTTACTGTGGAATCAATTAGACAAGAAAGTCCGACTACCTGTCCTTTATCTAAAGAAGACCTGTGAAATAAACTTTAGGAACCAGAACTAGATTACTCCAGAAACTTTCAAAAAATTGATTCATAGGATATCGTGAAATTATACTAAAATGGTGCTGATTAATCTAAAATTTTAGAACAGAGTGTAGTTTTAATAAAATATATACGCAAATAGTAAAAGTTAATAATAAAGAATATATGTTGTTGTTTTTAGACCAATGTAATAATTTTTGTTGTATTTTTTATAAGCTGTTTGATCGTAATTAAAAACACAGTTTTTTGTATTTTTCGCTAACGTTGTTGTTCTAGATTAGAACAACAGACTTGACCAAAAAAGACAGAAAAATAGTTTAAACCCTGAAGATGCCAGCAAGTGTCTGACTTAACGTTGGCAAAAAAATACAAAAAAAACTGTGTTTTTAATTACGACCAAACAGCTTATAAAAAATACAACATAAAGAATATATGTTGTAAATTTGAAGAGTTTTCATTAAAAAATAAAGGATATATGAACATTTGAAATTTAAAAAGGAGGAACGGCAAATACTTTTGGACTGTAGTATATACATACAGTTTGTCAAGAAAATCTTTGCACAGTAAAAAAAAAAATTAGTTATTTATTGTTCGGTTTGAGATCATGTATACATTTTTTAATGCAAGCAAAGATAATTACTTTTGTAATGTAAGAGAAATGTTGTAAAAAATTATAACAACAACAACAAAAAGGCGATATTTACTCAATATAAATGGTGTCAAAAAAATCTCTGCTTAATGAGTGCATTTGGAGTTTTTTTATTAATGCTATTGCATCTGAAACAGGTTCATAGTGCTTATGTAGAAAATAATTATACTAAAAAAATGCCAAGAAAACGAGTTTGACAAATTATTATTAGTGTATTTCAATTATTATAAAGGCAACTCAGCCAGGGAAATTGTATTCACTCTTAAAATAACGACTGTGTACGGCATCATATCCCATGCTGTAAAAGAAGGAAGACTCACGATGTGTTGAAAGCAAAATAATTTAAACTATGGGCTGAGTGCTTCTTATGAAACCATCCGAAATGTAATACAAAAACACAAATATTCCTCACGAGCGGCTAGGAAAGAATCAAAGAAAAATATTGAAAAACGATTTAAATTTGCTACAGAACACATTTCACTTCCTCCAGAGTACTTGGATAACGCTATTTCCTGTGATGAGATGAAAGTGATGCTTGACGAAACCCTCTAGCAGCATTAGAAAATAAAAATTTTACTATTATATTAAAGTTTCGAAAACTGTCAGTTATAGTATGTGGTTACGTGGCAATCAAGGAAGTTTGTAAAATCATGATTTTTGATCAAATAATGTCCAAAGAGAAATATATCTTGGTTTTATGAAAAATAAACTGTTGTTGACCTGGAAGTTCAAAAACAAATCTTATCAAGATAATGATCCGAAACATAAATCTTATTTATGTATGTCCTGGTTATTAAACAACTGTATCAAAGTTATTATTACCCCTGAGCAATGTCTTGAAAATTTGTGTTTCCATCTAAACAAAACGGTCGGTAGAAGGTCGCCAACAAAAGATAATGATTTATTAAAGGAGAGTGGGAGAAAATACATGCAGAATATAATATGCCAAAGCTTGGTAATTGAAGCTCGAGGTGGACGCACTAAATAGCAACTATGAACCTATAAATTTACAACAAATTAACCATTTTACCGAATTAAGCTTAAGTGTGCAAACAGTTAGTTGACAGTACAGAAATTGATCTGTTGTCCTTAATATTCATTAGAATATTTTTATTGAAATTTAATTTTTTTTTGTATATATTATATTTATAAACATTCATAATAGCTAAGATGAAACAAGTAAGAAAATTATAGTCGGTCTAGACCGACTATATGATACCCTATACCATGCGTTTAGAAACCCTATCTCTTAGGCCCAACTAACTGGACATAGAAAATAAGCAAAAACCAAATTTGAGTGGGATTTTTATTAATTTTTTTGGCTGCAGATATGAAAAAGTTCATATCGGATGCTATATCCATATGGGGCCTAGGTCCAAAAATGGACCGATCCTGATCATATTTGGTAAAGTCTCTTGTATTTTGCGAAAATATATACAAACAAAATTTGAGAAGAATCAGTGCAATATTTTTGTTTTTTAATAGATTTAAATGAAGATCAGGAAGCAGCTCTATATGGGGCCAAAGGGATCATTTTTGGACTACTCATGGATGGATGTAATGAACGCATACAAACCCAATTTGAGTAAGATCTATATGACAATTTGGATCTTATGGCAATTTATGTCGATTTCATAGGGGTAATTTGTATGGGGGCTAGGTCTGAACATGGACCGATTCTCACCAATTTCAATAGCGTTCATCCCTTGGCCGATAAAAGCTTATGTACCAAATTTCGTCGAAATATATTCATATTTGCGACCTGCAGTTTGATTACAAGCTTTACATGGACACACAGACGGACGGACGGACGGACATTGTTAAATCAACTCAGAAAGTGATTCTGATTCGATCGGTATAATTAAAGATGGGTCTAGGTCAAATATTTTTGGTTGTTACAAACAGCAGCACAAAGTCATTATACCCAAACCACATAGTGGTATAGGGTATAAAAACATCATGTGAGCACGATCACAGGGGAGATGTGTAAACATCTAGTAATTAAAGATTTTTTATGTCACTGTTTTAAAATCAAAGAGAAAGCGGCATCTATGTATCACTTATAGCAAGCAATTGCAGGGGCAATTAATTATTCATTATTTCAACCGGTTAATTATACCCTATACCACTATGTGGTTTGGGTATAATGACTTTGTGCTGCTGTTTGTAACAACCAAAAATATTTGACCTAGACCCATCTTTAATTATACCGATCGAATCAGAATCACTTTTTGAGTTGATTTAACAATGTCCGTCCGTCCGTCCGTCCGTCTGTGTGTCCATGTAAACCTTGTAATCAGGTCGCAAATCTGAATATATTTTGATGAAATTTGGTATATAAGCTTTTACCGGCTATGGGATGAACGCTATTGAAATTGGTGAGAATCGGTCCATGTTCAGACCTAGCCCCCATACAAATTACCCCTATGAAATCGACATAAATTGCAATAAGATCCAAATTGTCATATAGATATTACTCAAATTGGGTTTGTATGTGTTCATTACATCCATTAATGAGTAGTCCAAAAATGATACCTTCGGCCCCATATAGAGCTGCTTCCCGATCTTCACTTAAATCTATTAAAAAACAAAAATATTGCACTGATTCTTCTCAAATTTTGTTTGTATAAATTTTTGGAAAATACAAGAGACTTTACCAAACATGATCAGGATCGGTCCATTTTTGGACCTAGTCTCCATATAGATATAGCATCCGATATGAACTTTTTCATATCTACAACCAAAAAAATTAATAAAAATCCCACTCAAATTTGGTTTTTGCTTATTTTCTATGTCCAGTTAGTTGGGTCTAAGAGATAGGGTTTCTAAACGCATGGTATAGGGTATCGTATAGTCGGTCTAGACCGACTATAATTTTCTTATTTGTTTTTAATTTTTCGTTTTTATACCCTATACCACTATGTGGTTTGGGTATAATGACTTTGTGCTGCTGTTTGTAACAACCAAAAATATTTGACCTAGACCCATCTTGAATTATACCGATCGAATCAGAATCACTTTCTGAGTTGATTTAACAATGTCCGTCCGTCCGTCCGTCTGTTTGTCCATGTAAACTTTGTAATCAAACTGCAGGTCGCAAATATGAACATATTTTGATGAAATTTGGTATATAAGCTTTTATCGGCCATGGGATGAACGCTATTGAAATTGGTGAGAATCGGTCCATGTTCAGACCTAGCCCCATACAAATTACCCATATGAAATCGACATAAATTGCCATAAGATCCAAATTGTCATATAGATCTTACTCAAATTGAGTTTGTATGCGTTCATTACATCCATTAATGAATAGTCCAAAAATGATCCCTTTGATCCCATATGATGCTTCCCGATCTTCACTTAAATCTATTAAAAAACAAAAATATTGCACTGATTCTTCTCAAATTTTGTTTGTATATATTTTTGCAAAATATAAGAGACTTTACCAAACATGATCAGGATGGGTCCATTTTTGGACCTAGTCCCCATATAGATATAGCATCCGATATGAACTTTTTCATATCTGCAGCCAAAAAAATTAATAAAAATACCACTCAAATTTGGTTTTTGCTTATTTTCTATGTCCAGTTAGTTGGGCCTAAGAGATAGGGTTTCTAAACGCATGGTATAGGGTGTAGTACAGTCGGTCTAGACCGACTATAATTTTCTTACTTGTTTATTTTTCATTTCTCATTTTTCATTTATTTTTATATATTTATTTAATTATTTTGTAGCTTTTACAACAAAATATTTGTCTTAAAAGTAGAAATCTTTTGGTGTTATAATGTAAATTAACAAGTAAAACAACAATTACATACAAAAAAATTTTTTTAAACTAGTTTGCAAAACACATTATGTTGTTAGCAATTTATAAACAAATAATATATTATAATAAAATATATTCTATTGAAAGAAAGTTATCTATGAATAAAATTTTAATAATTTTTTTTTAATTCTAACGCGTTGCTGGTTTCTTTAATTGTTGAAGGAATAATATTCCAAAGACATATTGCAGATAAAAATTGCCACCCGGATATCAATGTACGATGACTAAACTGAACTAAATTTATATTTCTTCTGAGTTGACTATATCTCAAACGATTAAATAGATGACGGGCTTTCATTGTTCATTTTTTATTTTTTCATTTTTCGTTTATTTTTTATTTTTAATTTTTTATTTTTCGTTTTTTATTTTTCTTTTTGCATTTTTTATTTTTCATTTTTTATTTCTCCTTTTTCATTTATTATTTTTCATTTTTCATTTATTATTTTTCATTTTTAATTTTTAATTTTTAATTTTTAATTTTTAATTTTTAATTTTTAATTTTTAATTTTTAATTTTTAATTTTTAATTTTTAATTTTTAATTTTTAATTTTTAATTTTTAATTTTTAATTTTTAATTTTTAATTTTTAATTTTTAATTTTTAATTTTTAATTTTTTGTTTTTAATTTTTAATTTTTAATTTTTAATTTTTAATTTTTAATTTTTAATTTTTAATTTTTAATTTTTAATTTTTAATTTTTAATTTTTAATTTTTAATTTTTAATTTTTAATTTTTAATTTTTAATTTTTAATTTTTAATTTTTAATTTTTAATTTTTAATTTTTAATTTTTAATTTTTAATTTTTAATTTTTAATTTTTAATTTTTAATTTTTAATTTTTAATTTTTAATTTTTAATTTTTAATTTTTAATTTTTAATTTTTAATTTTTAATTTTTAATTTTTAATTTTTAATTTTTAATTTTTAATTTTTAATTTTTAATTTTTAATTTTTAATTTTTAATTTTTAATTTTTAATTTTTAATTTTTAATTTTTAATTTTTAATTTTTAATTTTTAATTTTTAATTTTTAATTTTTAATTTTTAATTTTTAATTTTTAATTTTTAATTTTTAATTTTTAATTTTTAATTTTTAATTTTTAATTTTTAATTTTTAATTTTTAATTTTTAATTTTTAATTTTTAATTTTTAATTTTTAATTTTTAATTTTTAATTTTTAATTTTTAATTTTTAATTTTTAATTTTTAATTTTTAATTTTTAATTTTTAATTTTTAATTTTTAATTTTTAATTTTTAATTTTTAATTTTTAATTTTTAATTTTTAATTTTTAATTTTTAATTTTTAATTTTTAATTTTTAATTTTTAATTTTTAATTTTTAATTTTTAATTTTTAATTTTTAATTTTTAATTTTTAATTTTTAATTTTTAATTTTTAATTTTTAATTTTTAATTTTTAATTTTTAATTTTTAATTTTTAATTTTTAATTTTTAATTTTTAATTTTTAATTTTTAATTTTTAATTTTTAATTTTTAATTTTTAATTTTTAATTTTTAATTTTTAATTTTTAATTTTTAATTTTTAATTTTTAATTTTTAATTTTTAATTTTTAATTTTTAATTTTTAATTTTTAATTTTTAATTTTTAATTTTTAATTTTTAATTTTTAATTTTTAATTTTTAATTTTTAATTTTTAATTTTTAATTTTTAATTTTTAATTTTTAATTTTTAATTTTTAATTTTTAATTTTTAATTTTTAATTTTTAATTTTTAATTTTTAATTTTTAATTTTTAATTTTTAATTTTTAATTTTTAATTTTTAATTTTTAATTTTTAATTTTTAATTTTTAATTTTTAATTTTTAATTTTTAATTTTTAATTTTTAATTTTTAATTTTTAATTTTTAATTTTTAATTTTTAATTTTTAATTTTTAATTTTTAATTTTTAATTTTTAATTTTTAATTTTTAATTTTTAATTTTTAATTTTTAATTTTTAATTTTTAATTTTTAATTTTTAATTTTTAATTTTTAATTTTTAATTTTTAATTTTTAATTTTTAATTTTTAATTTTTAATTTTTAATTTTTAATTTTTAATTTTTAATTTTTAATTTTTAATTTTTAATTTTTAATTTTTAATTTTTAATTTTTAATTTTTAATTTTTAATTTTTAATTTTTAATTTTTAATTTTTAATTTTTAATTTTTAATTTTTAATTTTTAATTTTTAATTTTTAATTTTTAATTTTTAATTTTTAATTTTTAATTTTTAATTTTTAATTTTTAATTTTTAATTTTTAATTTTTAATTTTTAATTTTTAATTTTTAATTTTTAATTTTTAATTTTTAATTTTTAATTTTTAATTTTTAATTTTTAATTTTTAATTTTTAATTTTTAATTTTTAATTTTTAATTTTTAATTTTTAATTTTTAATTTTTAATTTTTAATTTTTAATTTTTAATTTTTAATTTTTAATTTTTAATTTTTAATTTTTAATTTTTAATTTTTAATTTTTAATTTTTAATTTTTAATTTTTAATTTTTAATTTTTAATTTTTAATTTTTAATTTTTAATTTTTAATTTTTAATTTTTAATTTTTAATTTTTAATTTTTAATTTTTAATTTTTAATTTTTAATTTTTAATTTTTAATTTTTAATTTTTAATTTTTAATTTTTAATTTTTAATTTTTAATTTTTAATTTTTAATTTTTAATTTTTAATTTTTAATTTTTAATTTTTAATTTTTAATTTTTAATTTTTAATTTTTAATTTTTAATTTTTAATTTTTAATTTTTAATTTTTAATTTTTAATTTTTAATTTTTAATTTTTAATTTTTAATTTTTAATTTTTAATTTTTAATTTTTAATTTTTAATTTTTAATTTTTAATTTTTAATTTTTAATTTTTAATTTTTAATTTTTAATTTTTAATTTTTAATTTTTAATTTTTAATTTTTAATTTTTAATTTTTAATTTTTAATTTTTAATTTTTAATTTTTAATTTTTAATTTTTAATTTTTAATTTTTAATTTTTAATTTTTAATTTTTAATTTTTAATTTTTAATTTTTAATTTTTAATTTTTAATTTTTAATTTTTAATTTTTAATTTTTAATTTTTAATTTTTAATTTTTAATTTTTAATTTTTAATTTTTAATTTTTAATTTTTAATTTTTAATTTTTAATTTTTAATTTTTAATTTTTAATTTTTAATTTTTAATTTTTAATTTTTAATTTTTAATTTTTAATTTTTAATTTTTAATTTTTAATTTTTAATTTTTAATTTTTAATTTTTAATTTTTAATTTTTAATTTTTAATTTTTAATTTTTAATTTTTAATTTTTAATTTTTAATTTTTAATTTTTAATTTTTAATTTTTAATTTTTAATTTTTAATTTTTAATTTTTAATTTTTAATTTTTAATTTTTAATTTTTAATTTTTAATTTTTAATTTTTAATTTTTAATTTTTAATTTTTAATTTTTAATTTTTAATTTTTAATTTTTAATTTTTAATTTTTAATTTTTAATTTTTAATTTTTAATTTTTAATTTTTAATTTTTAATTTTTAATTTTTAATTTTTAATTTTTAATTTTTAATTTTTAATTTTTAATTTTTAATTTTTAATTTTTAATTTTTAATTTTTAATTTTTAATTTTTAATTTTTAATTTTTAATTTTTAATTTTTAATTTTTAATTTTTAATTTTTAATTTTTAATTTTTAATTTTTAATTTTTAATTTTTAATTTTTAATTTTTAATTTTTAATTTTTAATTTTTAATTTTTAATTTTTAATTTTTAATTTTTAATTTTTAATTTTTAATTTTTAATTTTTAATTTTTAATTTTTAATTTTTAATTTTTAATTTTTAATTTTTAATTTTTAATTTTTAATTTTTAATTTTTAATTTTTAATTTTTAATTTTTAATTTTTAATTTTTAATTTTTAATTTTTAATTTTTAATTTTTAATTTTTAATTTTTAATTTTTAATTTTTAATTTTTAATTTTTAATTTTTAATTTTTAATTTTTAATTTTTAATTTTTAATTTTTAATTTTTAATTTTTAATTTTTAATTTTTAATTTTTAATTTTTAATTTTTAATTTTTAATTTTTAATTTTTAATTTTTAATTTTTAATTTTTAATTTTTAATTTTTAATTTTTAATTTTTAATTTTTAATTTTTAATTTTTAATTTTTAATTTTTAATTTTTAATTTTTAATTTTTAATTTTTAATTTTTAATTTTTAATTTTTAATTTTTAATTTTTAATTTTTAATTTTTAATTTTTAATTTTTAATTTTTAATTTTTAATTTTTAATTTTTAATTTTTAATTTTTAATTTTTAATTTTTAATTTTTAATTTTTAATTTTTAATTTTTAATTTTTAATTTTTAATTTTTAATTTTTAATTTTTAATTTTTAATTTTTAATTTTTAATTTTTAATTTTTAATTTTTAATTTTTAATTTTTAATTTTTAATTTTTAATTTTTAATTTTTAATTTTTAATTTTTAATTTTTAATTTTTAATTTTTAATTTTTAATTTTTAATTTTTAATTTTTAATTTTTAATTTTTAATTTTTAATTTTTAATTTTTAATTTTTAATTTTTAATTTTTAATTTTTAATTTTTAATTTTTAATTTTTAATTTTTAATTTTTAATTTTTAATTTTTAATTTTTAATTTTTAATTTTTAATTTTTAATTTTTAATTTTTAATTTTTAATTTTTAATTTTTAATTTTTAATTTTTAATTTTTAATTTTTAATTTTTAATTTTTAATTTTTAATTTTTAATTTTTAATTTTTAATTTTTAATTTTTAATTTTTAATTTTTAATTTTTAATTTTTAATTTTTAATTTTTAATTTTTAATTTTTAATTTTTAATTTTTAATTTTTAATTTTTAATTTTTAATTTTTAATTTTTAATTTTTAATTTTTAATTTTTAATTTTTAATTTTTAATTTTTAATTTTTAATTTTTAATTTTTAATTTTTAATTTTTAATTTTTAATTTTTAATTTTTAATTTTTAATTTTTAATTTTTAATTTTTAATTTTTAATTTTTAATTTTTAATTTTTAATTTTTAATTTTTAATTTTTAATTTTTAATTTTTAATTTTTAATTTTTAATTTTTAATTTTTAATTTTTAATTTTTAATTTTTAATTTTTAATTTTTAATTTTTAATTTTTAATTTTTAATTTTTAATTTTTAATTTTTAATTTTTAATTTTTAATTTTTAATTTTTAATTTTTAATTTTTAATTTTTAATTTTTAATTTTTAATTTTTAATTTTTAATTTTTAATTTTTAATTTTTAATTTTTAATTTTTAATTTTTAATTTTTAATTTTTAATTTTTAATTTTTAATTTTTAATTTTTAATTTTTAATTTTTAATTTTTAATTTTTAATTTTTAATTTTTAATTTTTAATTTTTAATTTTTAATTTTTAATTTTTAATTTTTAATTTTTAATTTTTAATTTTTAATTTTTAATTTTTAATTTTTAATTTTTAATTTTTAATTTTTAATTTTTAATTTTTAATTTTTAATTTTTAATTTTTAATTTTTAATTTTTAATTTTTAATTTTTAATTTTTAATTTTTAATTTTTAATTTTTAATTTTTAATTTTTAATTTTTAATTTTTAATTTTTAATTTTTAATTTTTAATTTTTAATTTTTAATTTTTAATTTTTAATTTTTAATTTTTAATTTTTAATTTTTAATTTTTAATTTTTAATTTTTAATTTTTAATTTTTAATTTTTAATTTTTAATTTTTAATTTTTAATTTTTAATTTTTAATTTTTAATTTTTAATTTTTAATTTTTAATTTTTAATTTTTAATTTTTAATTTTTAATTTTTAATTTTTAATTTTTAATTTTTAATTTTTAATTTTTAATTTTTAATTTTTAATTTTTAATTTTTAATTTTTAATTTTTAATTTTTAATTTTTAATTTTTAATTTTTAATTTTTAATTTTTAATTTTTAATTTTTAATTTTTAATTTTTAATTTTTAATTTTTAATTTTTAATTTTTAATTTTTAATTTTTAATTTTTAATTTTTAATTTTTAATTTTTAATTTTTAATTTTTAATTTTTAATTTTTAATTTTTAATTTTTAATTTTTAATTTTTAATTTTTAATTTTTAATTTTTAATTTTTAATTTTTAATTTTTAATTTTTAATTTTTAATTTTTAATTTTTAATTTTTAATTTTTAATTTTTAATTTTTAATTTTTAATTTTTAATTTTTAATTTTTAATTTTTAATTTTTAATTTTTAATTTTTAATTTTTAATTTTTAATTTTTAATTTTTAATTTTTAATTTTTAATTTTTAATTTTTAATTTTTAATTTTTAATTTTTAATTTTTAATTTTTAATTTTTAATTTTTAATTTTTAATTTTTAATTTTTAATTTTTAATTTTTAATTTTTAATTTTTAATTTTTAATTTTTAATTTTTAATTTTTAATTTTTAATTTTTAATTTTTAATTTTTAATTTTTAATTTTTAATTTTTAATTTTTAATTTTTAATTTTTAATTTTTAATTTTTAATTTTTAATTTTTAATTTTTAATTTTTAATTTTTAATTTTTAATTTTTAATTTTTAATTTTTAATTTTTAATTTTTAATTTTTAATTTTTAATTTTTAATTTTTAATTTTTAATTTTTAATTTTTAATTTTTAATTTTTAATTTTTAATTTTTAATTTTTAATTTTTAATTTTTAATTTTTAATTTTTAATTTTTAATTTTTAATTTTTAATTTTTAATTTTTAATTTTTAATTTTTAATTTTTAATTTTTAATTTTTAATTTTTAATTTTTAATTTTTAATTTTTAATTTTTAATTTTTAATTTTTAATTTTTAATTTTTAATTTTTAATTTTTAATTTTTAATTTTTAATTTTTAATTTTTAATTTTTAATTTTTAATTTTTAATTTTTAATTTTTAATTTTTAATTTTTAATTTTTAATTTTTAATTTTTAATTTTTAATTTTTAATTTTTAATTTTTAATTTTTAATTTTTAATTTTTAATTTTTAATTTTTAATTTTTAATTTTTAATTTTTAATTTTTAATTTTTAATTTTTAATTTTTAATTTTTAATTTTTAATTTTTAATTTTTAATTTTTAATTTTTAATTTTTAATTTTTAATTTTTAATTTTTAATTTTTAATTTTTAATTTTTAATTTTTAATTTTTAATTTTTAATTTTTAATTTTTAATTTTTAATTTTTAATTTTTAATTTTTAATTTTTAATTTTTAATTTTTAATTTTTAATTTTTAATTTTTAATTTTTAATTTTTAATTTTTAATTTTTAATTTTTAATTTTTAATTTTTAATTTTTAATTTTTAATTTTTAATTTTTAATTTTTAATTTTTAATTTTTAATTTTTAATTTTTAATTTTTAATTTTTAATTTTTAATTTTTAATTTTTAATTTTTAATTTTTAATTTTTAATTTTTAATTTTTAATTTTTAATTTTTAATTTTTAATTTTTAATTTTTAATTTTTAATTTTTAATTTTTAATTTTTAATTTTTAATTTTTAATTTTTAATTTTTAATTTTTAATTTTTAATTTTTAATTTTTAATTTTTAATTTTTAATTTTTAATTTTTAATTTTTAATTTTTAATTTTTAATTTTTAATTTTTAATTTTTAATTTTTAATTTTTAATTTTTAATTTTTAATTTTTAATTTTTAATTTTTAATTTTTAATTTTTAATTTTTAATTTTTAATTTTTAATTTTTAATTTTTAATTTTTAATTTTTAATTTTTAATTTTTAATTTTTAATTTTTAATTTTTAATTTTTAATTTTTAATTTTTAATTTTTAATTTTTAATTTTTAATTTTTAATTTTTAATTTTTAATTTTTAATTTTTAATTTTTAATTTTTAATTTTTAATTTTTAATTTTTAATTTTTAATTTTAATTTTTAATTTTTAATTTTTAATTTTTAATTTTTAATTTTTAATTTTTAATTTTTAATTTTTAATTTTTAATTTTTAATTTTTAATTTTTAATTTTTAATTTTTAATTTTTAATTTTTAATTTTTAATTTTTAATTTTTAATTTTTAATTTTTAATTTTTAATTTTTAATTTTTAATTTTTAATTTTTAATTTTTAATTTTTAATTTTTAATTTTTAATTTTTAATTTTTAATTTTTAATTTTTAATTTTTAATTTTTAATTTTTAATTTTTAATTTTTAATTTTTAATTTTTAATTTTTAATTTTTAATTTTTAATTTTTAATTTTTAATTTTTAATTTTTAATTTTTAATTTTTAATTTTTAATTTTTAATTTTTAATTTTTAATTTTTAATTTTTAATTTTTAATTTTTAATTTTTAATTTTTATTTTTAATTTTTAATTTTTAATTTTTAATTTTTAATTTTTAATTTTTAATTTTTAATTTTTAATTTTTAATTTTTAATTTTTAATTTTTAATTTTTAATTTTTAATTTTTAATTTTTAATTTTTAATTTTTAATTTTTAATTTTTAATTTTTAATTTTTAATTTTTAATTTTTAATTTTTAATTTTTAATTTTTAATTTTTAATTTTTAATTTTTAATTTTTAATTTTTAATTTTTAATTTTTAATTTTTAATTTTTAATTTTTAATTTTTAATTTTTAATTTTTAATTTTTAATTTTTAATTTTTAATTTTTAATTTTTAATTTTTAATTTTTAATTTTTAATTTTTAATTTTTAATTTTTAATTTTTAATTTTTAATTTTTAATTTTTAATTTTTAATTTTTAATTTTTAATTTTTAATTTTTAATTTTTAATTTTTAATTTTTAATTTTTAATTTTTAATTTTTAATTTTTAATTTTTAATTTTTAATTTTTAATTTTTAATTTTTAATTTTTAATTTTTAATTTTTAATTTTTAATTTTTAATTTTTAATTTTTAATTTTTAATTTTTAATTTTTAATTTTTAATTTTTAATTTTTAATTTTTAATTTTTAATTTTTAATTTTTAATTTTTAATTTTTAATTTTTAATTTTTAATTTTTAATTTTTAATTTTTAATTTTTAATTTTTAATTTTTAATTTTTAATTTTTAATTTTTAATTTTTAATTTCTAATTTTTAATTTTTAATTTTTAATTTTTAATTTTTAATTTTTAATTTTTAATTTTTAATTTTTAATTTTTAATTTTTAATTTTTAATTTTTAATTTTTAATTTTTAATTTTTAATTTTTAATTTTTAATTTTTAATTTTTAATTTTTAATTTTTAATTTTTAATTTTTAATTTTTAATTTTTAATTTTTAATTTTTAATTTTTAATTATTAATTATTAATTTTTAATTTTTAATTTTTAATTTTTAATTTTTAATTTTTAATTTTTAATTTTTAATTTTTAATTTTTTATTTATTATTTTAAATTTTTAATCTTTCATTTTTTGTTTTTCATATTTTATTTTTCATTTTTTATTTTTCATTTTTTATTTTTCATTTTTCATTTTCATGATTCATTTTCCATTTTTTGTTTTTCATTTCTTATTTATCATTTTTTATTTTCCAGTTTTAATTATTATTTTTCATTTTCAAACAAACACCCAGCTATCAAAATTGAAATTTCAATATTTACAATTTGCACGTCATCAAGAATATATTTCACAAAATTAATGGAATAACAAACTACTCCAACTACAATTTGTAAAATTCAACAGCAAATGCTATGTATCATTTATAGTTATATTTATAACTGCAGGGGCTTTGGTTGTACTTGTGGGGTTGTTGAATTATGTATATGTTATACGTTTATATTCTGAAATTTTGAACGTCTTACAGCAAAGGGTTGTAGAATTAGTTGAAATAATTTTATATCACATTTTTTAACCAATGCAATCATAAGTTACACCGATTTTGTCTTACGACTCACATGTTAGGCTGTTTTTGTGATTGCATTGTGAAGTAGAAATTTACCCCTCTGCGCGTATTGATGTTTACACATCAAAATTTTTTTTAAGTTGGTTTTTTGAAATAAAAATCAATGTTTCTTTTGAAGTTTTTATTTTTTTTTTCATGTGCAAAGATATAATTGACAAACTGTATATGTCCTGTGCATACTGGCGTAGAAGGTATAAATATATTATTATTTTTTACCGGCAGTAAGAATGACTCCCGAATGTTTTAAATTTTTTCAAAAAGTGTTTCACCAAAAAATATATTAACATGATGATATTAATCAAAACTGTATTGAATTAGATAGCATACGATCGTAGCGTATCATATCATATCACACATACATGCATACATACATATTATCCATATCATTCAATAATATTTATGTAACAAAATATATACCACACATGGCATATTAGCATTAGTGTGTCTCGAAAATGGGAAATTAAGATTTATTATTTAACCGACATTACGAAAAAGTGGTTGAAGGTACTCTTAACATAACTGCAGGCGTTTAGAATTCCCAATTTTAACGAGTTGTAAAGGAAAAATTATAATTTTGAACAAAAAAATCTAAAATTTAATTGAAAGAAAAAGGCGTGGATAAACTTTAAAAATCAAACTCAAATTTTTTCGCTGCGCATTTTTATATAGAGTCTTATGACTGCCAATTTGAAGACGTTCATTTCGAAACACGCTAATATGCATGATTACACAAGCACACATACACGCATACACACTCGCACACATCACCACCACCATACATTAAATGTGTAACGAAACTGACAATTCAATATACTTAATACAATGAACACAATAAGGAAACAAATGAAAATAATAACATTACATATGGAAATTAAATACAGTCAAACGTTAAGAATGAATGAACATAATATGTTCAAGGGCTCGGCGAAGGAGCAGCAGCACTTGTGAACTACAAACTCAACCATATGGTAATATATTTATATGCTCCTTCTTCTTTTTACACATAAGGAGTGAGATCGAAAAAATCTTAACACATGTTTTTCCTCTTCACTTTTTTCGCAAGCATTATTTGAATTTTTTTTTTTTTTTTATCAAGTTATCTTTGTTATCTTTATTGTTAATTTGTTGTTAGTTTGAGAAAAATCAGTGATGAAATAGAAGCACTGTTAAAAGTAGTAAATATTTTCAAACAAATCCAACTTGATCCTACAAAAAGTTGGCCAAAGAAGCAAAGATCTGCCGTCAAACTGTTTCCGACGTTCTTAGAAACTATTAGGAGAATTTTACCATTGATATCAAATCTAGTGCGGGAAGAAAAAAAGGTCCACATAATGTTTATAAGGCCAATGAAATAAAAGGCATATTGAAAAAAGCTCCAAATTTGTATGTTGTTAATGCTCGAAACAATGCTCGAAAAAGATAAGTTCAGGACCAAAAAAAGTTCCTGGTATGCCAAGCAAGTTGCGACAAAAGAAGCAAATCATTTTTACATTGGGCTCTATATTAAGGAGAATCTGCGAACGAGACTGCTTCCTTTCATACACCAACACTATGTGTTCACATATTTTTGGCTCGATTTTGCATCGTAAGTAAGAAAGCTATTGAGCAGTACAAGAACAATAACTTGGTTTTTGTACCAATAGAGGCAAATCCTCCAAATTACTAGGACCTTGGGCCAGTGGATAGATATTGAGTTCTTGTGAAAACGAAGTTGAAGACCACAAAAATACGTCCCAAGATTTGGAAGATCATAAACGGTGATGGACTACCTGTTTTAAAAAAGTGACAGAAACCACTATAAAATCCCTAATAGAAGGGTTTCCGAAAAAGTTCCATAAGTTCAAAAGTAGTGATTAGAATTATAAAAATTATCTTGTTTACAAATCTTTAATATATATTTTTTTTATTTACTTGTTTGAATATTGGTCTATAGAATTAATCCTTACAGACTATTTACAAAGAAAAACATTTTAAAATAAATTTCATTACACTATTCATGCATTTGGAAAACATGTCATTTTACTCTTAATGACATTAGTACTTAAAGTAAAATCAATAAATCTATAAAGTTCATTAAATTGAATACACATTCTTATGAGAGGGTCTGCAATTGCAAATTAGCTCTATAGAACTGTACAGATAAAGGTGAGAGGTAACGTGCTGGTCGTTGAGGAATGTTCAATGATATATTGTTAATCAGGAAACCAGAAAAAACATCGCTTATATATAAATAACAAGTAAGAAAATTATAGTCGGTCTAGACCGACTATACGATACCCTATACCATGCGTTTAGAAACTCTATCTCTTAGGCCCAACTAACTGGACATAGAAAATAAGCAAAAACCAAATTTGAGTGCGATTTTTATTAATTTTTTTTGGCTGCAGATATGAAAAAGTTCATATCGGATGATATATCTATATCGGGACTAGGTCCAAAAATGGACCGATCCTGATCATGTTTGGTAAAGTCTCTTTTATTTTGCAAAAATATATACAAACAAAATTTGAGAAGAATCAGTGCAATATTTTTGTTTTTAATAGATTTAAGTGAAGATCGGGAAGCAGCTCTATATGGGGCGTATGACTAAGAGTTGTCCCATAGATATCATTTTTGGACTACTCATTAGTGGATGTAATGAACGCATACAAACCAAATTTGAGTAAGATCTATATGACAATTTGGATCTTATGGCAATTTATGTCGATTTCATAGGGGTAATTTGTATGGGGGCTAGGTGTGAACAAGGACCGATTCTCACCAATTTCAACAGCGTTCATCCCATGGCCGATAAAAGCTTACATACCAAATTTCATTAAAATATATTCATATTTGCGACCTGCAGTTTGATTACAAGGTTTACATGGACACACAGACGGACGGACGGACGGACGGACGGACATTGTTAAATCAACTCAGAAAGTGATTCTGATTCGATCGGTATAATTAGAGATGGGTCTAGGTCAAATGTTTTTGGTTGTTACAAACAGCAGCACAAAGTCATTATACCCAAACCACATAGTGGTATAGGGTATAAAAATGGATTTGTATGTTTGTACGTTTGTACGTTCTTACGTTTATTTGTGGTTTATAGCAGACTACACCACTGGAACGATCGTCTTGAAAGTTTTATAGCACATAAGTGCCTATCCGGAAGGAAACATAGGCTATATTTTTTGGATTTTTCAAACATCTTATTTAAACATATAATAACTGGAGTACTACGACAGCAAGAGTTCTGAAACTATGTACATGTACATTAGGGTGGCCCCTAATAAAAAAAGTGTTCAAACTCTCGGTATCACCTCCTAGAAATATGCGAATAGCAAGAAAACTGAGAAATACAAAGTTTTGGGCCAATGAAAAAACATTTAGCCGCGCCTCATCGTAAGCGATTACAGAAAAAACATTGAATCGCACACTAAATAATCCTTAAATACAATAAAATCAATAGAATTAATTTTATATTCCATATTCTTTTGAATACATATATAGCTTTGGGTCATACGTGGTTCCTTAGAAATATATAGATAGTTTTCATATATAAATAATTTTATTTAGTTAAAAGTTGTTTTAATTTATATTCCCGAGCAATAAGCAGATAATTGCAGCAAAGATATATCACAATGCATTATTTAGATCCCAGGAGCATTGAATGGTTAAATAAATAAAAATTAACCGAATTATTTTTCTTAAAATCTGAATAGTGGTTTCATCGAGTTTAATAAAAAAACACGTGTTCGGTAATTTTTACTTAAAAATATCTTAAAATCCAAATATGGCCCCGGCAAATAATGGGTTAACGTGCTCTGTTTTATCCCAAATTTTAGGAATGGAAGTCCACTTACAAAATATTTGAATTTTTTTAATAAATTGTCTTGAATCAGCTTGGGGTCATATGTGACCCCAATTCCGAAAGGTTTAATGCGGTCATAGTACTTTTTCCGAAACCATAGGATATTAAGATAAAATATGTGTTATATATGTTATATTTTATCTTAAAAGTAGAAAAGTGATGAGTTTTTGCTACAAAGTATTTAGAAAGAGTACATTTACAAAATATTTTACAAAAATTCCATTTTTCTCGAAATCCGCAAAAATAAAATCCTTGTCAAAAAAATTCTGGCAGCATAGGGATTTACTTAAAAATTCACACAGTTAATCCGTAACATGTATTTAACAAAACCGTAAAGTGGGAGATCCAGTTTTTAAATTTTGTTTAAGAAAATTTCCTAAAACTTGAAAAAGGAGTTTTCAAAATTTTATCAAAAAAATTTCCAATTTTCGGTCTCAATGCGCAATAGGTCAACAACGTGGTCATAAAACAATACTTCATATATGAGTCCCTATAAGTATTGATACCAAAAAAAAATTATGGCTTTAATCAATCTCTCAAAGTTGAAAAAAATGCCATAAAATTTCATGACCTAGTTTTTTTTTTTGGCACAAAAGTGGTCTGCGGCATATGCTATTTCTTGGCGAAGTGTAATTCGATTTTGAAGTTTTATAGCTTTTTGAAAGGATAATTTAATACTGATCCCGAATTGTATAACAACTTGTCGGAAAAATTAAACAATAGAACGAAATCTTCGTAAATCTGAAAAAAAAAAGTCATATTTTCGCCATATAAACACACTTGAAGTTTTCAATCGCGTTAAGGCCCAAAACTCTGTATTTCTCAGTTTTTTGCTATTCGCATATTTCTAGGGGGTGAGACCGAGAGGTTGAACACTTTTTTTTCCCTCCGTATTATGAAGCGCCACCCTAATGAACATATTAAACTGATTTGAAAAAGTTAATATGTTTCGAAAAAAATGGGCGGGATCGGACCAATGGATGTGGCACCCACCATACAAAGTAAATATTTAATGTCATATATCTAGAGCACTGTAACACATAAGGTCTTGGGATTTAGTGTGAATTCATGAGTTATTAATGTGAGCAGTCCGTTACAAAATTGGCGCGATCGGACCAGTGAGCGTGGCATCCCCCATACAAAGTAAGTATTTATTTAATAGACAAAGTCTTGGGACCTTATGTGAGAGCATAAGTTATCAAAGTTACTGCTCGGAAGAAAAATGGGCGGGCTAAGATCAGTGGGCGTAGAACTCCCATACAAATTAAATAGTGAAAGCCTTGCAACTTTGTCTGAGTCCATGAGTAATTAATATGAGTAGTCCGGTAAAAAATGGGCGGCTCGATGAGGGCATGTCACCCCCCAACAAAATAAATATTAAATGTCATACATCTGTAACTTGTAACTTTGTCAGAGCTCATGCGTTATTAATCGCGAATAGCAAAAATCGCCAAAGTAAAACGTCGCTAAAATCAAAATATCACAGAAAATAAAAAACGCTAATGCCATAAATCGACAAAATTCAAAAATCGCTAAAAATACCAAAAAAAAAAAAAAAAAGCCCAAGTCAAAAATCGCCAAAACCGAGAATCGTGAATAACAAAAATCGCTAAAATCAAAAATTGCAAAAACTGAAAATCCCGAAAAACTATAATCACCAAGTCAAAAAACGCCAAAATACAAAATCGCAAAATAATCAAAAATCGGCAAAAAATTTTCTAAAAAATGTATTCCCAGTTTATTTATTTCGGTTACGATGGGTGTAGCGAAGCGCATCGGGATACTGCTAGTTAATTATATTAAGAAGAAATGAAACATTTAACATAGTTATCCGGTATTTTAAAGTTGATAGCTTAATAAGGACAAGTCTGCTGGTATAAGATTAATTGGAAGATTAATTCGATTGAAAATTAAACTCCGAAGACAAAACAACAGGAATTGTTTTTGCATAGAACCCAGGCTGTCGATACGAATTTGGTAGGTTGGGTCCCAAATTATAGAAGCATATTCCAAGATAGGTCTCACAAGTGACGTTTATAAAAATTTTTGTGAAATAGGGATCACTGAACTCTTTAGCCCAACGTTTTATGAAACCAAGTACAGTAATTGTTATATGAGGAATAAACTCAGTTTATGATCCAATAAACTCTTTGAGGTTCAGCTTCTTTAAATTTAAATTACACTATGTATAAAATTAATTTAAATCATTTTGGAGAAAAACATGATCAGATTGTTGATATTAACTGAAGAAGATTTTGACATATCCGCATATATCAAGATGTTTGAAAAACGAATAACATTTGGAAGATCGTTAAACAACGTTTGGAAGATCGTTTATAAACAAAGAAAAAAGAAGGGGTCAAAGATGACCGCCTTGTGGTACTCCCAACATTACATCTATCGGCTTTGAAGTAACAGCTTTAAATAAGAACACGAGTATATCTAATTTGCACTAAGATTAGAAAATCCCAACAAATCTAATTTCTTAAGAAGAAGTTTATGATTAACTTTATCTTTGCTGAAGTCAGTATAAATTGCATCTGTTTGTTTGCGTTGAAGAAAACCACGTTTGTCAATTGTAATTGATTCTGACAGATTTGTAGAGGTTGAGCATCTTTTTTTTATAATTTTTTCCAAAATTTTGAGTATAAATCTTATGTCGTTTTCATTTCTGACAAAAAAATGTAGCATTTTCTTTTCACTTTTTTCGAAAAGTGTTTTTTTTATATATTCTGAATTAAGAGCAATCTTATCTTATACCTCCATCGAAAGGTCTTAAAGTCGAGCCGTCGCACAGTGGCGCCCGTAGAGCAAACGAGGTTGCAAAAATCAAAATTTTCATGTGCGCCGACGAAGTTTTGAATAGACCCATGTTATAGGAAATTTTCAATGATTTCAAATATGCTACTCTTAGTAATATCACATTTTTAGTTTAGAAGATATAACCGTTCAAAGTTGACCGACTTTCGGTTTTCAAAAAAACACACAATTTTTAGTCAATTTGTTGCGATTTCAGGTGTAATATCACGAAAAATAGGTAACGAATCGCCTTATTTTTTGTTTGTATTGATTGTTGTATTTATTAAATGTATAATGATAAAAAAAAATTAACTGTTTGCTTTGTGTTTCTCCTGGTAAATCACTATTTAAAAACTATCCGATTTTTCACTATTTTTCAACTTTGACGGAAAATAAAAAAAATCCATATTTTTCTATATTTGCCATATTGGCAACACATGTTCTTTGATTATTTCTTTACATAATTCAAAAGGTTTTATCTGGTCGTACGTGCCCGTTTGGCTTCTAGAGGTAAAAAAAGGTTAAAAAGACATGGTTGCAGAAATTGTATGGCGTGCATCCCTTACATGTTTTGACTGACAGTGTTTGATCTAATAGTTTGAAAATTGCATTTTAAGTCGGTTGTATACCTGTGAGCCTCTGCCAAAGTCTACTCCCAATTTTCTGTTACAGACACAGGATGCACAAAAAACTACTCATTGAAATTCGCAGGTACGCACCTCACTTAAAAATTACTTTGGAGTACGAATGGTCAAGAACAATATTGACTTATGGTCCCTCCAGGTAGGCACAAATCTTATTTAGACACGAGCATAATATCAAAATTGCATAATTCAGCCTAAATCCATATGTATGCAGGGAACAGGTAAATTTTTAGGGATGGTAGCATAAGCCTATATATTGCAAAATAAGCATAATGCCTGGATTAGTCTACGACCGAAAGTTGGCGCAACAAGTACTGAAACCATGGCGTTAAACAATTTAAAATTATTTGAACTGTTTAGAAGGTCAACCACACCAAAGTTTTTCACGGAAGCTGCTTTAGAAGAACTTGATAGCTTATACGGAAATATTGAGAGAAGCGAAATTATAAAAAATAATTTTTATCTGATATATGCAAATATTAAGGTAAAATGGGTGAAATCTAATCGAACCATTCAGAACTTCAACTCCAAATACGAGGACTGGCTTAATTAAGACACCATCCTGAATATTTTGGCAGTAGATTAACCCACCACATCAACCAGAGGAGCAAAAGGAAGGCCAAAAAAAGTATTGAGGAGTGTTCAATTTTCACAAGAAAGAGGAAACTTGCCGATGCCACCAATGACTTGAGCACGAAGCATTTATCGGACGCGCTGTCTATTAAATATACAAAGGATAGTGAAAGAGTAAGGTCGCAGATTACAAAATCTGTTGCTGATGCAAGCCCACTGCGACTAAAAAGGATTAAGGAAAGCATTCCCACGCCCACAAACGCACACATTAAAAAGTATGATACCGAAGAAGCCTTGGCCTTGTTTATGGACTTACAACTTTCCAAAGAAAAATATGAGATACTACGGGCATTCTTGATGCGACACGGGGCTGACGTTTTACCAGGATACAAGCATATTACGCAAGCCAAAATAAATTCACGACCACTGCATACGGAGTTTACGGAAGTCTATGTGAAAGCCAATCTGCAGGATCTCATCAGCCATACAGCAAAACGGTTGTTGGAGAGTCTTCCTGAAAATGAGGTGAAAATTCTTCCTGAGAAACTAACATTGATCAGCAAATGGGGCTGCGATGGATCATCCGGACAAATCGTTTATAACAAAGGATATCTTCCGATGACGCTACAATATCGGACGGAAATATGTTTATGGCATCTGTTGTTCCTTTGCGGCTAAAATCTGATGTTTCCCTACACTGGAAAAATTCACGTCCGTCATCAGTGCATTATTGCCGACCAATAATGTTTCAGTTTGCAAGGGAATCGGCAGAACTCATAAGGACCACGGTGAAGGACATTGAAGAACAAATAAGCAAGATTAAGCCTACAAAGCTGCAAATTGTAGAAGGAAAATATATTGAATGCAATTACGAGTTCCACCTGACCATGGTTGACGGAAAAGTCGTAAACGAACTGACAGGAACAACCTCAACATTGTCATGCCCGATTTGCAAAAAGAGTCAGAAGAACTTTGGTAATTTAAACGATTCTACAAACGAGGAGAATTACGAATATGGAATGTCACCATTGCACGCAAGGATAAGGCGTATGGAGTTCTTGCTAAAACTGGCGTATACCCTACCACAAGAGGAGGAAAACTTCGATAAAAATACATCAATAAAGGATAAGGAAAAGATCCGAAAGAAGCAAATACAGGATGCTTTTTTTAAACAAGTTGGACTAAAAGTAGACTGCCCCAAGCACGGATACGGTAACTCAAACGATGGCAACACTTCTAGGAGATTTTTTGAAAATGATGAGGCATTAACTAGAATCACTGGAATTGACAATCAAATCGTGAAAAGATTGGGAACGATCTTGAATGTTTAAAACTGCAAAGAAAATGTCAATTCTACAAAATATGGAGAATATGCATCGAAAACTGCATCTCTTTTAGCAGAAATTTATCCACAGAAGAAGTTGACCCCGACCGTCCATAAAATATTGGCGCATGGCAAAGATATAATTGAGTACCAGTCTTTGCCAATTGGAGAGCTTTCTGAAGAAGCACAGGAGTCTCTTAACAAATTTTATAAAAAATATAGATTGCAGAACACATTCAGAGCATCAAGGGTAAGGCAAAATGAAGACCTCTTCAACATGTTGGCAGCATCTTCCGATCCACTTATTTCTTCCCTGCGGCATGTGAAGTCACGAATAGAGTTAGAAAATAATTATAGTTTAGAAATGATTAGTCTTTTAGATATATTTTCTCTTACGAATTGTGATGAATATTTTACAGAAAATTGAAAAAATAAATTTAAAAAAGAAGTAATTTTTTTTTAATTTGTTGGGTAATAATTTAAAACATAAAACCCTAAAGAAAAAAAATAAAAACAATCTAAAAATGTAAAAATAATTTATTTTAGTTACCATAAAATTGATTTTTCTACAAATTTTAACTTTGATAACCCATAAGTAGGCCGAACAGGTATCTATCATATGCTGTTTAAACTGTTTAATTGTGTTATTCGGTTCAAAAGATATGATTTTTGCAACGAAAAAACTCAAATGGCGCCACTGTGCGTCGTAAATCGCAAAAAATTGCAGCCACTCATTCCTTTCAGGGAAAGGAATCCCCTTTTTTGAATATTTTCACCCTATGACTTCAAAGAGGATAATAATTAAAATTTTTGGGAATTTTATGAACACAGCACTTTGAGACCTTTCGATTGATAAGATAAGGTTGCTCTTAATTCATAATATATAAAAAAAAACACACTTGTCGAAAAAAGTGCAACTAAAATGCAACATTTTGCACTTCCACGATATTAGTAACATCAGCCTTGTTACTAGATTTGAATAGTGTAATAATGAATGAATCCTTCCACATATTTGGAAATTAGCCGTATTTAATTGAGGTATTAAACACGGGTGTTAATGGTACAGCTAAAACATCAGCATCTTTTATTTAAATAAAGGGGCGAATTTTATCTGATCCTCTGTTGCAGGAAAATTTAAGTTTTTTCACTTCATTAGAAACCACACACATAGCAAGAGAAGGAATAGACATTATTTGAATAGCAGTCAGTCTATATGACCAGATATTCGAATCATCAAATGTTGCATCGGAGTAGGTAGCTAGAGAAGAAATCAGCAAAAAAAATGGCTTACAATAGTATCATCACAAAATTCATCATGCAGGAATTTCATAAAAGCAGGATAGCCATTAGTTTTTCTCTTAGAGTTAACAGTTTTGTAGAATGGCTTCGGATTTCGTTTAAAATTATTTTTTAAATTTGTTAAAATAGCTTAAATAACATGAATTATTCAGGGTATTATATTCAGCACGACAAATGGAGTATTAATTTATTTTTATTTTTCACACTAGCCAGTTTCCTCGCCATTACATTTTATATATGTTCAGATTTTTTTTCGATCTCATTCCTTAAACATGGATGGATATAAACAAATACAGCAATAAAGACTTTATTACGTACATAATTTTTGAAGTAATTTTTATATTGAATTTCAATACAATGCAATTTTTGTAATATTTTTTTATTATTTTATTTACACCCACTTAAGTTTGTATCCTCTTGCAATGAAAGGTATTGAAGTGAAAAAATTTACATAATACCCCTTAATTGTAATTAAACAATATGAATAATTGAAGAGCTGCAACTAACTACAGTCATAACACCATGTTTCATTTGATATTTAATTTTATAAACTTGAAAAAATAGTGGTTTTTTCTTATTTGCAAAAAGGGAATAATGTTATTGTTTTTTTTTTTTTTTTTTTTGGTTTTGTTATCGCTTAAATCCATTGTCGCTGTCAGCTGTCAATTGTCAAACTCAATATAAAAAACAAATAAACTGTTGTTTTTGTTATTTTAGAATATATTCACGCTTCCAAAAAAAAAAAAAAAAAAAGGAAAACCAATTTCATATTCAGATTATCAGTTGATATGTACGTATGACTAGCTCCTCTCGTATATCCTGGTAAAATATTGAAATGTCAGTGACAAGTAACAAAATCATTTATTGAACAATTCAATGTCATTTTGTGGTTTTATGTGTGCATGACTGATTGTGAGGAATTTGTATCAATAAACATTTTATAAAAATTACAACAACAACACAAAAAAACACCAAACAAAAGTATTTAAATTTATACACATATACATTTCCACATTTAAATGTGTTTGTGTGCTTGTATGAATTATTCTATTTGTATTAATTCGTTAAATGTGTCAATTTTATTTAACTTGTCATGCAAAAAAAACTCATGTTCTAACACAAACTAACAAAATTTCAACATTAAATGAAACATATGGAAAAATCCCATATATTTTGAAAGAAGGGTAAACATATAATTATCCGTATCTGCCAGCTATTCTAGATCAATTTGTTGTCATTTGAGAAAAACGTCAATTAATGTTTCGAAAAAGAAAATTACTCATACGTATCACGACGTTTTAGCAAAATTATTTCTTTATTTTTTTGGAACTCTTAAAGCAGATTATGATTTTCTAGAGATGAGTACCGGGTCACGGAAATCGATTTTATCCAAAAAATTAGGTCATGAAATATAAAATTCTTTAATTTTTTTCGCTCGTGCTTTAGTAAACTCTTTCTTTTAACTCATACTCTCTGTCTGCCATGGGGCAAACCCATATCCCCTCATTCAATTGATCTGAAACTTGGCCCATAGTCTTGTTGTGACTATAGATTAATTTTGGGGTAGTCACGCACAGTCACGGAGTGACAGAAAACCCATTTCCCTTATCCGATCGATCTAAAACTTGGTCGATAGACTTGTTAGGAAAGAAAGGGTTTTAATAAAAACTTTGTTTCTATGGGTTTGAATATTTTTATAAAACCTGTTAAATCAGTTTTGAAGAGTACTTAGGTATTAAAGAAAATAAGTTTCCGGGGCCGAATGCTATACCACCACTGGTGCTGAAACAGTACTCTTCGACGCTAGTTAGGTCACTGGCCAACCTCTTCAGTCTTCCTAGCGTGCAGGTTAGGGTGGCCCTTAATAAAAAAAAGTGTTCAAACTCTCGATCGCACCCCCTAGATATATGCGAATAGCAAAAAAACTGGGTCATTCAAAAAACATTTAGAGGTGGCTCAACGCGATTGAAAATTTCAGGCTACTACTGCAGGAGTTAAGCAGAAATCTCGAGGGCATGAATCCCGCAAAGTCCCAAGGGTACCAGCACCAGGACAACCAGCAGCCTTCGATGACCCACTACCTTGAGAAAGGTCTGGAACCTAAGAAAGCAAGAAGAAACACAAAGCCAAGACAGAGGAAGCAGCCCAGGCACACCATCAAACGAGCAAGCGCGGTAACAAGAAAATTTCACCGCCGTAATTGGCAGAAGGCAAAAGGCCGAGGTTCGCAGAACATTCTGCAAGAAACCCCGCAGCAAAGACGAACACAACAGCGAGCAAAAGCTACGCTACGTTAAGATGGCAGTGCTACCAAAGGGATATACTGAGGTTAACGTAACCACACAGGAGCTGACGGCACTAGAAGAGGCAATCCTGGTAGATGTTGCAAAGGGATGGGACCACAAGCTAAAGTTTGAGGGCATTCATTTCCGACCGGAGTAAATACTCGTGGACTATAAGGATGTCCAAACAGCAAACTGGCTCAGGCAAGCGCCCCCCAACTTTCAGCATGGGATGGGGCACCGCTTATAGCATGCACTTGAGATGAGGTACCCAGAATGCGTACGGTAACCATATTCCTCGCAAAAAGCGCAAGCCAAACAACGGAGGAGATTATTGCTCTGAAAATCGCGCAAAATGAAGGCATCAACACGTCTCTTTGGAAGGTTATAAGAACCAAAGAAGAAGGCAGCGGCGCCAGCTGATGACAATAGGCATTGCCATTAGTTACAGGTTTGGTGAGGTTCCGCTTCACGGAATAGCGAGGGCCAAGGAAAAAGAGAGTGGGGGCTGGGCAGAAGCCAAAGAAGAGACGGAGCCGATAACCTCACAAAATCTATCCATATCTGAACCAAAGGCAAAGGAGACGGAGCAGCCACCATCAGTTGAGAGCAACATGGAGGGCATAGATCTGGGCCATTCTGATGATCCAATAGATGATGAAGAGGAAGAGATGCTGTTAAGTGACAACAGCTCGGGTACTAGCCCGAACAACAACTAGCGGCAAGTCAAATCATGGAATCCAAACAAAAAAAGCACCATGTGGCGCTGCTAGGCAAGATAGCACCTAGGGTGTTCGGCGTTGCCAGGCAAGATTGCACCGAGGTTTTCTTTCGCTAGGATATACGGCGTTGCTAGGCAAGATTGCACCGAGGTTTTCTTTTGCTAGGGTGTTCGGCGTTGTTAGGCAAGATTGCACCGAGGTTTTCTTTTGCTAGGGTGTACGGCGTTGCTAGGCAAGATTGCACCGAGGTTTTCTTCTGCTAGGGTTCTTATAAAAAGAACCTTTTCATAAACAAGTTTTAAGAATCATTAATTGAAAAACTGTCCTTTTAAGAAAGAAAATTTTCTTTAAAAAAGAAGGAAAAAATAGAAGGAGTCGTCGTACAGCAATGAAACTGCCACACCCACCTCCCATATAACTACACTTGTAAAAATTTTTATTTTTAGACCTAGGGTAACATAATGCCAAATAGAGGATCACGTACCAAATTCGCCCAGGTTAACGTCCGCCACGCAAAAGCTGCATCCGCAGTAATTGCTCGGACATTTTCTAAATTTAACCTGGGCATGGTATTGATCCAAGAACGCTGGCACTATAAAGTGCAATCAGAGGATTGAGCTGCAGCAGCGGCAACGTAATATGGAACAATAGACATACGTCGCCCAGAGCATGTAGTTTAATTAGTAAAGATATTAATCATGACGCGAGACTTGGTTCCTATCCAAGCTCTCATCAACATCGAAAGCATCCGGAAGATGATAGTGATAGCATCAGCATATCTTCCGATGCCAACGCACACAGCACAGGATGGGTCAGCACTGATACAAATTATCGGGGTGAGTACTTATTAGAATACCTCGTAGCATCTAACCTAGAAATGCAAAATGAGGTTAATAGACCTACATTCGTCACAAGAGTTAGAGAGGAGGTCCTTGACATTACAGTAGCCGGTCCAAGCTTAACAAGGATTGCAAGAAATTGGAGAGTATTCGATGAAGTTTCATTATCCGATCATAGAATAATTGAATATTGAGGCTTCTTCCTATAGAAATCCCAAAAAAATGAATTGGGAGAAGTACAATGAAATCCTATACCACAACCTATAAGGCATAACATCGACCAAACGCATACGAAATCAGTATAAGCTCGATGATAGTGTGACCGAACTAAATGGGGCTCTACTGGATGCCTGCCATTGTAGCTGCCCCGAGAAACCGAGGGGCAAGGAGAAAGACGCAGTTTGGTGGATCAATAATCTCTCTACACTCAGAACCGAAGTTCGCAGGCTCTGCAATGGGGCAAACCGTAACGCGCAGTGGGAGCATTGTAAAGCCAAACTAACTGAGTAGAATAAAGAAATTAGGAAAGCTTAACGTACCAGCTTTAGAAAGTTCTCCGAGAACATAGAATCGCTTCCAGAAACAGCAAGGCTATACAAAGCCTTCGCAAAATGTGGGCCAAAATTACGATGTCACTTAAGAAAGAGGACGGTAGTTACTTTAAGAATGGCCGAGACAGGGCGGAGCTGTTATTAAAAACACACTTTCCATGAAGTGTTGCAGAAGGCAACGTGCGGTCGAGTAATGGACCAAGAAACCCTAGTCGGGCAAGCAGGAAAATAGCAACTGAACTTTGCTCTAAGGAAGGACTAGAATGGGCTTTAGGTACCTTTCAACTCTTTAAATCCCCTGGAATGGATGGTATTTTTCCTGCCCTCTTACAAAAGGGCTTGAAGGAATTATTACCATTCATGTTAAATATCGGGAATAGCAGCTTGGTCTACACACCAAAGGCATGGAGGAGGGCAAGAGTGGTGTTCATACCAAAAGTGGGGAAAAAGGACACCGCGCATCCAAAAATCTTTCAGACCGATAAGCCTAACATCTTTTATACTGAAAACACTTGAAAAGCTGTAGACAACTATCTAAACCGTGGGATGTTAAGCAGATGCCTTTATATCCAAACCAGCATGCGTGTAGAGCGAGCAGATCAACAGAGACCGCTCGCACTAGCCTAGTAAGAACTACTCAGAAATCAATAGATGAAAAGGTAATAGCGGGTTGTGCCATCCTGGATATAGAAGGAGCCTTTGATAACACTTCACACAAATTAATATAAGGGGCATTAAACCAAAAGAGGAGTAGACCCAGTGACATCAAAATGGATGGTAGAAGTGCTCTACACGAGATCAGTAGAAACAACAGCAGAGGGGGAGACCATATCCGTCAACACAACCAGAGGATGTCCACAGGAAGGAGTTCTTTCGCCCTTGATGTGGAGTCTGGTTGTTGACGAATTACTAATGACACTGCCGGAAGCAGGAATAGAATGTCAAGGCTACGCGGACGACATAGTCCTCATAGCAAGAGGCAAGTTCGAGGAAACCCTATGTGACATTGTACAAAGAGAGTTGAGGATTAAATGTCAATGGTGCAGGACAACAGGATTGAACATCAATCCAACAAAGACCACTATTGTACCATTTACAAGGAAAAGGAAACTTTCAAGTTAACATAGAAGGCACATGTCGACCACATCACTGAGAAAGCCAAGCGAGCTGCAATGATATGCAGAAGTGTAGCGGGTAAAACACGGCGATGTAAACCCAGCATTTTACACTGGATGTACTATATGATGATCCGCCCAATAGTGACTTATGGAGCTAAGTAAGATACAAAGATTAGCGTGCATTGGGATAACGGTTGCAATGAGGACGTGCCCAATGGCATCACTTGAAGCACTATTGGAACTAAGCCCACTACAAATAGTGGTGCAGAGGAAAGTGCTGGCAACGGCAATCAGGATAAAGGGAGATAAACCTATAACCAGGCTTTATGAAGGGCAATGGAACCGAATAAGCCAAGTTAATGATTATTCCCTCCCCATGGACAAGGCTGAGAAGAAATATGATTTCAGGAAATACTTTATTACGGAACTTAACAATAAGAGAGAATGGAGCGGTTTAAGTACAGCATCTTCTCTAAGAGAAGATACAATCAAATGATACACAGATGGGTCAAAACCCGAAAGTGGCACAGGGGCGGGAGTCTTTGGGCCTAGAACCAAATACTTCGAGCCAATAGGAATAACACGAGCATTTTCCAAGCGGAAACTTATGCCATCGATAGATGTGCACAAATCAACTTGACTAGGAAGTACAAAAGACGGAACATAACCATATTATCAGATAGTCGAGCTGCTACTCGAGCACTAAGCTCTTATGAAGTAGACTCTAAGTTAGTATGGGACTGTCTACAGAAGCCAAATGAGCTAGGTAAACACAACAAGGTTGGTCTTTGTTGGGTCCCGGGACACATTGGGATTCACGGTAATGAGCAAGCTGATGAACTTGCCAGAAGGGGAGTTTCCACAAAATTAATAGGGCCGGAACCATTTTGTGGGATAGGAAAAGGAGTATGGGAAGGCGTACTCAGGGAACATGAAAATTTGTTAGACGGGAATTTTTATCGAGCCACTTGGGCTTAAGGCAATCCAAAATGTTGTTGGATGGCTACAACAAGAAGAGATTTGGGTCGTTCATTGGACTGTCAAAGAACGGTCTGAGAATACTAACCGGGAATTTAACTAGTCACTGTAGACTCAGGGAAAATCTGAGCAGGTTAGGAATTGTAGCAAACCCCATGTGCAGATACTGTGATGAGGAAGCAGAATCACCAGAGCACATACTTGGGAACTGTGGAGCGCTAATGCACAAAAGAAAAAAGCACCTGGGTTCCTTCCAAATACTAGGTAGCGACATAAAATTACTAGAACCAACCAACATCCTCGAATTCCTGAGGGTTTCAGTGTTGGATGAGAGTTTGTAGGGACGACCTATTAGCAGAGGGCAGTACAATAGATCACTTCGGTCGCAGTACTTCAAACACCTCTTTATACAATACAATACAGCCGTATTAATAGAAAAAATATTAAAACAGGCATAAATTAGTTAAAAGCATTTTAGCCATAAAAATGGTTCGTTAAAAATTCATATCCATAATCAGAATTTTATCTAATAAACGACTTAACATTTTATTTAACTCTAGGATGGCAACACTATATTTGTTATATGTCACATGATGATGCAAAATCATGGTTATTAATTCACACGGTATTCGTACCTTAATAAAGAAAAACAGTCAAAACAAAATGTTAGGTAGAAATTTAATTAAGATGGTGATTTTATTGCAGATAAAGAAGTATACAAATAACCAATTTTATTTAATTTGTTTTGATTGTTTACACATCACTAGTTCACTTTTTACAATTAACGTAACTTTGAATTAAATTAAGGAATTTAATAACTATAATTAGATAATTATAAAATTAAATAAATGACTTCAATTCAATTCAATTTTGCGTGTATTAATTATTAATATAAAATTTCTCAGTATAAAGTTTGGTAAATAAAAATGTTTCGTACCAATTCTTTTTATCAAATATATTATGTCCGTTATTTATTAATGACAATTTTTCCCTACAATGTTCAATATACATATAAATAAAAAAAAGCAAAAAGAAAAAAATGTCATGTTAAATGGAGTTTAAACCAGGGTCGAACCAATTTTAAAATTCTTTTATTTACACAAGGTTAAAAATAGGTATTTTAAGATAAAATTCTTTTAAGAATACAATTTTATCAATTTTTGCTTAAAATTGATTTGAAATGCTGTTTAAAATTGATATGAGTACGGCTGTTACTGACAACATGGACGGACACCTTAATTCTTTCGCCAAACTGGTTGCTTGCATTTTTAAAACGCTGGGTGTACCTGGTGCGGGAGACGAAACATTTTAATAGAAAATTGCGCGATTTTCAGTTGTTTTTTAAACTTATAATAAGTATTTATATGTATACATAACATAAGTGATATGTTTCTATTTTATATTTTGTTTTACATATGTATATCAATTGGTAAATACAAAATAATTATTTTGCTATTGAAATATTTGTTATTTTGATATTTTGTTTTTCCTGAAAATGTTTCATTCATTCAAATAAAGCAATTCATTATATAATTTTATGGGATATAATTTCCATAATGCAAAATAAACTTCTGTATAAATAAATGTTTAATTTTTCATAATTTAAATTGACATTTGAGTGAATTTTCATATGTACAATATTGATTAATTTTTGGGCGTTTTTTGTACATTTTTCAAATTTTTGGGCCATTTTTATATTTTTGGGAAGCATTTTACTTATTTGCTTTTATAATATTTTTTGGACAAAATTTTATTTTTTTTTTTCGATTTTTAATTTTTTTCTGGTCCATTTATCATTGGGCAATTGTTGCTAGAGCCGATGAATGGAGGTTAATTATAAATAGAAGTTCCTCCTATATTTATCTTTTGTTCATCAAGTAAATGGTGTAGGTAAAAGTTCCTGCAATAACGTAAAACAGAACTAATTCAATGTACTTAATTAATCCTTTTGCTAACTAAGTGTATTTGTAGCTGTTTGTATATTTTTCTTTTTTTGTTTGTTGTTGCAATTGTATTGGAGCATCCTTCAGTTTGATATGAGCATTTGACGTTTTATTTTTAGAAGACAACAACAATTTCCTTTGTATTTATCTTAGTTTCACTTTTATTTCTACTCCCAGTTTTTTTTTATATGCTGTCATTGTTTTCAAACTGCATTTGACGTTCAAGTTTATGGTTTTATTGTTGTGGTTGGTTGGTTGGCAGTTGTTCGTCCTGTGTGCAATTGTCTGATTGTACGATTGTTGTGTCAGTATTTGCTTTTATCAATTTCTTTTGTTCTTCTCCATTTGACAATTGTTTTTATTGTGATGGCTCATTTTGTAATGCTTTCTTTTTGAGATGACGATAGTATTTGTTTTACTAATTGATACACAAGAATTTGAAATTAGCTGCAGCAAAGGAAAAAGCAAAGAGAACCCTTCAGATGTTCTTGGGAAAATTTAAAAATAAAATATAAAACAAATATGTGAAGAATACGCAATTTTTTATACAACAATTTAAAAGTTTTTTTTTCTTTTATTTTTATATTCATCACTTTAGGCAATTCTATTGAACTGCACATACACTGTAAGTCAGTTGAAGCGAATGAAGTTTATCAAATCATAAAATTTATAACGCATACGTATCGTACTGGATGATTCGCGACAAGTTAAGCAAATTCGTAAAATGTGATGATATTCTGACACAATAAATGTGAAAATGCATCAACAGTATTTGTTGCTTTTTTTTTTGTATCAATTTAAATAACCGAATGAATGAAAAAATTCCACTGTTGACTTTACACAAACGTTTGTCTATTTGTTTAACACTTACTAAATATTTTTTTCATATACAATCACACATGTGTATTATATTTGCACCTAAAAAATGTCAATATTTTATATCCATATATAAATATATAAATATATATGGATGAATTTGTATCTAACGTTTTCACATTTCATTTCGTATTTTCACACCATTTTAATTGTCCTAACAAAAAGGCCCACTGAAATTGTTTCATGTTAAAATGTATTTTCAACTCTTCAGAATCATCGCTAACTTGAAATTTGCCCATAATAATTTAGGTAACTGTTGAATAAATTAGGTTTACACTGAACCCAGCATCAGCAGCTCGTTCGGTATGCTATCAATGTTTACAAAGAGCGGCAATACAACCAGAAAAAAAACAATATTTATTTTAGCAGCATACGAAAAATCACATAAAATTTACTTAGTGGTCAAATGAACAAATATTCACAAAGCATCCAAATACGGGTAATATGTATATGGAAACAATACATATTTTGGGCAAAACAATCTGCTTAACATAAGTTAGCATGGACTCAATGGATTTATGTCAAGCGTAACAATACTAAATTAAATGCACCTAACTAAAATTTTCAACGAATTTGTTTAACGATTTTGCTGCTTTGAAATGTTTGAATTAGCTTAGGACAAGTTAATAATAAACTGTGCAAATTAAAACTGAAACGAAAAGTTTTATTTTTCACCACAGGCGGCAGGATATAATGAGTTTATAATGACTAAAAAATAGGCATAAATTAAAATAAAAATTGTCAACATTTTAAATTTCATCAAGCTATAGAGGTATGTTATGTATATTTGTTAGGGTATCGCTCGCTAACCACATTTAATGTGAGGACAAAAAGGAAAAACAAAATTAACAAATTTACAATATTCAAAAATTTTATCAACGAAAATCACAAAGCAAGATATCTTTACTACTTTCAAGATATGGCGATACACATGAAAAACACCCATATATTCCGAAGGAGGAATATACACTTGATAAGAAAAAGGTACTTTTTTATAAAAAAAAATGCTATTTAAGAAAATAAATGTTTAAGAAATTGTACTTCTTACTTTTTTAAGAAAAGGTACTTGTTTAATATATATACTTTTTTGAGAAAATGTATTTTTTAAGAAATGTTACTTTTTAAATAAGGTAATTTTTTTAAAAGATGTGCTTTTTAAAGTCCCTTTTACGAAAAGGTACTCTTTACTTTTCTACGAAATGGCACTTTTTTAAAAAAGATAATTTTTTTGAAAAGGTACTTTTCTAAGAAAATGTGTCTTTTTAAGTAAATGTACTTTTTTAAGAAAAGACACTTTTTTAAGAAAAGTACTTTTTTAGGAAATGCTACTTTTTAAAGCAAAGGTACATAATTACTAATATTACTTTTTTAAGATAAGGTTCATTTTAAAGAAAAGGTCCATTATTAAGAAAATGTACTTTTTAGGAAAATCTACTTTTTAAGAAAATTTACTTTTTTAAGAAAAGATATTTTTCAAGAAAATGTACTTTTTTAAAAAGGGTACTTTTTTAAATACAAGGTACATTATTACGGATATGTATTTTTTTAGGAAACGGTACTCTTTAAGAAAAAGTACTTGGTTAAGAGAAGATACTTTTTAAGAAAATGTAATTTTTTAAGAAAAGCTACTTTTTTAAGAAAAAGTACTTTTTAAGGAAAATGTAATCCTTAAGAAAAAGTACTTTGTTAAGAGAAGGTACGTTCTTAAGAAAATGAACTTTTTAAGAAAAGCTAATTTTTAAAGCAAAGGTACATAATTACTAATTTTACTTTTTTAAGAAACGGTACTTTTTAAAGAAAATGTCCATTATTAAGAAAATGTACTTTTTAAGAATATTTGCTTTTTTAAGAAAAGATACTTTTTAAGAAAATGTACTTTTTTAAGAAAGGGTACTTTTTTAAAAACAAGCTACATTATTAAGAAAATGTACTTGTTAGGAAAATGTACTTTTTAAGAAAATTTACATTATTAAGAAAATGCACTTATTTTAGGAAAAAGTACTTTTTAGGAAAATCTAATTTTAAGAAAATTTACTTTTTTAAGAAAAGCTACTTTTTTAAAGACAAGCTACATTATTAAGAAAATGTACTTATTTAGTTACTTTTAAGAAAAAGTACTTTGTTATGAGAAGGCACTTTTTTAAGTAAATGTCTCTTTTTAAGAAAAGGTAATTTTTTAGATAATTAACTTTTCTACGAAAAGGTACTTTTTAATAAAGATAATTTTTGTTAAAAAAATTTACATTTTTAAGATGTGTCTTTTTAAGAAAATATACTTTTCTAAGAAAAGGTAGTTTTTAAGAGACGGCACTTTTTAGAGGAAAGGTACATTATTAAGAAAATGTACTTTTGTAGGAAAAGACACTTTTTAGGAAAAGATACTTTTTTAACAAAAGGTACGTTGTTAAGAAAGGGTACTTTTTTAAGAAAATGCACTTTTTTAAGAAAAGCTACTTTTTTAAAGCGAAGGTACATAATTAGGAAAATTTACTCTTTTATGGAAAGTACTTTTACGAAAATTTACTTTTCAAAAAGAGGTATATTATTAAGAAAATTCACTTTTAAAGAAAAAGGTAGGTTTTAAGAAAATGTTTTCATAAAGAAAATTTACTTTTTTAAGAAAATGCACTTTTTAAGAAAATTTACTTTTCTAAGAAATTTAATTTTTTTAAGAAAACGTAATTTTTTAAGAAAAGGTTTTAAAAAAAATACTTTTTTAAGAAAAGGTACTTTTATAAGAAAATGTACTTTTTGAAGAAAACGTACTTTTTTAAGAAAAGGTAGTTTCTTAAGATAATGTACTTTTTAAGATATGTACTATTTATGATAAAGTACTTTTTAGAAATAGTACTTTTACAATATAATGTCCTATTTTTAAAAAAATATTGCTTTCGCAAGAAAATGTAATTTTTTAAGAAAAGGTCTTTGTTAGAAAAAGTTATTTTCTTAAGAAAAGGCAATTTCTAAAGAAAATTAACTTTTTTAGGAAAATGTGTTTTTGAAGAAGAGGTGCTTGTAAAGAAAATGTAGTTTTTTAAGAAAATGTACTTCTTAAAAAAATGTCATTTTTTAAAGAAAAGGTATTTTTTAAGAAAGTTTAATTTTTCAAGAAAATGTTCGCTTCTAACAGCAGATACTTTTTGAAGAAAGCTATTTTTTAAGAAAAGACATTTTTTTTAAATTTCTTTTATTAAGAAAAGGTAGTTTCTTAAGATAAGTTAATTTACTCTTAAAAAAAATTTACTTTTTAAGCAAAAGTAATTTTTAAGAAAAAGTACTCTTACAAGATAATGACCTTTTTAAGGAAAAGTTCTTTCTTCGAAAAATTTTTTTTCTTGAAAAATGTAATTTTTAAAGAAAACTAACTTTTTTAGGAACAGGTACTTTGGAAATAGAGGTGCTTGTTAAGAAACTACCTTTTCTTAAGAAAATGTGCTTTTTAAGAAAAGGTTGCTTTTAAGAAAAATAAATTTTCTTTAAAGAGGTATTTGCTTAAGAAAAGGCGCTTTTTTAAGAAGAGGTAATTTTTTGTAAAAAGGTAATTTTTTAAGCAATGGATATTTTTTTTAAGAAAAGGAAGTTTTGAAGAAAATTCACTGTTTATAAAATGTACGTTTTTAGAAAGAGATCCTTTTTATTAAAGGTACATCTTTACGAAAAGGCCACTTTTAAAGAAGATTTACTTTTTAAGAAAAGGTATTTTTTTAAGAAAAGACACATTCTTAAAAAGCGTTACTTTTTTAAGAAATGACACCTTTTCAACAAGCGGTACTTTTTCAGGAAAAGGTATTTTTAAGAAAAGGTACTTTTTTAAGCAAAGTTAATTTTTAAGAAATGGTACATTTTAATACAAGAAACATTTTTAGGAAAAGGGTATTTTTAACGAAATGTACTTTTTTAAGGAAGATCACTCTTTTCAGAAAATGGACTTAAGAACGGGTACTTTTCAAAAAAAATTTAATTTTTAAGAATATGTGATTTTGAAGAAAAATTACTTTTTTAATAAAATAAACTTTTTAAAAAAGGTACTATTTAATAGGGGTACTTTTTAAGAAGAGGTACTTTTTAAGGAAAGGTTTGTTTTTTTAAAAAATTTACTTTTTTGGGAAAATGTAGTTTTTGTAAGAAAATGTATTTTTTAAGAAGAGGTTCTTTTTAAGAAAAGGTATGTTTTAAAAAAAATATTTTTAAAAGAAAATGTTGTTAAGAAAATGCGTTTTTAAAGAAAAGGTAAATTTTTAAGAAACTGCACTTTTTAAGCAAACAGTATTTTTTTAAGAAAATGTACTTTTTAATAAAAGATATTTTTTGAGGAAAGGTTATTTTTAAGAAAAGGTACTTTTTCAGAAAATGTACTTAATAATAACAGGTACGTTTTAAGAAAAAGAAATATTTAAGAAAATGTGATTTTTAAGAAAAGGTAATTTCTTAAAATTAGGTACTTGTTTGAGGAAAGATAGTTTTTTAAGTAGAGGTATTTTTTAGAGAAACTACTTTTTTAATAAAATGTACTTGTTCAGGGTAAGGTACGTTTTAAAAAATATACATTTTGAAGAAATTAAATTTTTTTAAAATAAAGTATTTTGTTTAAGAAAAGATACCAACAATATTTGACCTGGGACCATCTTTTATTATACCGATCGACTCGGAATCCTTCCATACTACTGTCTGTCTGTCCGTCTGTGTGCCCATGTAAACCCCACAATCAAATACGAATATGTTTTGATGAAATTTTGTATATAAGATATTATCGGCCATGGGTATTCGATATTCAGATTACAGTAGTTAACTAATTAAATGAAACATTTGAAATTATTGTGTACAAATTTATGGTGATTTTCTAGAATTTTTAGTTTTCTATAAAAAACTCAAGCAAAACACAAACTCAAAAAAATACCAATGTAGGCTACAATTTCAGTTTGTTTTTTTCTCTCAAAAGTTCAGTGGCTTTGGGCACCTGAACGATCTTGACATCTGTTTTTAAATCGATTAAAACGAATCCCGCCTGCTTTCAGGTTAGTTAAAATTCAAAAAAAAAAAAATACAGCTTCGCTCCACCCTCATTAACATAAGTAACGTTTCTTTTAAAAAGTTTAAAATATTGTTTTTTTTTTTTTTTTTTTTTTTTTGAAGAACCAGAAATCGTGTACACCGCTATTGTTTATTTCAGGTTTATTTAGCTATTACAAATACCTATACGTACATACATATTTGAAGCTTTTATTATGTTTTTGTATTATTAATCACTTTTATTTGTCTTCTATTTAATTTTGCAAAGTAAGCAAAATATTATGTAGCAACAGCATCAATGAAAGCAACAATATTGTCTGTTTAATACAACTTCGTAATCATTGTTATAAATGGTCATCAAAATCTTTTGTAATTACTCTTTGTGTAGGTGATTAAATACTGATTAATTGTTTTTGTATTGTGCGTTAATTTGTTCAGCAGGAGCCTCAACAACAATACGAATGCGAATGATAATGAATACAAAAGTACACACTTTCACTAACTGGAATGATACAGGCAAAGTATGTTAACAAAGTGGTCATTTGTTTCTTTATTTATTGAAGCTACTCAGCTGGGCTCAGCAGCCGTAAGCAGACATTGGCATACCGACAAACACAAAAATGTGCCATCCAACAAAAACAATGATAATTAATTCTAAGCACAGAGCTTATTTCATTACATGAAATATAAACACATTGAATTAATATGTTATGGTCGTTATAATTGTTGCTGTGTATGTGTATGTGTGTGTTTTTGTGTGTGTGTGTATTTTTTTTTTTTTTTAAGTGATAATGAAAACTTTTTATATTATAAAAAAATTAAAGTTTAAAAAAATTTGTCAAATTAATTTTAAATATTTTCTACTTGCTTTCAATTTAGAATATTTATTTTTTCACAAGTAAATGTCTGGAAAATTTTTGTTAAATAAAGTCTGTTGATTTTTTCAGTTTCGGGGATATCAGTGATCAACAGGAACGGCCCTAAAATTATGGGTTGAAAATGAAATAATAAAAAAAAACAGCTAATGACAACAGAAATTAATGGGACAAGGTCGCCTCAGTCTTACAGGAAGTTGTCTACCAATATTGTTGAGAATTCATTCAATAAAACACCAAAAGGTAATAAAACTGCATAACAGAGAAAAATACCTGATTTAAGTAAATATTGAATCAGCCAAAGAAATAAGTTTAAACGTAAACTGCAACACAGTGTTGCCATGCTGGATTTAGATCTAGATTTTTTGTCGCGTAGCTTCCAAAATTTATAAAAAGATGCCAGATGTTAAATTAGCATCTTTTATTAATAAAAGTTGCTTTTAACATCTTTTGTTTTTTGATTTTTTTTCATTAGGTTTGAAGATAAAATTTTAAATTTAATGGTATTGAGATGTTTTAATTTCTCACAGTGAAATATGAGAACTTTGTGTACTACTCTTTTTACCACTCTGCTCGTTTTTTTTTTTTTTTTCAACAAATACAACAAAACATTTTGTAATAGAAGAATGTAAACAGCAACAACAGTTGCTAATGAATTAAAAAGTCGATTGCCAAAAAATATTACTGTATTAAAAAAATATGGCAAAATTTTCAATACAAAACCCATTAAACCGGGTAAAAGTACCAATAACCAATATATTAGAATAGTTTAAATTTTGATCATCTGAAACAGAATTCAAATCGAATGGAGTTATATCACGGAACAATATTGGGATACAACACTGAATACAACCTCCTTATGAATTGAAGTTAATAATTTCAAAAATTCTATTGGCGAAAATCCATTTAAAGAGTTATCCACATTTGTATTGTGTTTATTAGTTTTGTCTTTCTCAAAATCCGGAGTTGAACGTTTGTTTAGTTTAATGGCTTTTGTTAAAACCAAACTTTGCAACAGAATAAAATCTGTGTTGCTATGTTCTATAATACGGGTAAAAGAAGGTTTGCAATTGAAAAATGTCATTGATAAAAGTCGATCGTCAGAAAAATATCAGATCCAAGAATAACTTGAAGATGAAGACATCACAGAAATGTCAGATTCCATAAACCAATAATTGTAATATATGTATAATGTAAATTCTGTTATATTTGAAATATAAAAAACAAAAATTAAAATATTTTCAATTATTATCAAAAATACTCAATTTGGTGTCAAAAAAAATACAGATGAAATTAAAAATAATTTTAATATAAATTTAAAAAATATAAATCGAAACTTATGTTTTATATTAAGTTTTTTATTTAAAAACCAAAGAATTTATTAATAAGCATTTAATTTTTCAATAAAAAGGTAATGAAATTTGAAAAAAAAAATTTCATCTTTTTTTTACAATTTAGCATTTTTACAATTTCATATTATAGCAACGCTGCTTCAACGATAATAATAAAACTCAACTGACATCAATAGTTAAACAATTAAATGAGCTAATCAACGTTCAACTTAACAAAGACGGAAACAAAAATTAGTCGAAATTTATATCCAAAGTTCCTACCCAAAATTTTTGATAATATCGAAAGCTATTAAAGGTAACCGAACTCCTATTGCTGATTTATTTTGTAATGGAAAAATTTTAAAAACTAATGACATCAAGGCAAATGCATCATCACTGATGAAAAAGTAGCATCCTATATAGAACATTCAAACTCTACGACAACAACGTCGTAAAAATAAAAAAAAGGCCCAGGGTTAGCAGTAGAATTTTGAAAAATGTGCTTGAACCGATTTTTAAAATTCTCATCAATATTTTTAACTGGTGTCTAGAAAATGGTTATTTTCCATTCACTTTTATAAAAGTGAAAGCCATTCTCATACATTAAAACAGCAAAGGACCTCCAGTTATCGTTCAATTAATATTCCGTATTTATTAGACAAAGTTTTGGAAAAAATTATTCAGACAGGACTGCTACTATTTACAAAAAAAATTAACGCGTTAAATGAAGAACAGTTTTGCCTGGTTTTCACTATGTCATTTTCAATGTCAGTTGTTGTCAATTATTGTCAGTTGTATGAAAACGGGTTGTAGTGCCTTGCCAGGGGTTACAACCTGGCAACATTTGACATCTAAAATGAAATTTCCAACATGTTGGTAATTCGTTTTTATTTGACAGCCGGTTTTTTGTTAGTTTATAAGATGTAATGCAAACGCAAGTAATAGAAAATTACGATATGTTAGTTTATATGACATAGTGAAAACCACGAATTTGGATTTCGCAAAGAACACTCAACAGTACGTCAACTACAAAGAGATTCAAACAAAATGAATAGACCAGGTACGGTACCGATTTTCTTGACATCGAAAAAGCCTTCGGGTTTGTTTGGGACGATAGCCTGATATACATATAAACTAAATATATTTGGACACCTTATTTTTCTCAAAAAATTGACAAATTGCTTCCTATCTGGTCGTCCTACTTTGACTTTACTTATTTTTTCGTTCTATTAATAGATTTATTTAATGTACATTATATTATATATATATTTATTATATTTATTTACAACTAGCAGATTCCAGCGCTCGAAATTCGAGTGCAATTTCTAGGCAGCTTTATTTTTCAACTTAGCCAATTCACAAACCAACACTATTATGGTTTATTATTATTGTGAATGAAGATAACAAACTCATTAATAAACACATTTATAAATTTAATAAAACACATAGCATATGTATAATTTTATGTATGTGTTAGTAGCAATTTACTCGAAATAAAGGAAAAAAATTAAAAAATCTGTAAATCTGCAAAACGGCTAAAAATAAATATCTTTCAAACAATATACGTTCGGTTAAAATCGGAATAAAACGGTAGAACAAAACATCGGTCAAAAGAAATTGCCTAGCCTATTAATATTATAGATATGATTAATATCTATATATTAGGGCGGGTCGATTTAAAA